>CM037030.1:17087658-17687658 GCA_020875875.1 Dioscorea alata | reverse complement strand
TATAACAACAAAATTGTTAATCTATGGGAATGTGAGTTATTTATATCATCCTTAATCAACCTTCTTCTTATTATTTTTTAATTAAATTACCATGGTAACAAAAGTCTAACGACACTTAATTTTCAAATCTCTCAATTGATAGATAATAATAAAAAATATATATATTTTTTAAGTTGTTATCTGTATTATCAAAATTTTAAAAAATTAAATAATTATAAAAAATTACAATTTTCACAGGATTGCATTTTTTTTTATATAAATGTATTTGTGCATATAGAAATAGGAATATAAGATTATTATCAAAAGAATTCATCTATAAATGATATTATGGATATTTTATATTTGTCGCTGATAAAAAATTAAATCAAATTTTTATAAAAAATAAAAAATAAATAAAGTTGTGTGGTTGTTTTTCTTCTTTTGGATTTGTTTGTTTGTTTTTTTTTTCAATAAAATTATGATTTATCTATTTTATTTAAAAAACTAAAAAAAATAAATAATAATAAAAAACATTAGAGTGTAACAAGTTTTTGTAGGTCGATAATTCCACACGGAGGCGATTCGTGAGATGGAGCTGCTTCGTGATCTCTGGAGCGATTCTGGCGGTGGTGACCCTGGCGCAGCGGTGCGTGAAGACAGCAAGAGGGGACGTGCTGGGAACAACACTGCAGCGATGACTTACGCAGAGGCAGTGGAATCCTCGTCTTCGGATGGTTCGCCCAAGTCCTTCGATGGGGTCAGGGAGAGATTGCCGAAGGTTCCGCTAGGCAAGCTTAAGCTTGGAGAGCGTCTGTCGGGCGCCAAACGACCACGTTACCCCACGGAGGTGACCTGCGGGAGGTGTTTCCGCACTTCCCATAAAACGGCAGACTGCCGTCATCAGGTCGTGTGTCTCAAGTGCGCTTGCGTCGGCCATATGGCGGCGAGGTGTCCACTCGCCCGCAGTCCTCTCCGGAAGCGCCTTCATGTGAGATCTAAGAAGATGAATGCTGCGAGCTCCCACCTGAAGGATGATGACATGCATAAGCTCGGGAAGGAAGCTGGGCCTAAGCAAGGTGAACCTATTGAGATGGATGCGCAGTTACGGCTGCCCAAAGCCACGGTCTCTCTTTCCCTGAATCCGGATTCGGAGAAGCTGAGGGACGAGCTCGGAAAAGTCGCTGTGCTATCTCTCCTTGAGGGCAATGTGAATGAGGCTAGCATTCTGGAGGTGGCTCCGTCTATTCTTAATGTGACGACGGCCGGCCCCATCACACCCTTCACGGATTACGCCTTCCTGGTTCCTTTGGGCAGCCGGCAGCAAGTGAAGGAAGTGTGCAAGCTTGGTCGTTTCAAAGTTGTCACCAAAGATGGCCCGTGTACGTTGTCGTTAACCCCCTGGTCGGCGGAATTCGGGGCGGAAGGTCGAGCTTCCGGGAGAGGGCAGTGGACGACAATCTGGAATCTTCCGCTCCATGGTTGGTGCTGGTCCATCATCGCAGAGGTGGTGAAGCCGGTGGGGGAACTTGTGGCCATCTCTCAAGCTTCCATGCCTCACAAGCAGTTCATTTCAACGCTGGTAAGGATCCGTGCGGGTGCCAAGCTTCCGTTTGAAGTGGAGTTGAGTCTAGGCATGAGGAAATACATGGTTTTGCTAACTGGAGACAGGTGTGAGCTTCCATCGTTCCGGAGGGATCTTGGTCGCTATGTACTTCCGGCGATGCAGGAGACGGTTGTGGGTGACTCGGTGCGCACGCTTGCTGGTAGAAGCACGCATGAGATCCCTGCTGCAGAGAAAGGGAAGCAGTCCGTTCACACGGTGAGTTCGAAGACCCTTGAGCCGGTTGAGCATGGCTCCCGCTCGGATAGGGGGGATAACCGGGGAACGGGGTTGCCGTCAGATCATATGGTTGAGCTTAGCTCCCATAAGGACGAACCTTTGCGGACAGAGGTGATTGCGGCGAAGCCGGTCGTGGTCGAGTGCCGCTCCCACACTGCTAAACCGGGGAACCATCTGCGACTGCGGGATCTCTCGGGTCGGTCTGATGGTCACAGCATGGCTCGGTCCTCCAAGACTCATGACTCAGACAGGTCGAGGAAGACGACTTCGCACACTGCCTCCACCCGACGTGTCGAGCATTGGGCGGTGAAGATCCCCCAGATGCCACGTGTCAGTCCCCGGTCGTCCGAGGTTCCTGACCCGGCCTGCGAGAATATTAAATGTGTGGGTGCTGCTGGCGAGGCACGTGATAAATCTGATGTCCAGGCGTATGCAAGTGGGTTGGTGGGCCCAAAGTCTGGCCTTGGTCTATCTCCAGCCCCTGCAGCGAATAGTGATTTGCTCACTCATGACGGGCTGGATTTGATTTTGGGCCGCACAACTTCCACTTGCCAATTTGACCCCTCCACGGACCCAATTCTGTTGTGCGATGTGGGTTGTGGGCTTGGCACTTCCATGGGGGCCCAGTCAGTGGCTGTGGGCTGGAACACTGTTGAGCAGAGAAAGTTGGTGGGCTTGCCTGACCCTGACCCGCCCAGCCAAATGGATACTCTTATTTTGGGCCAGGCCAAGTCGAAGGTTCAGGACTTGAACTTCAGTGATAAATTTAGGAAACCGGCAGTGGCACCTCCTGGGGGCTTCCACTGGGTTTTTTTATCTGGCAGTTGGGTTCTCGCGCCGGTGCCTGAGAGCAGTTTGGGTTCCGCGGTCCCGGCTGGCAATTTGGGATCCTCTGATCAAGTGGTCCATGTACCCACGACCGATGACGCCACTTTTTCACCCTCGACGATCAACGAAACACCCGATAGTGGCTCGGACGATTCTGATAATTCCATTTCGGAGTTTGAAATCAACATCAGGAAGTTATTCCCAGATTTTCAGTCTAGTGCTCACATTGATACTGCTGCGACATCCAGGGGTACCCGCAGAAGTGAGAGACCGAAGAAACCTTCCTCTCGGTTCACTGAGGAGGCAGGTTTTGTGGCGGAACCACCGAAGTCTTCCAAAAAGAAATTGGCAAAAAGCGATACGGAAGAAGGTACGAGCTCTAAACCGCTCTTGATTTCGGATTGGTCAAATACTCAATTTGCTAAATATTGTGATGCTTGTGGTATTACTTTTACTACTGATATGCTTGAGTGCTTTGACCAAATTCGCATGTTAGAACATTCCCGACCTGGTCCCCTGCAAGGGTTGGCATCCTCCACTGAGGATCGCGTTTCCATAGGTGCTTTATGAATATTATATCCTGGAATGTTAGGGGGTTAGGGAAACCAGCCAAGCGGTTTCTAGTAAAGGATTTTCTACACATGCATTTTGCTGATGTCTGTTGCCTCCAAGAATCCAAGCTGGAGGAGATCACGCCGGCGGTGTGGCGTGACATAGGAGGAAGTAGACTGGATCAATTCTTCTCGATGTCAGCACGAGGGACTGCTGGTGGCATTATTCTAGGCTGGAATAGCGCAACCCTTGTGGGCAAACTGCTGAAAGTAGGTGCTTTCAGTCTCACTGTCGAATTCACTTCCAAGAGGGATAACACAGTCTGGAGGTGCACCTCGGTCTACGGCCCAAACTCCAGGATTCTGAAAGATGCCTTCTGGGATGAATTGAGGGGAAGTGTGGACACACTCGATATCCCCTGGGTCATTGGTGGGGACTTTAATGCCATTTTTTATACGGGGGATAAAAACTCTGGCCCACCGAATTTGGAGGATATCAGAAGAGCTAACTCCTTCCTCCAAGACATGGATTTGTTAGAACCCCCTTCCGTGGGAAGAAGATTCTCCTGGACCAACGGGCAAGTGAACCCGGTTTGGGTCAAGTTAGACCGCTTTTTGGTGAATGGAGCTTACGCAAGACTTTTTCCTAAGCTGATTCAGAAGAGCCTCCCCAGACTTGGCTCGGATCATGTCCCCTTGCGCCTGGAAGTGGGCAATCATAGCTTCAATCCTCGCCTCTTTAGATACGAATTGGTTTGGAGCACGGTGAAGGGGTTTCAGGACTTGGTTACCAATTGGTGGAAGGATTGTATCCCCTATGGGTGCGGGGCATTTATCCTTGCCAAGAAATTGGCAAATCTTAGGGGTCATTTGCGAAATTGGGCAAAGTTCTCTTTTGGTTCAATTAAACTCAAGAAGCTGGGCCTTTTGCACGACATTGAATGTCTAGATGTGATTCGTGAGCAAAGATGTCTCTCTGTTGCGGAACGCAACCAGGAGGAAGAACTTCTGCGCTCATTGGGTATACTCCGCAAACAGGAAGAGGTGTACTGGAAGCAACGGTCTAGGTTACAATGGTTAAAGGAAGGTGATGAAAATACTAGCTTCTTTCATGCTATGGCTAATGGCAGGAAAAATAGAAACTTCATCCCTAGTTTATGCTCAAACGGGACGGTGGTGTCTGACCCTAAGGATATTGGGAAATGTTTTGTGGAGCATTTCAAGTTAAGTTTTGGAGGGCAGAGGACCTCGTGCTTCAACACTGATCTCTGTAAGCTCTTTGCCCATAAAAAGCACGTCAATCTGACCCCCCTTGACTGCCCTTTTTCGACGGAAGAAATCAAGGCTGCGATCTTTGAACTAGGAAAAGATAAAGCACCGGGACCAGATGGCTTCCCCATGCACTTCTTCAGGATATTCTGGGAGATTATTAAACCTGATCTTCTGAAATTATGTGAGGACTTCTACTGTGGAAGAGCAAACTTGGAAAGAATCAACTGGGCCAGTATTGCCCTCATTCCCAAGGTCGAGTCTCCACGGTGCACGAGTGACTACAGGCCTATTAGCCTAATTAACTCGACGTTGAAAATAATTTAAAAAATTCTTGCGTCTCGGCTTAGTAGGGTCATTTGTGATCTTGTGGATGATGAACAATCGGCTTATCTGAAAGGTCGATGTATTCTGGACAATATAACCACGGCGGAGGAGTTGATCTTTAGCCTAAACAAACGGAAGATTCAGGGATATGTCCTAAAGGTGGATTTTGCCAAAGCCTTTGACTCGGTGGATTGGGACTTTCTTTTGAATTTGCTACGCACTAGGGGCTTTGGTGAGCGGTGGGTGAACTGGATCACATCGATCTTGCATACCTCCAAAGCGTCTATCCTTATTAATGGCTCGCCAAGTGGTTATATCCGCTATCGACGTGGACTTCGTCAAGGAGATCCGCTGTCTCCCCTCCTGTTTATTTTAGTTACGGATGCTCTGAGCTCCATGTTCAAACACGCTCTCAATTCGAAAATCTTAGTGGGGGTCCCCCTGGGTGATCTTGGGAGTATGTGCAATCTGCACTATGCTGATGATCTCTTGTTAATAACGTCAGGGGGGCTAGAAGACCTAAGAGTTATCAAACTCATCCTTTACATTTTTGAAGGGATGACTGGGCTTGCTGCTAACTACACGAAAACTTGTTTCTACTCCAGCCGTTTAGGGATATCTCCGGATTCGGCGGCGGCCCAAACTCTTCATTGTTCCGTGGGTCTCCTTCCTGTCACGTATCTCGGTATACCGATTTCAGGTAGGCGCACCCGCAAGCAAGACTGGGATGGGCTCATCTTAAAAGTGAGAAGAAGGCTCTCATCCTGGAAAGCGAAACACCTGTCCCTCGGTGGACGACTTACTTTAGTCAATTCTGTGTTGTCGGCGATTCCGACCTTTTGAATGTCCATTTTTCGCTTACCAAGCTGGGTAATAAAAAAATTGGACTGCATTCGTCGTGACTTCCTGTGGTCTGGTCCAGGCTTCGACCGACCAAGCTGTCGTTTGGTTTGATGGAATATTCTATGTCGACCGCGTGATCAGGGAGGGTGGGGCATCTTAGATCTTTATAGGTTTAACCAGGCGCTCATCGGGAAATGGTGGTGGAAGTTCATGTTGGACAGCTCCTGGGGGGGGTGCTAGGGTGATTAGCTTTAACTACGGCATGCCAAGTTGGAATTTGTGCCCCCCTAAGAGGGGCAGAGTATCCTTCTTCTGGCAAGGAGTTCTTAGTTGCCTCCCGATGCTCAAGCATGGCTTTTCATTTGAAATTGGTTTAGGCAACAAAACTCTGTGTTTGGAAAGATGCTTGGCTCAAGGGCCAAGCCCCGATGAATCTATGGCCGAATGAGTTCGCCTTATGCCCTTACCCGGATGGGACGGTTCGTGAGCTGGCTCATCTCCTCAATACTTCCCCTTTCTCGGGTAATGAGGACATCTCCCACTTGCGGGCAGCCAGGTGGGCCTCTAATGGGGTTGGTGAGAGGGAGGACTCGAAGAGATGGAAATTCACAGGAAACGGTGTCTTCTCGGTCAAATCCTTCTATAACTTTCTGATCGACGGAGGTTTGCGATGTCCGGTGGCAAAGTTCTTCTGGCGCAACAACTGCCCGAAGAAAGTCAACCTCTTCAACTGGTTAGCCTGGCATAACAAGATACTTACACTTGAAAACCTGGCCCGTAGGAGATGCAACAAATTCCCAACTGCTACTTGCTTACGTTGCCATGCTGGTACAGAAACGGTGGACCACCTTTTCTTACACTGCCACTTTGCCAACCATGTCTGGGATTACTTTGTTAAATTACTCGGTCTCCCTTCCCCTCCATCAACACTGTATGATCTTTGGGGGACCTGGAGGCTATCCTTGCGTCCCAATCTGCGGGATGCTGGAGTTTGGGTGGCAAAAGCTATTATCTTGAATATTTGGCTCACTAGAAATGATTATATCTTCAATGCCAAATATTTGCATGTCTTATGTGTTATTATGAAAGTTGATCGATCTCTCCTGTCTTGGTTCTCCTCAGCTACAGATGGCGCCAGAGAAAAATTGGAGGATGTCTCCGCCTCTGTCCGCAGAAGCCTGGAGTTCCTTGGGCCGCAAGTGGATGATCAGCGAGATGCATCTTCACCTGTGGCTGGTCCAGATGATCCCTTGGGGTAGTTACTTTCGCACTGTTCTGCCTTGAGGAGGGCTGTTCCTCATTTTGTTTGTTGTCGGGTCTGTTTTGATGTGTTGGTTGTACTTATACCACATCTAGTGGTATCTTGTAGTTTCTTTGTTGCAATGGACGTGGTTTATCCACTTTTTTTTTTAAAAAAAAAAACATTAGAGTGCAGATAAGGATTGAGTAATCCTGCAGGGCAGGCATTGATATTGAATTATAAAAAATGAACGCAATGTCAACCTGAAACCTAGTGGACTTCGTGACTATAACAGTAATGCTAATATATACATATTTTTTCTTTTTTCGGCAAAAAAATGCTAATTTTGTCTTGTCACCTTCTTTTATTTATAGCGCAGTTGACATGGGGAGGTGTTAAACATTTTTATATGCATTTCTTTTAATTAGTATTGTTTATGATCCCATTGTGGAGGAATATAATATAATTTGCATAGTGGGGAGACATCCCCTTATTAATACATATAAAATTTAAATACTATATTCATATTATTTTCATTGATTTTATTTATATATAATAAATTAAAAATTTTATTTACATATACAGTAATCTATTTATTTATATCATGCATAATTTACCCATAAAACTCATATGAAAAATAAAACATGCTCAAATATGTATAGAAACTATAATGTGAGAGAAGAAGAGACATTTGATAAAATTTAATAAAATTAGGATAAAAATTATTTTAAATATTTTAATAAAACAGTGATTTATTCATATTTATTTTAAAAAAAATAATTTAACAATAATTTTGCGGTTGTTGTTAGATAATTAATATTATCTTATAATAATAGATATTATCGATTGTAGTTTATCTAGTTTTTTTTTTAAAAAATATATTAAATATGAACATTGTTGTGCCATTGAATGTATCCAGCATATGGGAAACAGATGTGTTGTGTCAGCAACAACATCTATCAACGGCTTTGATCCGTATTAAAAGCAAAAGCAATAGAATAAAAACTTTATTTATTTATTTATTATTTTGGTAATGAATAGGACTAATGTAATTTTATAAAATAAATAAATGATAATAGAACAGAATCAAAGGGTGAAACCGTCTTTGAACTGATAGTCGCCTTATGCAAGTGGCATGAGAGGCCAGCCCAGGCCTCTCGTGTTCCCGGAGTAGCCTGGCTATAAATAGTTAATACTGATACTGCGCAATCAGTCATCGCCTCCAATTCCAAAGAATTTCTTTTTTGTCTTCATGTTTTTAGACTTCTTGCTTCTCTTCAACAGTGGTGCTATTGAGATCTAGCTTTATTTCATGAAGGCTTGCGATTGAGATTGGTGGGGGACTGGGGAGGGAGAGACGGCGGCAAGGAGTGGAAGGAGAGACTAGTTATGTCTCAGGGGAACAGGGGGAGAAGGGTGTTCGATGTGCCAGCAATGTGTGGCCGGGAGTTAGAGGCTGAGCTTTCACGGGATGGGAGTCATTACAGCCTCTCCAGCGGGATGCTCCCATCTCTCGGTGCTAGGAGCAATCGTAGGGTTAAGCTACGGAGGTTCATCTTGTCCCCTTATGATCGTCGTTATAGGTATTTTTTTTTTTTTTTGAATCTTTTTTAATATATATTTTTTTTCTCTTTTTGCCGTCCAGCAATTCATCAGTTTCCTTAATAATATAGTTTGATGGGTTTTCTTGTTCGCTCGTGCTATTTGAATGTCTGAATGTCATGTGTGATGTTTGTCTGGCTTAATAAGAGCAAAAGACATAGTTCCCCTTTTCTTTGAAAAGTATGAGTAGAAGGTCGAGATTGCTGTTTATGCCTTGTAATTATTTCTTTTTTTTAGTAAATAATATCAGGAATTCGAATTCGTTAAATTTGTGGTTTTATCCACTTTCTTAAAAAAAAAATTTGATTTTGTTGTTTCTTTTATGAGACTTCTTCAAAATCGTGTACTTTTTCTCTCTTGTGGTCTTCAAGCTGATAAAGCCTGGTATTTATTTAAAGTATTTGGATGCTGGTTTTTTCCGCAGAGCATGGGAGACATTTCTAATTATTCTGGTCATATATTCTGCTTGGGTATCTCCTTTTGAGTTTGGGTTTCTGGAAAGGGCAAAGGGAGGCCTAGCTATTGCTGATAATGTTGTTAATGGATTTTTTGCCATTGACATAGTCTTGACCTTCTTTGTGGCCTACCTGGATAGAGCAACATATCTTCTCGTAGACAAACAAAAAAAAATTGCTTGGAGGTACACAACAAGCTGGTTTATTCTAGATGTTGCTTCAACTATCCCATCTGAGGTCGCTCGCAAAATTCTGCCTCAAAAGCTCAGATCATATGGGTTCTTTAACATGCTTCGGCTTTGGCGTCTCCGGAGAGTCAGCTCGCTTTTTGCCAGGTATATGGCTCTGTTTCACTAAGTTTGAATTCACCATGCAGTTTCTTAATTGGTTTTGTTCCTGTTTGGCATTATGTTGAAGACATAAAATTCAGATCAATGGTTATATGACAGGTTTTGTTTGAGCAATTCTAATATATACAGTTTCCTCTTTCCTTTGACAGGTTGGAGAAAGACAGGAACTTTAATTACTTCTGGGTTCGATGTGCAAAGCTCATCTGTGTAAGCAACTTCTCAGTCTTCGTGTTTTCTTTGTTTATGAATGCTATGATCATAGTCATACCATTTTTCAGTTGTTCTTTATCAATTCTGTAGGTTACTCTCTTTGCTGTTCACTGTGCGGGATGTTTCTATTATCTTCTTGCAGCGAGATATCATGACCCCAGTATGACATGGATTGGGGCGTCCATGCCAGACTTCCATGAAAGAAGTTTATGGATTCGCTATGTTACATCAATGTATTGGTCAATCACGACCCTCACAACTGTTGGGTATGGAGATTTGCACGCTCAAAACACAAGAGAGATGATTTTTGACACCTTTTACATGCTCTTTAATCTTGGATTAACAGCATACTTGATTGGAAATATGACCAACCTAGTTGTTCACGGCACCAGCAGAACTAGGAAATTTGTGAGTTCCTTCAATCAAACTCAGCGGATACCTTCCTGCTGAAACTCATGATTATGTATGAATGAAAAATGCTTGTACCTATGTTTTGATGAGTGTGTGTTTAATTACAGAGGGATACCATTCAAGCAGCCTCGGGTTTTGCAAAGAGAAACCAGCTTCCTGGCCGGTTGCAAGATCAGATGTTGGCGCACTTGTGTTTGAAGTTCAGGACAGACTCAGAGGGTCTTCAGCAACAAGAGACACTTGATGCTCTTCCTAAAGCCATCAGATCCAGCATTTCCCATTTTCTGTTCTATTCTCTTGTCCTTAAGGTGTATTTATTCCGTGGTGTTTCTGATGATCTACTCTTCCAACTTGTAAGGCATCCAAATTTTTTCACATTTTTATGTGTCGGTTTGCTTTATACTCTTCCTCTAATATCCCAACTTTGCTTGGTGTTTGTAAATATCTTCATAGGTTTCTGAAATGAAAGCCGAGTACTTTCCTCCGAGGGAGGATGTAATTTTGCAGAATGAAGCACCTACCGATTTCTACATAGTAGTCACTGGCAGTGTGGTATGGACAACTTTTATTTTCAGTTTTCTTTTTAAGAGATCTAATTTGTCCTTGGGAAAAACTTGAAACATACACCCTGGTCTACTCTGTTAACTTGTGCACAAGATCAAAATGCCATGTTCTCCATCTTTCAAAGTTCTTAAACCTTTTCTTCAATGCCTGCAGGATATAATAGAGTACACGAATGCAACTGAAAAGGCAAGTTTGGATAAGCACAAGCACAACAATTTGTGGATTTTTTAATGAATATTTATGAAATACACCATTGAAAATGTCTCAATTATGGTGTGCAACTTGCAGATTGTTAGGGAGGCCAGGACAAGCGATTTGGTTGGAGAAATCGGAGTGCTTTGCTACAGACCTCAGCCATTCACAGTTCGCACCAAAAAATTGTGTCAGCTATTGCGCTTAAATCGCACCACGTTCCTAAGTATAATTCAATCAAATGTCGGGGATGGAACTATAATCATGAACAATCTTCTGCAGGTGAAACATGAATTTTCTCCTAGTTTCTCTGTTTTTTTCTCTCTGTCATGAATTAATTATTTGTTATGGATGCCCTTATCTCTTAAATATAGCCATGCCCAATGGCAGAAAAAATTATTTTATTATCTCCTAGATGGTACTCAAATCCTCATCGGTAGGTGGTTCTCTCTTCTACCATTTCAGTTCTTGAAAGGGCAGAAAGACCCTTTAATGGAAGGCGTCCTGAGAGAGACAGAAAATATGCTGGCACGAGGCCGACTGGACTTGCCTCTGACTTTATGTTTTGCTGCAATTAGAGGAGATGACCTCTTATTACATCAGCTCCTAAAGCGTGGTTTAGATCCAAATGAATCAGACAATAATCGCCGGAGTGCATTGGTTTGAGACACTTGCTCCTATATCTTAACTTGTTTCCAAGAACAATAAAATATTTAACTAAGTAATTGGTTTTTTTTAAATTTGTTTGTCTATTCCAGCATATTGCATGTTCCAAAGGAAGCGAGAACTGTGTTCTTCTCCTTCTAGATTACGGGGCAGATCCCAACATCAAAGGTATGATGCAAATATTGGGAATTACCCATCACTAAATCCTGTCAATGTGAAATTTTAACTGTGAAGTTCAGCATCATCCTTATTACTGCTAGTTTTGCCTTTTTGTATGTGTTTCCATGCATTTACGTTTGGAACAGTTTGGGTTTTGGTTAAGTTAGTTGTCTGCCAAGTTACTAAAGAGTTGACCTCAAATCTTTAGTACTAGTTATTTTTTATTATATTTTTTGACGAAGTGGATAATCCACAATTTATTATATTACTAGTTATTGCCAAATCCTGTCAAGCATTTTATTATACAAAGCTTTATCTTTTTGAAAGAGCTGACTATTAGAAAACCCATTTTGAAGAGTTGACTTGTTTCACCTGAACCTAAGGTACGAACCAATCGGGTACTTGTATCAATCAATTATCCAATTTTGTATATTGTGTTTGACTTTCAGCTTTTGCTTCAGTTATCTATGCAGGTCATAGTTATTTTATTGGCCTAATTCTCCCTTTATCCTTTGAACTATGATTTACTCGTTCTAATTTCAAAGTGGTAATTCCTCTATATTTTAATATGTCTTTCTGAACAGACTGAGAGTCTGAATCTGCGCCTCCTATAAAAGAGCCTTTGATTGGATTCTAGTGAAACCCAACAATTCTGCTTGTGTCTTTCCTACATAATGCAAGTCCTTGTGGACTTGATTTGGCATTGGTCTTCGCTGACAAGTCTTTGATCTGTTCTCTCACTTATTTAGAACATCAAGAATTGTGCCATTGGTTCCATTAACTCCTTGTTAACCCTTTAATAGATGTAATTCCATTATGAGGCTATGTTATATCTGATGTTAACATAAGATTTCTGTTATTTATTCTTCCCAACTGGCGCATGCTATTTGTACTTTCTTAAACCTTAATAAACACTATTTACTATTTCAGAATCAAATACTATTTCTTCAGGATCCATGTATGGCAACCATTGAACACAACTTGCATGTGCTTCTCAAGATTGGCTCAATGGTGTTAGGCAGGCATTGAACTGTGTTATCTTACTTTTTATCTTTATCATTTATTTGCCACTGATAAAATGATCAGGAAGCTTTGTCATGCTGCCTCTTATGGAGCAATAGTATATAATTATTGGTTCTCTCTCTCTTCATTAGTGACATGTTAAACTCCTATCCACCCAACTCCACCCTGATTTAAGGTTGTCCATGGAAACCCTTACAAAACAATTGCATAAGTCATTTTCTTCACTAAACACTTCAGATATGTTCTTTATTGAGCGTTGGACTAGCGGGCTTTGGCAACTGATTCTAACTCTTGAGTTTGACCTGTTTAGTCCAGTGTTTTAATACTGTTTCATCTCCGCCGGTAATGTGCAGATTCAGAAGGAAGTGTTCCGCTGTGGGAAGCGATGCTTGGCAAACATGAGGCGATCATCCATTTGCTGATAGACAATGGCGCAAACCTTTCTGCGGGTGACATAGGCCAGTTTGCATGTATTGCTGCGGAGCAAAACAGCTTGGAGCTTCTAGGAGATATAGTTCGTTATGGAGGGGATGTGACCGTTCCAAGGATGGATGGCACCACTGCTCTGCACTTAGCTGTCTGTGAAGGAAATGTTGAAATGGCCAAGTTTTTAGTGGAACATGGAGCTGACATTGATAAAGCAGACATGAATGGCTGGACAGCCAGAGATCTTGCTGACCAACAAGGCCATGATGAGATAAAAGCCATCTTTGAAGCCAAAAACGCACTTGATAACAGATCTCCCACCATGGCCGACTCGTTACAAGCTCCTCAACTGGTTGGGAAGTTTAGCAGTGAACCGTCAATACGCCATGCCAACTTTGAAGCCACACCATCACCTGGAGATGCAATCTTCTCCAGGAAAGGCCACCGATGGCAGAAGGCTAGTAATTTTCACAACTCCTTATTCGGGATCATGTCAGCTGTGCATGTCAATAATGTTAGTGCACCTTTCTCTTCCATGGTGCCTTCAAGGGGTGCAGGGGTCTCAGCTGTTCACCATCATCCTCCCAAACGAGTTACTGTTAGCTGCCCAGAGAAAAGTGGCATGGCAGACAAACTTGTGCTACTGCCTAGCTCACTCAATGAGCTGCGACAAGTTGGTGCAAGGAAATTTGGCTTCTTACCAAGCATGGTCCTCACCAGAGATGGAGCTGAGATTGGTGACATAAATGTCATAAGGGACGGTGATCAACTTGTTTTTGTTAGCGACAGTTGGTTGAGAGGAGATGGTAATAGCACCGCACAAGTTTGAATATTTATTTATGGCCAAATAATAACTTAATTCCTGCTTTAACTCTCAACTCTCAACCATGGAGTTGAGTGTTAGAGCAGGGGCGGCGCTGGTCGTCTTTTTTAAACAAAATAATAATAATAATAATAATAATAATAATAATAATAAAATTAAAAAAAAAACCGTGATCTTGATAAGTTTTGAGATTCAGGATCTTTGGACAGTTGTTCTCTGTATCTTTCGATGGGGGGCACGGGAGAACGTCAGGTAGAATACAAAATTTACTCACTTGTGCGGGACCCGTTATTGATTGATGCTGTGATTTAGCAATAAATAACACTACATTTTTTTTTGAGGTAAAGGACAAATAAATGGAAGAAAAGAATCTGTTGTATCGACCGGCTTCATGGAAATACTTTGTAGCTTTTTTTTTCGCAAAAAAAAAAAAAAAAAAAAAAAGACTACTGTGCTATAATGAACAGATTTTCCACCCTTTATGGAGAAATAAAAACACCACCGTTCAACTGATCTATATTAGTAATTAAGCATTGTAAATAGATCAATATTAGTTATTACGCCTGCAATTCTTGACCATTGGTGAGATGGGCAACATTCTAGCCAAGAAATTAGTGAAGTGGGATATTCATGCTTATATTGTAGCCAAAAGGAATCGATAAATTAAAAATGCTAGTAATTGCACAGGAACACAATCTATATTATCAAACTCTAACTTTACCGATCATGAGTCACAATATGGCTTTTCTCCCTTGCCCTTGTAATTAACATTAACAAAACTATAATAAGTGAGTAACAAACCATTATAAATTACCTTTTTTTTTATTAAAATTCCATTTTCCTCTTTTCTTCATAACTCGCCCCTACTTAACTGAATAATGGCAAATTATGCCACATAATTTAGGCCTTTTCTTCTCTTTCTCCATAATGAAGTTGAGTGCAATGCTGGAGACATCATCATATCATACATGGTACTCGACCTCTCCTCACCTCTCTCCACTCTCTCTCTCTCTCTCTCTCTCCCTCTCTTTCTCTCTATATGTATAAGATAATAGAAGAAAGTAATAGGCAGAGTTACTGGAAAGGAATTCTGCCCACATTAGATTGTCAACCGATTAGGATTAGGAAAGAAAAAGGGTATTTAACTCATTACGTAATTGAGCAATTGCTTGATTTAGCTTGATAGTTAGTTTATAGTTCCTTTTTCCTCACTCTCGTGGGCCCCCCATCTCCGGATGAACCTGCAAACAAACAAAGCCAATGCAAGATTTGGCAGTCAGAATGTATCCTACCTATCATGTATTCAACTGAAATAGAAATTAGATACTTGCCTGAAGGAACCTTTCTTCAGAGAAACTTCTGGTTCTATGTTTAAGTTCACCCCTCCTGGTTGTTAGCTCATCCAATATCTCAGCATCACAGACCTCCTCCTCCTCCTCCTCCTCCTCCTCTTCTGTGTCATCATCACCAGATGTAGATGTTTCCCTTTCCTGCGCGCACAGCATAGCAATAAAAATAGCAATGTTTAAGGTTAATCATGTTTTAATAAAAACAATCAGCCAAGTTTTGGTTTGGTTTGGTTTGGTTACAGAGATAAGGAAAAGTAGGATACCGTATATGTGATGCTGTGGTCACGGTGAGGTGCACCAGGAATTTCCTCGTACTCGGCTGCATCCAATTCCTTAAGGTAATCTGGGTGAAAAAGTTTTGGGAGAAGATGCTCTCTGATGCTGATCAACAGGAAGAATGGCAATGGGAAAAGTATTCCAGCTATTGGGATCCATGTCAGCCCAAAGCACAGCAAAAAATATACACACTGGAACAGAGTGAAAGCAGCTATTTGTTTGAATGGAACCATCTCCACAAAAGAAACATGGTCACCTTCAAGAACCCTGACAAGAAAGCATGGTCATTCCAAAGAGATGCATGCCATATGTGATGTCAATTGGTTTTTTTTTATTAAAAAAAAAAAAAAAAAAAAACTCACTTGAAACGCCTGCGAGGAGTGACAAAAATGAGTAATATCCTCTCCCAGAACTGGTTGCCAGGAAGGCTATCAATAGCCATGTAAGCAAAATAACCCCAAAGAACGGATGTGGGTATCATCTTGATGACAGGCATGGCTCCGAGGCAAGCACCCACAAGAAGGGACTGGAACAGGTTGGTCACCCTCTGTTCATTCACCCGAACTGGCAGGTGAGCGTCTTCAATCTGTTTCTCTGGATCAAAATGACTTTCAAACTCTCCTCCAGAACCATTGTGTCTCATCACAGCGTCTTTCAAGTTCTCCAGCTCTTTTACTACTGAGTTTGTCTGCAAAACAGTGATTTCATTAGATTAGATGTTGTAAGACAAAAATATATATACATATAAAAAATGGTCAAGCATGCATGCAGCATGTTGTGTCTTACATGGCCGCCTTGGTCCATTTCTAGGAAGACCTCTTGCATCTTGCCATATATCTGCGACTTGGTAGCTTGGAGCCGTATGCCCTCCTTTGCGGTCTTAATCATCTTCTTGCGAATCAACTGTGAAGGAACAAGGAGGAGCCTTTTCATTAATTTGTTGTTCAAAAGCATGCGCTTATTAATTATTATTATTATATAATAATTAAAAGACATGGACAGTGTTGTTGTTGTTGTTGTTGTTGTTTGTGTGACAGACCTGCTTCTTGAGAACAGCAAGGCTCTTGGTGTGCATAGGTGACTGTGGGAGCACCCCATTTGAAGGAGGGAGTCCCACCAACCCACAAATCAACACCTGAGGAAGTTCAGGGTATCAATTTATATAAACAAGTTCTTGAAGTCAGGAGTTAATTTAATGTGTGTGGTGTGCATATATCTATACATCATCATCATCATTGCTATATCTTATAAAGATATACATATAATCGCCAAGAACTAAACTCATGTACCATAATCGCAAGGACCAGCAAGTCATAGTGATAAGCTGATGGCTTCTTGAGATTGAACTCTTTCTGCTGAGCCATTTGAGAGGCAACACTGTGGTCAAAAAAGTAAAGTCCTGCGACCATAATGGCTGGTACTGTGGCAGCAAATATGTGTATCGGGGGAACTTGCAGCAGATCCTGCATCATGTATGTTTTTTTTTTAATTATTCTTATCATTAAAAAAAATATTTAATAATAATAAAATCATATATATATATATCCACACAATCACACCTTTGCAACAGTCCAGTGATATAATGAATTAGTGTCCCAGGGAAGTGGACTGAAGAGCCTTCTGGGAACTCCAGAAGGGACTTTGCCTGGGACAGCATAAGACAATGCTGACCAAACTAAAATCATCATTGGAACCCCATAGTCTGCAATGAAGCTCCTCAGCCACCCTGCAATTGCATTCACAATTAATTAAATCATGTGTAGTGTCTCCTGATCATATTAAATACGTACATATATATAATATTATATTTTGTGTGTACAGATCGATAAGATAAGAAAGAAAAAATAGAGCAGACAAAGACAAACGTACCAGTGCCATAACGCCATGACCTCGCCCCTCTGCTCTTCAATGCGGTAAATACAACTCCAGAAGAGAATATGACCGCCAGTAACCCATTCGTGTATAGCCATTGGAACTGGTACATTGGCTGACTCTGGTCTTCACCTTTTGGTATTTCAAACTCACTAACAACTCCCTGTGTCATTGAAAACGATTTACTATTAGTCAGCTAATTAATTAAAAACACATACATTTAGCTTGGATCAGTAATTAAGATTTTGAATGTTGATTCACCTTGATGGCTTCTTGCAAAAATAGAACAGTGATTAACATCCCAAAGAGCTCTCCTGCTATCCTGGTAAACCTGCTAATAACAGCGCATGCATTGAACACCGCAAGAAGTACTAGCATCAGAGATGTCCAGATACAAACCCTGCGAAAGAAAGACCGGCCGGCCGGCCACCACCATGCATTAAAAAAGAAAACCAAAACCGAAATCAAAATTAATAGCTAGCATTTTGCAATCACAAAGATCAGGTTTCCATAATTAATTTGATTCACGCGCGTTATATATATATATCATACCATCCAGCCCAAGCCAAGAAAAGACGAGGACCGAGATCTTCCCGTCCTTTGGCAAAAGAGTATAGGTAAGAGTACATGATCACAGTGGGCTCTGCAACTCCTAAGATTAACATGGGTTGTCCACCAAATATTGAATGCAGAATACCACAGATGGCTGTCGAAGCTAAAGTCTCCACCGTGCTTAATGCTCCATCTAGGCAACAAAATGAAAATTTATCACACTGCAGAGCAGATATATATCATGTAAAGTTAAAAGAGGCATATCAAGAGAGCACTCACTCATCACCTGTATCTTTACTTAGTTGTTCACCAAAGGCTATAACTGGTAGAGCAGAAGCAAAGAAGATGAACATAGTAGGAGCCATTATCCTGAGCATGCAGTACTATCGAATCAAAATTAAGTTCATTAAGATTGAAGAGAGGAGTGAAGATGATAATTCCAATATATATATATATATACCTTAATCCTGAACGAAATCCACCGGTCCAGTCATGACTATAGTATAATGCTCTTAGCTTGATATCCTTGAGGATTCCCTTCATGGGAGTCCTGATGTGCTCCATTAATTAATTAATTCCTTCTAGTTTCACCAAAACAAGAGTCATATGTTTTAGTATGCATAAAAATACATTTAATTAAGAGTAATGACTATCAAATAAAATTGGTAGACTTGTTCATAGAATGGTTTAATTTTAAAAAATAGATAAACTACTGTTTCATTGAAAGAAAGAAAAAGGTCGTCGTAAATGTTGTTGCCATAGTAATTATTATGCTCATGAAACTGCTATTTTACATCTAACGACATGCGTCCACTTTTATATATAATATATATATATCGTTGCCCTGAGTTACAGTACATTATATTATATTCACGTACTTGCATGACTTTGGCGGATGCCTTTCACCTTTTTTTTTTTTTTGACTCATTTATATACTTGAAAGTGCACCATGGAAAAAACAAAGAAAAGAATAAATACAACACAAGGCATTGATCAAATCTCATGCAGCAAAACGAAATGAAATGAAAATCTGAAAATTAATTAATATTAATATGTTTAAGAAGAAGATAGAGATCTAGCTAGAGGACCTGGTTATATGGAAAAGGATCAAAGCCAAAGACAGATCGAGAGCGAGAGAGGGTGAGGGAAGGAGATGGAGATCCAGGCAACTCCTTCAGTCTAGTGACCGGAGGAGAAGCCCAAAAGGAATGGAGCTAGCGAGGTAGGATGGTTTAATTGGTGGAGAAAGAGAAAGAGGCCAAGGATCGAATCGAGGGTGTTTGTCCCTGATTGATTGATGGTTTGAGGAGAGAGAAAGAGAGAAAAAAGTTTCTATTTTTTGTGTATGGTATTGCTGGCGAAAGGGTTGGTTACAACTAGTTTTTCTCTTTCTTTCTTTCTGTCTCTGTGTGTTGTTTCAATTCCTGAAAGAAAGGGGGATGGTGCAATGGCAGCCCTTTGTTTGCCAGGAAACACCCCCTTCCCTCCGCCCTTTTTAAAATCCCCCGCGACTCGTGCTGGGCCCCACTTTTTTATATCTACATGTTTTTTTTAAAGCTACTTTACATCCATTATTGATTGTACTGTCAACTTTTTTGAGAAATCCTCTTCTCGTTGTCATGCATGCTGCAATTGTTTTTTTTTTTTTTTTTTTTTTTTTTTGGCGTTGGTAAAATGTAATTAGTGGGACAAAATTAATTTAAAATTTTGTTTTATTTTGGTGTGACCGTGTGAGATTGAAATGAATTGATTATGGAATTAAAAAAAAAAAAGTAAAAGAGAGTTTAGGTTGTAGATTCGGATCATATTGTTTTTTTTTTAATAAAATGGATAAACTATCAATTTATTAAAAAAAATGATTAAGAAAACTGAACTAACTCAACAAAAGATATAAACATAGATAATAATGAAAAAGTATATATTTATTTCAATATAAACCATCAATTTATTAAAAAAATGATTTAGAAAACAAGAATGACTCAACAAAAGATATAAACATAGATAATAATGAAAAAATATATATTTATTTCAATATAAACCATCAATTTATTAAAAAAATGATTTAGAAAACAAGAATGACTCAACAAAAGATATAAACATAGATAATAATGAAAAAATATATATTTATTTCAATATAAACCATCAATTTATTAAAAAAAATAATTCAGAAAACAGGACTGACTCAACAAAAGATATAAACATAGATAATAATGAAAAAATATATATTTATTTCAATATTCTAGCTAAGTGAGCTGCATCATACCTAAATTAATGAAAGTAGTTTAATTATTCATTTTTATTAAATAATAATAATAATAATAATAATAATAATAATAATAATAATAATAATAATAATAATAATAATAATGAAAGTATAAATAATCCCACTGATTTAAGAATTGCATTGGTAAATGAATGTGATATTAGAACCGGCTATTATGTTTATTTTCAAATTGCACCAAAATAGAGATGAGGTAACTTAATTGAGTGCTAGTAATAGAATATGATTTGCTTAGGATCAATTCACTTTCATTAAAAATAAAGACAAAGTTTTTTATATGAGGATAACTCGAACTGGCCTCTGACTTCTGACGGTTGTCTCCACCGGTTCAGCTCTTTTACTTTTTCCTTGCCTTGTTTGTTCTGTTTTGTTTATCTTCTCCTCACCCATGATGAGGATTCCTTTTTTTTTTTTCTTTCCTTATATGTATCTGTTCCTTTCGTTGCGTTTGTACTGTTATGTTTTCTTTCGAAAACGTAGTGGTTTATCCAATTTTTTTTTTGAAAAAAAAGTTTTTTATATGAGGAATGTGATGAGTTAAATTTTGTATTTTGTCTGTCAGTGTTAGCATAACTGATGCGGGATTAAATGCTACAAGGGTAAGAGATCCCAAACCTGATTGCTGAAATCCTGAAAAGAACTGAAGAAATCCACCACCGATCGATGTCCACGACCGGATACAGGATCTACAACTCACCACCCTCTGGATCTTCCAAGGGATACAGAGTTAAAGGGGTTTTCTCCACAATGGTTTGCAAAACCTGCAGAGGAAAGCCAACAAAGGGGCACAGCCTCCTGTTTCCTAACACTCCAAAAACTGGGTGTCTATTTGGGAAGCATGAAATGTCCAAGTGGCCAATACTTGGTTTTTCTGATTCTGCTCCTGCATCAAACTCCCTTGGTTGAAGAAGACTCATCCTCGAGTCCAAATTTTCATGTGTTCCATGGTAAGGTGAAAGATCAGAGACATTAAAAGTTTTAGAGACTTCATACTCTGAAGGAAGGTCAATCTCATAAGCATTCTCCCCAATTCTCTTCACCACTTGAAAAGGACCAGCTGCTCTTGCCCTCAATTTATTGTGCTTCCCTGGAGGAAACCTTTCTCTTCTTAGATGAACCCAAACAAAGTCACCTGACTTAAACTCAACATATTTGTGATGCTTGTTAGCTTGTTTGCAATATTTCTCATTCTGCCTCACAATATGTTCCCTTATCTGAGTATGCAACTTCTTGATTTGTACAGCCCTCTCACTTGCTTCACTGCTGAAAGAATGAGGAGTAGGGAGAGGTGTTAAGTCTAATGGACCACTAAGACTATGTCCATAGACAGCTTCAAATGGACTGCACTTAATAGATTGATGGAAGGAGTGATTATATGCAAACTCAACCTGTGGTAACAATGAATCCCACTGTCGAACATTCTTGCCCACAAAACTCCTGAGCAAATTTCCCAAACTCCTATTAGTAACCTCGGTTTGCCCATCCGTTTGGGGGTGAGCTGTTGTGCTAAATTGCAATTGTGTTCCAAGCTTCCTCCAAAGTGTACGCCAAAAATGACTCATAAACTTCGAGTCCCGATCAGAGGTGATTGTCAAAGGAATTCCATGTAGCCGCACAACTTCACGAAAATACAAATCAGCAATGTAAGAAGCATCTGCAGTTCTACAACAAGATACAAAGTGGGCCATTTTAGAGAATCGATCCACTACTACCATTATCGAATCTTTATTCCGTTGGGTTCTTGGCAATCCGATTACAAAATCCATGCTAACATCTTCCCAAGGGGCTTGAGGGACTGGAAGAGAAGTGTACAAACCTGCGTTCCGAGAGTGACTTTTAGCCACTTGACAAATGTTGCACTTCTTTACATGTCTCATTACATCCTTCTCCATTTTGGGCCAATAAAATTTATCTTTTATGATGGCAAGCGTCTTGTTTCGACCAAAATGTCCTCCCAGGTTACTATCATGGGCTTCCATTAGAATAGCATCTCTCACCGAGCATTGAGGAATACACAAGCAATTCCCCTTGAAAAGAAACCCATTCTGCAGAAAAAACTGTTTGTATGGCCCTTTCAAACAATTCTCCCAAAGGGTACCAAAGTAGGGATCATCTTTGTACAATTCTTTTAAAACTTCAAACCCAACAACATTTATTTGCATAGTGGACAGTAATGTGTGTCTTCTACTCAATGCATCAGCAACTTGGTTTTGAGAGCCGGCCTTATGCTTGATCACAAAACTATAAGCCTGCAGAAATTCAACCCATAAGGCATGACGTCGATTCAACTTATGTTGGCCATTTATAAACTTTAAAGCTTCATGATCTGAAAAGAGCACAAAGGGTTTTGGAAGGAGATAATGACTCCAATGACCCAAAGCACGAACAATCGCATAAAACTCTTTGTCATAGGTAGAGTAGTTCTTGCGAGAATCACTTAACTTCTCACTGAAAAATGCAACAGGTTTCTTTTCTTGACTCAAAACAGCTCCAATGCCGACACAAGAAGCATCACACTCAACCTCAAAAAGTTTGTCAAAATCTGGAAGTGAGAGAACAGGCGCTTCAGTCACCTTCTTCTTTATGAGTTCAAAGCTCTTTTGTGCCTCCTCATTCCATTTGTATGCACCCCCTTTCAAACATTCTGTAATAGGTGCAATAATGGTGCTAAATCCCTTGATGAACCGTCGATAAAAGGACGCAAGGCCATGGAAACTTCTAATATCATGGACAGATTTTGGTTGTGGCCAGCTTAGAATGGCTTCTAGCTTACTCAAGTCCATTTTTAATCCATCTCTCGACACTACATAGCCTAGGAAAACAAGGCTATTAGAGAAAAACTCACATTTCTTCAGATTCGCATAAAGCCTTTGTTCCCTTAGGGTGTTGAATACCTTATAGAGATGATCAAGGTGTTGCTCCTTGTCTTGGCTATAGACCAAAATATCATCAAAGTAGACAACAACAAACTTCCCAATGAAAGGCTTGAAGACATCATTCATTAGACGCATAAAGGTGCTCGGTGCGTTGGAAAGACCGAAAGGCATGACAACCCATTCATAGAGGCCATCCCTCGTTTTGAAAGCAGTCTTCCACTCATCTCCTTCCCTCATCCGTATTTGATGATAACCACTACGAAGATCAATTCGCGAGAAGATAACAGCCCCGTGTAGTTGATCCAAGAGGTCATCTAATCGAGGAATGGGGTAGCGATAGTTGATGGTAATCTTGTTTACAGCTCGACTATCAATGCACATACGCCAAGTTCCATCTTTCTTTGGTACAAGCAAAGCAGGGACAGCACAAGGACTCTTGCTCTCTCTCACAAAGCCTTTAACTATCAGTTCTTCAACTTGGCGCTGCAACTCTTCATGTTCCTTCGGGCACATTCTATAGGCTGCCTTATTAGGAATCATTGAACCAGGAACCAAATCAATACAATGCTGAATATTCCTCAAAGGCGGGAGACCTGGTGGCATTTCTTCGGGCACCACATCGGCAAATTCTTGAAGAAGTGGCAGCACAATATCAGGATGTTCACATTGTTCTCTATTAGCTTCAAGCATTACTAGGATATATCCTTGCTTGATATGTTGTAACTCCCTCAAAATTTCAGATTTAGAGAGTAGAGCATTCTTCATCCCTTTTGAAGGCTTTGGGTTGGCATCTAACCTTGTTGGAGCCAATACAACCTTAACATCATCTTTAACAAAACTATATGTATTTTTATAACCATCATGCAGAGTTTTCCTGTCATATTGCCATGGCCTTCCCAAAAGTAAGTGACAAGCATCCATTGGCACAACATCACACATGACTTCATCCTTATATTTCCCACCAATTGAAAATTGGACTAGGCATCGTTTACTCACCTTTATTTCCTTCTTCTTTTCCAGCCAAGTAAGCCCATAAGGATGAGGATGGTCCTCTGTTTTCAGCTGTAACTTGTTCACCATGTCACTAGAGATAACATTTTCAAAACTGCCACCGTCTATAATCACATCACAAACTTTACCACGACAAGTGCACCTAGTGTGGAAAATGTTGTGACGCAACCAATCATCCTCTTCTGTGCGTTGTACATTCAGACTTCGGCAAACAAGAAGCTCTCCTTCATCTGCATGAACTACCTCTTCCATTTGAGAGCATTCAACCTCATCTTCGTCGGACCCTTCTTCCATTTCCTCTTCAACAAGAGAAATTATCTTCCGATTTGGGCAATCTGCAGCAATATGACCATATCCTTGGCACTTGAAACACTTTCTTGAACTTGTATTAGGAGGGCCTTGTTGCTTAGAACTTTCACCTTTATTTAGTGACCTTGGAGTAAAAGGCTTTACATTTTTAGAAGGCCTAGATGTTGAAGAACTCCCTTGGTTAAAAGAGCCTCCCTTGCTTAGAGGACGAAAACCACTTCCCCGAGTTTCTTTTAGTTGCCGTTCAACCCTCATAGCAAGCTTACAAACATCAGAATAAGTCCAATATGGTTGCAACTGTACCATATGGCCTATTTCAGTCCTCAATCCTCCAAGAAATCGAGCAATAGTTTGCTCTTCAGGCTCCACCACATCACATTTGATCATCAAGTAATCAAATTCGGCAGTATATCCTTCCACAGATAGATCATTTTGTTTCAAATTATGAAGCTTAAGATAGGAATCTTGCCGATAGTTTTCCGGTAAGAATCTTCTCTTTAGTTCCCTCTTCATCTTCTCCCAAGAATGAATAGGGCGTCTTCCTTCTCGAACTCTCTGCCTCTTCAAGTTTTCCCACCATAATCCAGCATACTTTCGTAATTTTAAAGCTGCAAGCTTTACCTTTCTATCATCAGGTACATCTTTAAAATCAAATACTCTTTCAACAGTGTGAAGCCAATCTATGAACTCATCAGGCTGCATTCTTCCTTCAAATTCCGGAATATCAACTTTGATGTCAAATTCCTGCCTGCGGACTGCACGAGCTTGGTGGCGATTGCTCGGGCCGCTACCCTGTTCAGAACTAGAAGAAGAATAGAAGGGATTCTGGTCTTCATTGTCACTATTTTCTTGATCTATGCCAACATCACCTTGTGGTTGTTGATCTCCTTGCAATCTTTGCAGTTGTTCTTGAAGCTGTTGTACTTGTCTTCTCAGATCTGCTACTTCAACGTCATGGACACTCCGTTCACGGACGGGAGGTGCAGCAACATTAGGTATACGGCGACGACGATCAGCCATCCGAACCTAGGATCTGGTACCACCTGATGCGGGATTAAATGCTACAAGGGTAAGAGATACCAAACCTGATTGCTGAAATCCTGAAAAGAACTGAAGAAATCCACCACCGATCGATGTCCACGACCGGATACAGGATCTACAACTCACCACCCTCTGGATCTTCCAAGGGATACAGAGTTAAAGGGGTTTTCTCCACAATGGTTTGCAAAACCTGCAGAGGAAAGCCAACAAAGGGGCACAGCTTCCTGTTTCCTAACACTCCAAAAACTGACCTCCTTGGTCCACAAGTCAAGAATATAACCCTTGGAACAACCCTCCAAGCATAGGAAAACTAAAGATAAACAAGTATTAAACTAACACACACTTAAGAGACAAGTAATACTAAATGGAGTACAGCAGTAATAGAGTGTAATTAAACAGATCTCCAGAAACCAGTGAACTTGACATGCCTTCAATCTAACAGCCATAACTTCTTCTAGGAATATCCAATTAAGATGAAATTTGTTGGGTTAGAAACTAGACTTCATTGGCTTTCCAGCCATGGGTCATATGCATCTTATGGACTGCACAGTTGCTACAGTTTTCATGAAGAAGTTCACCAAAAACTGGGTGTCTATTTGGGAAGCATGAAATGTCCAAGTGGCCAATACTTGGTTTTTCTGATTCTGCTCCTGCATCAATAACTATATATGTTCTTTCATGTTTTTGGTGTGACTATATATATTCTTTCACTTTGTTGGGATTCAACTCTAAATACCTACCCTTTCATATACACTACAAGAAAAATCTCAAATCGGCACCGAAAAATTGGCACGGGAAAAAACTTGTGACAAATTTGTCACAACATTTGACACGGAATTAATAAACTGTGCCAAATATATAATTTTTTAAAAAAATATTTTTAAATTTCGTGCCAAATACCGTGCCAAATATACAAATTTAATAATTTTACATAAATGTGCCAAATGCAGTGCCAAATATATTTAAATAATAATAATAATAATTTATTAATACCGTGCCAAATGCAGTGCCAAAACCCAAAATATAATAATATATTAATACCGTGCCAAATACCATCCCAAAAACTCTAATATAATAATTTATTAATACCGTGCCAAATATGGTGCCAAAATACAAATATAATAATATATTAATACCGTGCCAAATACAGTGCCAAAACCCAAAATATAATAATATATTAATACCGTGCCAAATATGGTGCCAAAATACAAATATAATAATATATTAATACTGTGTCAAATACCGTGACAAATATATAAATATATTAATATATTAATACCGTGCCAAATACCGTGCCAAATACAAATATAATAATATATTAGTACCGTACCAAATATAGTGCCAAAAATATAAATATAATAATTTATTAATACCGTGCCAAATACCGTGTCAAAACTAAAAAATATAATATTATTTTTTTTTTTGAATTTTTATTAAACAGAAACCCATAACAAATATTAAATATTTAATAAATTAATTTTTATTAGTTATGACAATTAAAATAAAATAAAAAAAACAAATTCATTTTTCAAAACTCCATCTCTCCCCCAAATCTAAAACCCGTCTCTATTGCTCACAAACCCTAATCCCAACTCCATCTCTCTAAGCATGGATTTAGTTGCATCATTGCCAGATCAAAGCTTATTCCTAGCCGTCGGCGTCGTCTCCAAGCAGATCAAGCCCCGACTCTCTTGCTCACCAACCCTAATCCCCAGCCCCCATTGAAGCTTCCTCACCGTTGGCATCAACTCCTTCCTTTTTTTTGGATCTCGATATTCGGTTCCCTCTTCTTTGGATCCTGGAATCCCTCTCCATTTGGCAAGCGAACGAGAGAGAAGGCACCCGAGCTTCGTTTGGTTTTGTTTTCCATGATCAACTAGGGTTGGGCGTGGAGATCGCTTGATTTCTGGGCAGCACCGAAGGATTTGATCTTTGCTCGCATCTCCGAGCAGCCTTTTCTGGTTGACCGGCCTCTCGGGCTCTAATTCCTTCCCATTAGTCACCGAGGTATTCCCCTCCAAGTTTTGTTTCTATATTGGTTTGTCTGATTGCTCATATTTTGGAAGTTATGAAGAAAACTGCATGAATTCGAGATGATCAATTGGTGATCATTGCATTGATTCTTTTTACTCATTGTTTTCAATCAATATTTTAACTAAAATTTGCGAATTTGAGATTATATTTTCAATCATGAACTCGAATTCTAGATTCGTTTTCTTAAATTGTTAATCATATGGTTCTGGGATAGGGGTAGGTTTGTGTTTGTGATGGTTTATATGCCTGGAATTTAGTTGTGATTATCAGCCCTGACACCCTTCACGCCTAACTTTAATTTGGATTTCTGATAATATCATTTTCTGTTAATTTCTTGACAGAATTCGACAATATATTAATATCAGACATTTATAGCTCTGTCTGGAGTTCACAGTCTGGTTATTTTCTTCTTGAAGAAACCTGGAGGAAAAGATGATGGTATGGCATAATAGCAACCTGACCCCAGCTTTTCTAATCTACACAAGGGTGATTTGTGCCACTCTATTGATGATTATTATGTTGGATGTTGCAGTCATTAATGCAAGTGTAGCAGGCTGGTGCACAGGTCTTGTTATGAGTTTCCCAGGTATTTGATTCTTCAATGCATAGCATGATCATCGTTGTTATATTTTTCCTCAGTATATCACCCGTTACCTATTTATGTTACCTGGCCTTGCTATAATTTAATTTAGTTGATAATTTATACTTGTTTGGCTGAAACAGAAGGCTATATTATTCTCTCCCTCTCATTGTTAGGCCTTGTGTTTCAATAAAAAAAATTAAGGTTGTGTTTAATAATAATTTATGCTGACGGTCTTGCCTAGCTTACACAAAACTTCCCTGCAATCAAGGTTTAAGTAGAAGAATAGGCCAGTTAATATCTTCTATTTCTAGAAAATTTCAGTAAAATTATAAATTAGAAACCAAAATGAATATAATAATAACATCATTAGAATCTTAAGCTGAACCATTTGCTGCTGGCATAGTGAATCATTTTTCATCATTTATTCATGATGATAGTACCAATTTAAATCTTCTTTTGTTGACTTATTAGAAGCAAGGAGTAGCTTCAAAACTGGCTTGACTATAATCTGATCAAATTTGAAAAGCATCTAGATGAGAGACCCACTAGAATGGTATTGCTTCCTCTAAACTCAATTTGCTTGACCTATTCAAAGAAATCATCATCATCATCTTTATTGTTTTTAACCTTTTAGTGTTTGTTCTACTTCTGTTCAAGATGTAGGTTTTTTGCTTATGTACATCTAAAACTAGCATTGAATCACCTATATAATATTAGCATGGAATTAGATCATAATGGTCTGATAGTTTCTTATAGCAGGTGGATTATATGTAGGTTTTTTGTTTCATCACTCGTCCTGGCATTTGTAAGTCCAACAGCACTTGGAACCAGCGCAAGAACATGCCTTCCTTTCCTTCTTGATGCTACAATTCTGGGTTACATGGTTCTGAGTAAGGTGTTTTCTTCATTACAAAATTAGAAAGGATTTGTTCTGTTAGCCATATATATATATATATATATATATATATATATATATATATATATATATATTAACTTTCTTAATTGTTGATCTTTGTGGGTCTTGCTATTCAGATTACCAGCTAATGTCAAGAAGGTCTTCCATCCAATTATTTGTTGTGCCCTCTCTGCAGATTTGGCAGCACTAGCATATGTGTATTTCTCCCGGTCTGGAGTGGATGCTGTTCTAGGTTTATTACGAACCCACTCTATGTCCATCATTTGGTTCTTTTCAATATAGAATTCTTCATGCCTCTGGTTAGATAATTGTACCTAGTTCCATGATCTGAAAATTAAGATGTTCTAGAGCATGTCAAGCATCCCTTGTGATTTTAACCTGCATGAAACATGCATGCTGTAAGTCTTATCAACTGCCTGTGATTTGATAAATGACTTCTTTGTCAATTGTTGATGCTATTAGTCTCCCTTTTATGTCTTCTTAAACATTAACCTTTGTTCCTGATTTTGTACTCATGCAAAGAGTCACAGTGATTTTTTTTTTTTCTGCAAACCTTGAGTTGATCAATTTTGGTGGGTCAATGGGTTAAATCTTGAGACACCTTTGGCAATAGTTCTTAGAGCCCAATGTTTTGTGTCTTCAGTTGCGCTTGGCCTTGGGCTTGGGCTTGTTATACTTTTCCCTTCTTAAGTTGAGGTACAAGTTTTTTTTTTTTATAAGGCCATTCCTGAACTGTGTCCCCTTTGTTCATCACTTCAATCTTTTATTTCCTGTAAGTCAAATCATTTCATCAGTCGTCTTAACCTCATCCTAGCAATTCTCATCGACAAATTCCAATTTCTACGATGTCCATGTGTGAAATTTATAATGTACTCCCTGCAGAACATGTCTGCTCACTGTTTCCAGTGCCAGAAACTGTTTATTCTTTACACAACTCCTCTCTCAGGATTATGCTTCTTGGATTCTCTGTATTTCATCTGGGTTTTCCTCCCATTTCAGTCACCGCCACATAAGAAAGACTAGATGCTTCTCAAGACTGTTACCTCATCCTAGTGCGGAAACGCTATAGAAAACCCCATCGTGAATGATTTGGCATCAAACATCTATACTTTTAAGTGAATCTGAATTATTTCTCGGTGGCAGTTCCATTCTTCTCTTGTGAAATCATTAACTAAAAAATTTTCCTCCCAGAATCATGGAGATGCAACGCCTGAACGGCAGGATGGTAGGAGTAATGATACCTATCATAGAAACTTAAATTTTTGTTACTTGCCTCTGGTCTTTTGTATGCATGAGTGGCGGGACACGTGTCCCGGCGATTCTATCGTTGCTTTTCTTAATGCTTTAAGACGCAAATATCCCACTCAGAGATCGCGGCGCTTTTCTCAATGGTAATTGTTTGATCTAGGTAAATGGAAAACGATGTGGTGTTGCCCCAAGCAAAGACAGTGACACATTATTCTTTGGCAACATTTATAGAACGTGGACAAAGGAACATGTAAGCTTGGTTGTTGCTTCTTAATTATTTCCTTAGCAAGTAATTCTTGTATTCCTTCTACAATGACCATTAGAAGAAATTCTTTGTTCGCATGGTCTCCAATGGTTACGCAGGGAGAGATGCATCGTCTAGGAACGAGAAGATCAACAAAAGGTTGGATTCTTGCTTGGTTCTGCTTCCTCCTACCGGAAAGAAGCCCAAGGCTCTAATCAAGTTCCTCGACGGCGCCTTCGTTGGAGCTGCTCCTGAAGTCACTTACAGGTTCGTCTTTTGTTTCAATTTCCCGTTTGCTGAGTTTTTAGCTATTGATTATCATTTCCATCACTTAAAAATAGTTCCTTTTAAAAAAAAAATAATCCATGGTGAAAATTTCTTGTTTTGATGAGATTTCTGGTGTTTTTCCTATATCTGAACAGCATATGTATGAATTCGTACAATAGAATAGATGATTGTTTGCTGATTTCTTTGTTTTCCTTCTCTTCTGTAAAGATCCTTTCTTTGAATTAATTTAGCAAGAAAGGAGTGTATAATTTGTTACAATGGGATCAGCAAAAGCAAAAGCTCTTTTCATGAAAATTTGTTAATTGCCAGTTCTTATGAAATTGAGACAATTTTGTATTGGCTTTGTAGTTATTTGATGGATCTTTTGGTGAAAGAGGGATATCTGATAGTGTCAGTACCTTATAATGTGACTTTTGATCATGAGAGAGCTGCAAAAGAATTGTATGAGAGGTTCCATAGCTGCATGGAGATGCTCTTCAGTTCAGGACTTCCATATGCTAATATATCAGCCAGTGAGCTTGTGAACTTGCCCTTGTACTCTGTTGGTCACAGGTTTGAGTTCTGTCTCACCACATCCATCATATCAAACTGAAATTAGAGTTTGCGCATTTGATGTGTATTGAGATTTATGTGCATTTTCTTGAAATTAATTATCAGAATTGGAATGTGCATGTTGTTTGCAGCAATGGTGCACTGCTCCAGTTGCTTGTGGGTTGTTATTTTGCAGAGAAGATACCAAAGGTTTGGACTTAGAGAAAGAATTTTTTAGATTGATTTACAGCAATTGATGAGGAAGATAAGAATCATTATGTTGTTGTTTGGTTTAACTAACAAAAGATTTCTCTATATTATTATGGAAGGCAAATGCTGTTGTGTCATTCAACAACAGACCAGCTTCAGAAGTTGTGCCTTATTTTGAACAGGTAATTCTTCTTCTCAGGATTGCTAAAAGGAGTCATAGAGCTTGCTATTGATTCAAGATTAAGCATTCTCTAATTTGTTTGGTGCTATAATGTTTGTTTTTAAATGCTTTTGATATCTTTGGTTAATAGTCTGTGTTCATTTGACGAGGATTTGTTAAAGATGATAAATCATGTAAAGCATGTGATCTATGGCAGAAGCAGATTGAACATTTGACTCTCTCTACTGAACTTGATAAGTCACTTGAGATAGTTGTTTGCTAGAATTTTCTTAGTTTAATCACTGGGAAACACATGCAAAAGAATGGCAAGAATTGTAATGTCAATCATGTTTGTATATGCAAGCCCTTTTTCAAAACCAGCTCCTTCATTTATCATTATCATGTTTGGGCTGGATTTTAAACATTAATAAGGGAGATCTGGAATGGCAAAGTAGATATGGAGTTTTTATTCGCAATTGGAAAAATTTTCCGTGATGCTTAGATATTCACAAAACTTGTTGGAAGTGCACACAAGTAATACTAAGTAAAATTCCTACTGTAACATTATTCCTAGAGATAAATGTGCTTGATTTATCCATGGTTACTTACACCTGTTAGAATCAAATGTAGGCTGATAAATAAGGTAATACTGATAACTCTGAGATGGATTTTCTAGGGAATGCATGGAAGACCCTACTAGATACCACAGGTACATTAGTACAGGAGTATGATCAGGAAATTATGACGTCTCTCAACAAGTTTGTAGATCAGCTTCCATCTGTGATGGGTCAGGTCTCTCATGGTACATCTGAATTTAGGCCAACACCATCAGAAAACCAGCTGTTCTTCAAACAATCTTATAATGTTCCCCACACATTACTGGTATTCTTTTCTTTACAGTCATCAGTTTTTTGCAACAAAAGAGTAAGCCACATCACATGTTCACAATTTAAACATGAACATGCTTGGCATTTCATTCTTTCTTTTTTCCATGTTAAATTCAGTATCGATGCAATTGATAAGACAGACAATGTAGAACAAATTCTGAGTCCTCGGGTTGACTCTATAGGTGGCACATTGAAGAAAATTACCTTGTCAGGCAACCATCTCACTCCTTGCTTACAGGTATTCTTCTGAATCATGATCAATACTTGTGTTTGAAAACGATGCCATCTATCAGTATTTTAACATAGACATAGACGGAGTATAGAACCTTCAAAGTATCACTATTTCTTTCACTGTTTCTCATCAGTGGTAAATATATCACAAATTGAAGTTGAGAAGATATCACTACATTCTTCTAATGCCACTAAAAATTTGACAACAGCTTGCGTAGATTAGAACACAGTATGAAAATGATACGATGCCTATCTTCTAGTGTAGATATTACTATTTCATTCGATGTTTCTCATTAGTGGTCGGTCTGTCACATATTGAAGGCGAGAAGATATCACTACACTCTTCTAATGCCACTAAAAATTTGACAACAGCTTGCATAGCCCAAAACACAGTTTGAAAATGATGCGATCTGTGTCTTCTGTCATAGATGCACCCTTTCTTCTAATCAGTAATTCTTGTGGAATTATTGATTGTTTTAATTGTTGGCGATGTTGCAGGGTGTAGGACACAGCTCCAGAGTACAAGCAAAAGGAATGCCTTGCTATGTTTCAGAGATGGATAAATGATGTTCCATTGTAATTTGATGTGTGGTATTTTGCAATGGGTCAACAATGACAATTTCAGCAATGAATTACCTTTATTTAAACTCCTTTTCAATTTCAGCCATCAAAATAGTTGATCTTTTTTAATTTATAGTTTGTTGTTGAATGTTGAAAATGAATCAATAGGTGAATGGTATTATTTTTTGTGTTGTATTGTTTTTTGCAACTTTCTCAATTTTATTTTTTATAGGTGCAATTCAAAAAAATTTAAATAAAATTAATTTTATATAATTTTTTTTTCACAGAATAAACAAAAGGGTGCCAAAAGTCGTAACAAATTTTTTTTGCCGTGCCAAATACCGTGAAAAAATATAATAAACAAAATCGTGCAAAAAAATCGTACCAAATACCAAACCAATAAAACCGTGCCAAAACAGTGGCAAACATGGAACCAAAGGCCGTGCCAAAAATCATTTGTAATGTTTGGCACAAAAGTAAATAACTGTGCTAAAAATGGTAACAAAGTTTGGCACCGTTTAAAAAAACGGTGCCAAAATACATTTGTCACCATTGCTATAGGCGCGGTTATTTTTCTATACCAAATACGGTGCCAAAATTAATTTGGCACGGTTTTTAAACCTATTTCAGTGCCAAATCTACCGTGCCGATATTAGATTTTTCTTGTAGTGATATATATTAGGTGTGACTCCTTGCATCCATGTATGCTCATTCACTATTCAATGTAACATTCTAATAATGCAATTGTTTGTTTTCTCTTTTTCTTTTTCCTTTTTTTTCTTTTTTAAATTTGAAATGTTCATAAATGGCAAGCCTGATGCCTTCTTTAATGTTCTGTGCAAGCACAACAAACTTCTATAAATTACGTACACACATTCTGCAAGTGCAAGGTTGTGATCTTATGTATTGAATAATTTAACTTTTAACAAATTAAGAAAGAATCTTGATGCTATCACATATATATTTGCTATATTTGCCTCCCTGGCTTATGCATATAATTTTTTTTAAATAAAAATAAATAAACTGTGTAACTTTGTTTTATAAAAATAGTTGGAAGCTTGCATGCTGGACCAATGGTGATAATACGTACGTACATCTATAGTTTGTGAGTGTAGTTTGCACCCCAAATCTCATGTCAACTGTGTGAAGATGCATGGGCTAGACCTCCACCCGGCTGTGTGCATGGCCTTGGTTATGCATGTGCTTGCCATCACATTTGTCAACAAAAAATAAAAAAATAAAAAAATAACTTGCATATCTGCACACACAATATGTGATAGTTGTGATGTAATTTACATATATATTATAATGATTGACAAGCAATGAGGTTGCCATGAAGATTCTATCTCCAGTGATCTCTTCATCTTGATTTCCCCATAGAATTCTGTTTAATTGTCTGACTATAAAAGAAAACAACCATATATGTGTTTTTTTTTTTTTTTTTTGCAATACAACACAAATTATGAAAATCGTTAGCCTAGCTAGCATTAGTAACTTTACTAGTGGCCTACTGAGTGATTGGGTGGGCTCATATACAAGCACGCACAAGCGAGCGTTAAAAGAATGTATGTATGTATTTCTAAAACTAGTTTTCTATTCATGTCCTGCAGATTAAATCGGTGAGAGAGATCCCCCAACACAGATTAATTTCCACAGCTGCATTCCAGACAAACGTGAAACACAAAACAGATCCTGGATATATATATTAACAATCAAAGTGTTTCATCATGTATATTTTTCTCATATAATACGTATAAATTAATATGCTCACAGGTTCCAGCATGTTAGCTTGATGAGGTCCAAAGGTATGCAGTATGGAGATGCTTATAAGTGCATGTGTTTTGCTCTCCTCAGACAATGTTCATGAATCTTGATTCTCAAGTAGTAACTCACATTCACCATTTTTGATATATATATATATGGTAACTGTTGTTGATGTTGAATCTTCATGCATGCGTGTCTCAAGTGTTTTTATGGTTAGTGAATGCAGATTTAATGACAGCCTTTGATTTTGTCAATTGTACTCTGCTAAAATTGACTTTAATGTTTCCTTTTGTTGATTGTAGAACTATTATTGTCAATCCCAAAATTAATCACAGCCGATAGTCCTCCTTGTGAACAACGTTCTTTAATTGCGGTTGGTTGAATTATTAATGAATTACCTCATTCACATGCATGCTTGACTCTTATCTATTATACATAAATGTGTTTAATTATATCAAGTTTCTGATATTACTCAAAAAGGTTTAATTTATATCCAGCTATAAAGAAACACCTATCAAATTTCACACGGTAAAAGTGTTCTTTTTTGCAGCAAGTTGCTGTTGATCAGTCAGTCCTTATAATATCATTGCCGAAAGTTTAACTGTGGAGCCCACTCCTTAATTGGATCCCAGCCCAGCTGCTAGATTTAAATTTAAAATTTCAAAATTTAAATACTTATGTTTATCTTAATATTTCCTATTCTTTTAATCTTATCACTTTATGTTGAATCCTATCCATCGAATCCCAGTGATTCTACCTCATCTCCACCTCGAGACCATGATCACCGTTGCTTTCCTTCTATGTTAGCTCATCCCAAGCTCATAGGCAATCATTGGTGAAGCCATCCTCTTGCCTCGTCTAAATACAACCTGTTAGTGCAAAAGCATTTTAATTGGTATGATTTGACACCAAGTCAAGGTGACGTGGCAACCATTGTAATGTGACATAGATGATGACATGAAAAGTATGGTGACGTGACAATAAATCTTAGATTGTAGGCAAATATCTTGGAAGATCTTTTTGGAGCTATTTTTTGTATGTGCTATAATTTGAAGACAAGATTTTATCAAAATCATATTTAAGATATTTGATTGAAGATTAAATATGGATGAAGCTTAATTGAAGGAATACCTATCAATGCTATGATTGAAGCTTATTGAAAGTATGACTGAAGACATACCTATTGCTGATATGATTGGTATGATTGATTGAAAATCTTTTTTAGGAAGATTTGAAAGCCAAACTTGGATGAATTAAAAATCAAGTTTGGTAAGTTTCGTGAAGACGCACAGAGTCGTGCACCCCTTCCGAGGGGACTACATGGTGAGGAATTTAGGTGGTAGGCTAGTTGCTGGTAGTTGGGATCAGGAGATCTAGCTGCATCGACTCGGACTAAGCATGACAGGGAGGTTGATGGGTCTTGAGGTCGCTTGGCAACAGAACCAGAACTCAGTCAAGTTAGCAGTCAGGGCCATGTTGCATGTTGTGTTACAATAGAAGTTACAACAACTAATTTTGCAAGATTCTAAAGTTAGTAGCCATAGAGATTCTAAAAGAGGTATGGGCTAGGCACTAAACAATCTAGAGAGGGTAGTGATCTTTATTCGTGAGTGTGAGTGACAAAATGTTTTGTACTCATGTATTTACACCTCTTATAGTGGATTGTTCATCTCCGGCCTTGGCCCCCCAGACGTGGGCAAGTTGATGCCGAATTGGGTTACCAATTTCGTATATCTCCTTTTGTTTGGTTTGTGTGAGATTTCTATGAGTGTTTGAGTGTTCTAAACCCACAAACCACACCGGCGGAACTAACATAACCTTCCCAGAGTGAGTGGTGAGGTCAAGAGATTCCCATCTTGTGTTATGTTTGTGAGGTGTTCTTAGGTAAGTTCTAGTTTTAATTTCATATTTCTAAATGATGGCGTTTTGATCTGTAGGCCATATTGGAGCTTTGAATCATATTCTTTTTCTAGTTTATCTTGTTAGTATGTTTATTTATATTTAATTTGAATCTTGATATTGTAATCCCCAACCTTTTGTCTCTGTCTATACCAAAAAAACTATGATTATGTTGGTATGCTTTATAGATGGTTGTAAAATTGCCTTAGAGAGAGAAATTATTAGTTGATTCCATTTGACAGGTTTCAGATTTTTGTTTTTCGAAATAACTCAAACCCTTCTTCAATTTTAGGGGTCGTAGAGTTAGGATCTGGATGGAAGTTAAATAAGAAAATTGTAGCTTTTGACATTAACTAAGTACTTCCAAAATTTCAGATTTTATATATACATTTGTAGTTTATGAGATATAATTCTGTTAGTAAACTGTCTCGTATGGAATCTTGCGCAGAACATGAAAATTGATGTGTAAATTTAATAGTCATGGAGATTGAATCAGATAAGATGAAAAATAGGAAAATCATTCCTTATTAAGTTATTTGATTGTCAGGAAAATATCTTTGCTTTTGGAGTCCTAGGTTGAGAGATATGCATGCTTGAAAGGAGTATGTCTGAATTATAAGTCTGCAGAAATAACTGGAGATCCAAATGGATGTTATAAATTGAGTAGCATTCTAAACAATGTGAATTTTGAATATGTTATAGTCTTAGGTGTCTACTTTTTCAAAATCTTGAATTTTGTGATTTGGAAAAATATATGTAAAGTTATGAGGGATTTAGTCCTCAATCGTCATGATGGAATTGTTCATATGCCCTTTAGAGCCGGTAGAATCAATATTTGGAAAATAATAGCTTTATTTTTTTGCATTTGTATCTTCTGAAATCTCATTTTATAATGTCATTGCTTATTAGTCTCTTAACCTTCGTAGCATTATCGGTCTCTTGAAATTTTTTTCTTTTACATACCTATGAATGTTGTAAAATAGATATTATTAGTGAAACTAATAGGATTTCTTCCCAAATATAAGGCATGCTTAAAGCCTTGATTTGGTGTAAAAATTAGAGGATCTCACGTTAATCAGGTAAGTAACACCACATATAAATGTATGTATATACATATATAGAATTTTTGTTTACCGATAATTATGAGTTTATGCATTTATTTATTTAAATTCTTTTTAAAGTTTGATTATATAATATTAAATCGTTGTTGGACTTTGATTAATTTTTTTATATTAAATATCTATTAAAATTTTGAATTGTTTTTCTTCTCCTTAAACATAAACTCTCACATTTTGAGTTTGTTTCTTAATCTTTGAAATCTTGATTATTTTTGTTTATCTTTGTTAATCTTTGAAATGTTAAATTCATTAATTATTTTTGGATATAACTGGATTATTTTTGCTATAAAAAAATGGTATCAAGCATATGTTAGTATGCTCGCTCGATGAATTATTTTGTAAATTCTAACGTGTTTGAAATTTTGATATTCTGTTTGGTTTTGGGCAACAAAGTATTTTGACATAAATACGTTTAGTCTTCAATTAACTAAGCACAGCTCTGTCACTGGTTGTTAAACACTGACCATGTCAACATGAAATTCTGATAATAGACTATAGTTTCGGACCATGTCGTCTGTGAAAAAATAACAATTTCTGATAATTTGGCTCGGGTCACCGAGTTCAAACAAATGACCTTTGATATTTTGTTTTGGCTATAGTAAATTAGGAGACGTATATTTTTTAATATCTTATAATTTGTATTCCGTTGACTCAGTCTGATTTCCCAAAATATGTTTTCTAAACATATCTATGTTTTATTATTCATTCATGATTTTGAATATTTGAAATCTTGCATGATTCCAATTATTTCTATTGAGTTACTTACTCGGCTATCAAGCTTATAATCTGGTTGTTGAATTTTTTTTTTTTTTTTTAGATCAAGAAGATAATAGCTTACCGGGAGTGAACAAGTAGCAAACTTACAATTAAGTTAGATTGTATATTCTGTCTTGAGACCGGCTCTAAGTTTTTGCATGCCTACAAGGTCCACATGGTCCACATTTTATGGGTATATGGCCGTTTGCCAATGCATTGGATCCGGTATGCTAGGTTCAGGATGTGACATTAGCTTTTGACTTGTACAATCCTCCTCTTTAATTGCTAAAAACATGAAAATATTAATAAAAGAGAGAGGGTAATTTATTATTATTATTATTATTATTATTATTATTATTATATATATATATATATATATATATATATATATATATATATATATATATATATATATATACTCTAATATTAAGAGTGTTCTGTGTTTTGGCCTTTGCTACTGCATTAGTAAATTTGTACTTAAAACACTATATAGACCATGTTATATATATCCCCCATGTTATATATATCCCCACTCTACTGAACTTATGTCCTCTCTTTGCTCATTAATTCTCATCCGATCACTCTCCCCTATCTTCCGTAGGGTCATCATCTAATCTAACTACTTGTAGTTTGCACATACCTTCCCTTTTTTTTTTTTTTTTTTGTACTTATTTATTATTTTTTAATATATGTCTATTATCTTTTTTATTTGAGTAAATATTTTTATTTTATTTTATTTTTTTTAAAAAAATGGATAAACTACTTCTATTTGAGTAAATATCTGTCTACAATCTGTATTTTTTTGCTTTAAGATATTTTTAATGGTTAGCGTTATTTAATTTTGTCTTTAAAAAAAAAAAAAGTCGAAGCGTACAACAAAAAGCAATAAATTAATTGGTAGCTTCTCATTGACAAACTCTGCCCTGAATCTTTGACATTTCCCCTTCTTTGACTTTGTAGAAAGGGTACGAGCATCATTATTTATTAGTTAGTAATGGCGGTCCAAACAAGAAGGCATGCAGCACAGCATATATAGCGGCCTTAATCTCATCCATATATATATATATATATATAAATTAAACTGTAGAATAGAAAATGAAACACAAGATGCATGGTTGACATAACTGCTTCTAGATATATTATATTCTATGCGGCGCCAACAACAACAACATCATCATCATTATTATGATAATCTAGACATTTCAGATTGCAGCCAATACTGACCGGACTCTGTCTACCATCCACTGCGTTGAGTTCCAATCTTACACGTACATTTGATATTTTGATTAGTTTGTAAGATCATATTACTTACGTGCATGCATGCCCACACATACTCTCAACTTAAAAAACATATTTTTGTGCATGCTTATGGTTATTATGATATAATTTTTTTAATTCATTAAAAAGTGATAAATCATTATATATTTTTATCAGAAAATCAAACCGTTATTAAAAATATAAAATACTACAATTTATTAATAAATATAGTTTACTCAATTTTTTTTCAAATATGCATGACAAAACAGGAATAAAATAATACAAAATAAAACATAGTTGATAACCAACAATTTTTTTTATTACACCAACTAATCAATGGTTAGCTTTGACTATTAATGCTTTCAACCACTGCATGCCAATTTATATGATTCCCTCCAACTCCTAATATATATATGCTGAATATTAATCCTTATCCAAGATAATTGTATATTAGCGTTGTATATGAATATATATGTATATTCGTTTGCATCTCCTGTTGTGTGTATATAGATCAATGTGTCTGTATTAGCTAGCTAGTATAAGTATATATGATGGAGTTGTTAAAACTTACCATTCTTTAATTTGGAATTGGAAGGTTGCTATATATGCCGTCTTTGTGATAATATGGTTTATTTGTGAGTGAAAATGCAAAATTGACAAAGGTTTATGGTTTAGTCCCACATTGAAAAATGAAAGTCTTGGGTGGAGGATGTAAGCCTATAAAAGTATGCTTAAAGCGTTGATTTGTATCATCTCATTCTCAAACCTCTCTTTTTCAATATTGGTTGAGCTTCTTTAAGTCGGACTTCTCATTTATAGGTAATTGACAAATTACCAAAATTTGTAAGTTTTAAAGTTAATGTAGAGGTGTCCTGCTGCGGTGCTCGAGAAGTAGGCAAATTGCCGAACTTCATAAAAATTTCGATGTGTTAGTTCCTTTTTATATTTTGCTTTAGGTTTTATATTCAGTATTTAATTATTATATTTGTTGGGTTATTTATGTTTATAGTAAGATAGTATTTGTATGTGTGTTATTATTTGCTTAGCACTATTCATATGTACGGTACTATTTAAGTCTTTTTTTCTGAATAATCATCCTTCTTTCAGAAGTTGTGGAAAGTCAGAGATTCAGCGATTGAAAGAGTAAAAATCAATTTTATCAAAAACTAAATTTTAGGAAAAAAAAAAAGGTAAAATAAATTCATCGGGATGACGTGTACGTGTGTCCGGGGTTGTTAACCTATGTTAACCTACTAACTACTAATTCTTACTTATCATCCTCCGCCCGGCCCCCTAGCTAATTCGAAACTATGTTACCAACTAGCTACATATGAAAGAGTGATGATGACTTAATTTCTAATTCTTTTGCCTTTAATTGCTCGCACTTTAAGTCTCGTGAAACATGATTCAAAGCAAAGATTTGATCAGATTAGAAGCAAAGAATATTGAAATTAATTCCTTTAAAACAAATTAACACAACTTCTATCTATGGTTTTCTATCGAATTTTTTTTTTTAAATATAAGTGGATAAATTATTAAAATATATTAAAAGTGACCAAGAAATAATTGGTCACATGGTATGAAAACTTAATATAATAATTTTTTTAATAAAATCAATAAAATTATCATTGACTAGATCTATATATATTTAAAAATATAAATAAACAAACAATGAACTGTTGACCTCTATCTCCCTGCCTGGGAGGGATCGAGGCAGAGAAGCGTGCTGTCTTTAATTTTTAAGGAACGGTTGAGTAACCGCAATATGTACTAGTTAGTATACGCAATTTGAATGGCATCCAATGGGAGTTTTTGGGGCATTAATTAATTCTTTATTAATTCATTAAATATGATTAATGCCATTAATTATTTGATTCTCCTTCCCCTCACAATTAATTAATTAATTAATTATTAAATGAGGAGGACATTGACTGACCACATACAAAGATATATCTGTCCATCTCTCTCTCTCTCTCTCTCTAGATCTCTCTCGAGCGAGGTTGAGAAATGGCAAATATTTTTCAGCGTGAGCACCAGTACAATTTTTTCCCATGGCTCTTCCTGCTCCTGCTCCTGCTTGTGCTGTTGCTGCTGCCCTGCTCTACGCTTGCAGACGTTGGCACTGCTGCATCCTACGGCCCTCCATACAACCGTAAGTTTCACGACATCCTATTTTATTCATCAAAGCCGAAGGCCATATATATAATTCTGGCCTCTAATTGGAACTAACTAATGGATCATGAAATTAGTACTATTGATCATCTATATACATAACACACACACACCCACTGCACCATCATATATGCACGCACATGCATACGTGTTAATTTGGTGATGGATGAATATATATATCGATCGGGCACAGCAACGGCGTGCTTTAATGGGGACCCTGGTCAGTTCCCGGCGGACAGTTTGTTTGCGGCTGTAGGTGAGGGGATCTGGGACAATGGCGCTGCTTGTGGCCGTGAGTACATAGTTCGGTGCCTGAGCTCTGCTACACCAGGGGCTTGTCTGGCGGACAGCACCGTGCGGGTACTGGTGCTCGACCGTGGCACCGTGCTGCATTCCAGCCCTTCGGCTAACGACACCACCATAGTTCTCTCCAAACCAGCCTTCCGGAAGATTTCCACCCTCTCTGCTCCAGTCATCAACGTTGAATTTGCAGTGTGAGTTCCATTGTAATTGGAGTATATAATTTCATGTTGCTCTCTCTCTCTCTCTCTCTCTTTCTTTCTCCCTCTAGATATATCCATTCTCCTCTTTTTATTTTTTATTTTTTTTCTTCCTTAATTTTTTTGCATAGGGTTCCTCGGACGTTATAAATTAATTGACAATTGCTTTGCTTGCAGGGTATGACATAGACTTTCCATTCAGGGGCCGGCATGTGTAGTAGCAATTTAGCGGTGGTTAGCTCTTGGCCTTTGTGCCCGATTTGCTGTATGATCATGTGATCAATGCTCGAAGTTTGTTTAGAGCTAGCTACTCGCCATGTTGTTAATTCACATGCAAATCCTAGTCAATAAATAATTATTATTATTATTATTATATATATATTTATATATCATTTTTATCTCTCTATATATTTGCTTTTTGTATTCGTTTTTGTTGAGCTGTACATAAAAGATTGCATGTGAGAGCTGCACAAATGGTAGAATTACATGCGTGATTGAAGGAGAATGAAAAAAGAAGTCCGGCAATCTAAATTTTGATGTTTTGCCATCGTTTAAATTACGCTTTTGTTGGCAGTCTTGACTTGGGTGGGGTTTTTTTTAATAAATTAAATGCTTGACCATCTAAATGTTATTTTTAACAATATTTATTAAAAATTGAAAAATCTAAAATTAAGTTTAAGAATATGTCATCCAAAGAAAATTTTAGATTATAATTCACTTTTCTGGGCTCCTATAAAAGTTCTGTCCCTAAGAGGGGTTTATCTTTAGATGTGTGCTATCAATATTAATATATTGATATCTCAACAATGTTTTTAACAATAATACATTCAAGCAAAAAATTATTTTTCTAACATATAAGATAATCTCTATTGAAAAAATATAGTAAAATAAATTAAACTCATTTAAAATGTATTTATTAAAATAAAAATATAATAAAACACCTCAAATAGGAAAGTGATGGAGTGTTCAATTCCATCAAATGGTTGAAGGTTATAGGTTGTCTACATTTATCAAAAAAACAAAAATTGCAATAAAAATTTTTGATTTTCTTTCCAAATGAGAGATTGAAGGTTTAATTTCATTCCAATTCATTTTATTTATTTATTTATTGCCAGATCGCAATCAATGTAGTTTTCATAAAGGAAAATAAGCCCAAATTGATGATAAAATAAATAAAAATATATATATTTGCTAATTCAAAAGGTACAACTGTACAAGAAAAAAACATAACCATGAAGACAACCAAGAGACATTGAAGGTGGTAACACATGGAAGAATTCCAAATATTATAGGTGATAATGGAAAAAAGAATTCACTCTAGAATGGAGTAAGAGGATTTCTCATTAAATAATTCTCACAATATATATCATCTTTATAATAGAATAGTTGCTATTTTAATTTTCTCTCAATTAAAAAATTATGGGTTCAAACATGTGGTTTGCCTATATTTATCAAAAAATTCTCATAATAAAGTGATTGCCATCAGGGCTTGTTTGGTTACAAAATAAAAAAACATTACATAATTTTATTATGTAGGAAATACAAATGATTATTACAGAAATTGTGCCATATTTTATTTTTAAAAAATGAGTATTTAGTTAACAAAATTAAAAAAAAATTATGGAGACTGGTTGGCCAGTGGCTGGAACGCCGGTGGACCAGTAGCCAGTCACCAGAGGCCGGTCGAACTGCTGGTGAGACATCAGAGGCAGGACCGCCTGTGGACTGGTGATCGGAGGCTGTCTTGAACGTCGGTGGGTCGCCGACGGCTGGTCGGACGGTGGCCGGACCGCCGGTGGACAAGTGACCTGTGGTTTGATAAAAAAAAGAAAGAGAGATTTTTTACGATAAGAAAACATTCCAGTTTTAGTGGAATATTTTTTTATGCCATAACACTCCCATTATAACATAATTTTTTAGTGTAAAATAAGTATCCAGAATTATGCCATAATTCTGTGAAAATGTTAAAATATGTCATATTGTATGGATTATGACATATTTTTGGGTTATCCAAACGACCCCTGAATGCTGTAAAAACTGGACCGAGCAGGCCGGTAAACCGGTCCAGTTAGTCACACAAAACACTAAAGTTTCCGGACTGGCTTGTTCAACAGGTTTAACCGGTTAGGCTAGATCGACCAATTTGTTTATTTATTTTAAATTTTTAAAGTTAAACCCTTTCCAAAAACAAAAAGTAAGATATTATATATTTGTATTTTATTTTATTCCTCATTTTTTTTATTGTTGTTGTTGTATACTTATATTTTATTTAATTATTTATTTTTGAATATTTGTTGTATAATTGTATTCTTGTATATTTATACTTTGAAAATTTCAGTTTTATGTAGAGTTGGCACTTTGTGATCTTATAAAGACAATATAACTTTGCATTATGTAATTTTTTATTTTTGTATTTTTTTCTTATTTTTAAATTATTTTTTACTTAATTTTAATTTTTTAATTTTTAAAAATTTATTTATTTAAAAATTATTAAATTCGGTTGAACCTTCCAGTTCAACCGGTCGGACCTAAACCGGTTGCCTAATCGCATCGGCAACCAATCAGGTTTTTAAAACATGGGACTGCCATCTACTAAAAAAATTAGAAACCATTTGGGATAAAAGAAAAGTTTAAAGAATAATAGATCATAAAAGTTGTAGTTTATCCGCATTTACTTCAAAAAAAAAAATAATAATAGATCATATTAAAGATCACATAAATTGCTAAATAATTTAATATTTGATAATAAAAAAAAAACTAAACTCAAATTTCAACTGCTTACAATCATTCAGAACAATAAATGCTTCATATCCTAATCATTTTGGTGATAAGAAGGGTGTTTTCCACCTCCCTCATCTCTTAATTTATTTTATGTTTGCTTGTTATAATTATCTTCTATTTATTTTATTTTAATTTTAGTAAATCTGGACAATTAAGTAATTCTCAATTATTGAATTGTGGTCAACCATTGGATAGCCCAATGGTATGACACCAATGTGTTAAAGAGGAGGTTATGAGTTCAAATCCTCTCCCCAATAGTACTGTTCCCCGTACTGTTCACCCGAGATGTTTGTACTATTATATACTGTTCATATATACAATGTACACCGGGCTTTAATACTATTCATATACCGGGGCGCTTGTCGCCTATTATTCAAAAAAAAAAATTTATTGAATTGTGCGGGATTCAAACTCTCCCTCCTAGATTTGGGAAAGTGATAGAATAGTTGAACCTTTTATATAATATGACTTGTAATTCTACGGCAACATGCTCCCCCCTACTTAGAACCTCCTCTACTTCACAAGGATCATTATTGCTAAAAAGGAAAGGCAACTTCCTAAAAGTGTACATTTGATGACACAAAAACATCTTGTTCTTCTAAACTATGCCTTCTCCATCCTTTCTTTCCATATAGATAAGCAACAAATATGCATTTTTTGGTGCTCTCCAAATTTATTTCTTCTAGCACCTTGCCTTTTAGCATTACCAAGGCACCCAAACACTGTAATGTGAGAATATTTTCGGGCTCTTCCAAATAAGACTTCAAATGATGTACGACCTCCCAACACACTACTCAATGTATAGTTAATAAGATAAGTTGCCACAAGAACACACTCTCTCTAAAACTAAAAGGGTAGACTACCCTCAAAACGCAAAGGCACAACTACATTGAGGATTTGTTGGTGGTTCCTTTCGACTCTTTCATTTTGCTATGGAGATCTAATGCAAGAACTTTGATGAATTCTGGAGTCAGTCTAGTTAGAAAGGGGAGAGCCTGCAGTTTAGATTGCATCTTGGGAGTTTGAAGACCATCCCATTTCCAAAAAAAAAAAATACAAGTAGGTATCTAACCTTTCTTCTAGAAATCCAATCACAATGGATTAAGCCAAATGCATGAGAAGCTTTATAATCACTCAAAGTAAAAGGAATTCTTGTATGTTCGCACGATGACACGCATCAAAATGTTCAATACCTTTGTTATTACAAGTGAAATTACAAACGGCGGACAAATACGATAAACTCCTCTCAGAAGAGAGTGTTAAACGCTTATGCCATAACTCCTCGTTACTCTTCTTAATCGTCATTACTCAGTCACTATGTGTGTTGCGCAAATAGTAGACGCATCCTTATGATCAATTAGCGTATGTCGGGTTGGGTCCTTGTATCACACAAACATTAAAATAGTAAGTAATAGCACAGTCCACATCTTCACTTAACCTTTTTGCAAAGACTAGATTGCATTTAAATTCAGGAACATACAACACATCCTTCAACTAGATATATCGGTTAATAATAAGATCCCCTATTTTATCTACTTTTAAAGAGTTTCCATCAGGAATAACAACTCTTTCATAGCTTCTAGCTTTTTGAACATTGTCAAATTATTCCAATGTTATTTGACACATGGTGTGATGCACCACTATCAATAATCCAATTTGACAAGTGCATGGAAGAGAATTTTTTACCACAGAGAGCATCATGGATCATGTTTCCAGAGTCACCAAAACCTAGTAAGGACATCAACTTGTTGATTTGGCCTTGGGTAAGAGATGGCATATGCACTATATTTCTTAATGTTCCAACTTCATCAACTATAGCGTTGGCTCGGGCCTGGGCAATATTGGCTCTTGTAATGACCACAAATCATTATGTTATCAACATAATTTTGACCTTTGGATTCTTCTATTATGATTTTCCATGGCTAGTAAATGCAGTAACTTACATTCTCGTATCAGTCAAGACATCGGCACACACTGATGTTGATTAACATATTCGCTCCTTTGAATGGTCGTCACACACCCATCCCTTCAATGAAGAGACGAAAAACGATGGAGAAAATCAACCTAGCTCTGGTCCCATGATGAAGACTGAAATCTCATATAGGAAATTAGGGATTTGTTTTGGAAAAAGGCAAAGCTGCGAAGCTTCATTCATAACTTTCATTATATACAATTGGAAGAGCATAAAATTAGGCCTAACTTAGGCATGCAGAAAATCTACCACTCGTAATAGAATTCCTAATGATAGAAAGATAAATCAGGAAATATACAAGGAATGCAATATAAAGGAATATATAAAAAAAACTTCTTTATTCCTACGTCAACAGTTAATTACCTTGCACCGTAGTGAAGTAACATAAAGATGGGCATTAAGTATGTTAGCACCGTTATGAAGACTGAGTTGATTAGCGTGACCCTCCCTCTAAGCAAGAGGTTGGATGTCCACATAGAGAGTCTTTGTCAAATTTCCATAATCACCATGCATGTGTAAAGGAACTCAACAGTTTGTTCATCGATCTTGCCTTGACCAATGGCGCACCAATGGGGTAATTTCCTCGTTTGTCTCTATGGTGTTAGTGAAATATTTAACAAAACTCTCCATTATTTCAATGACTGACATGCACAAATCGACTCATTTGTCTATATTAAGATTTGTCAGAATTTCTCTTGTTCAAGGTAAGCTATACTCTACAACAGTTTGCCTTTGATTCAAGTTTCAAATTTGCAAATTACATCCAAATAATTGCTACATGATGCTTCCAATAATAGGTTCAAGTTAGCGGAAAGGCCTAAAGGTGTTTTTTGTTTAATGGCTTATAAAAGCACTTGTACATTAATATGATAAATAAAAAATAAAAAATAAATAAATAAAAGTATTTGCATAATGCACATAGCACAAGGAATATATTGGAACACATAAATATATACCTGTTTGACTCATGGCTTTCCATTTGCATATATATTTTGTTCCTTATCAATATTTATTTATTTTAATAAAGTGTATAAATCACGATTTTATTTAAAGACTTATCAATATTAATGGAGACGAGATCATTGTTTTATTTTTTTTCCTTGATTTCAAAGACAGTTTCCATCTAAATCCTTCTTGATCAATATCAGTGTTATTTTCTAATAAATTATCATCCATGCGAAATAAAATAAGTGTTAGACATGACAATTCTTATGCTGAAATTCACTGAAATTTGGTCAACTTGTTTATCACAACTGGTAGGGTTTGTCTGAGCAAAAGTCCTATTCCAAATTTGTGTCTCATGCAAAATCTAACAAGAGGGAGGATTGTAAATATTATTTGTTATATATAACATTAATGAATAGATAAAAATCCCTCAATATATTTGTATTATTTTTTTCATCACTATCTACTATTAGTCCCTGTATCTTTCGAATTTTACAGGGTTCATATGCATTATATTGTTGTCCGAGTTGCAAAGCACACTACCATCTTCGGCCAAAGTTCACGAAAAGTTGCAATCGGTAAAGAATGAAGTACTACAATAACCTGGTTGGAGATGCTCTCTTTTCTTTCATATCTTTATTAATAGTTGCTTTTTATATGCGCGCGGAAGGTTTTGTTTGTCGCCATTGTCAGCATAGTTGCTTTTTTTGGCATGACGACCTTCTTTATTATTGTTATGAATGATGAGATGATACGCATTGCATTACGATGAAAAATTATGATCTTTTCATAGAAGACCTGACAAAAGCAATACATGTTAGTGAAGTACATAGATGTAAGCATTATACCCCACTTGGGTTGGATGACGATGATGAGTTTTTTGCGGGTGGTGATGAGACGACTTATGCGCATGTAAGTAATCTCTTATGAATTTCAAATGTGTTTGTTTTGTACAGTTTTCTATTTTAATAAAAATTCATATCACAAAATAACAAGGAATATTTTATTCCCTATTTCCAGTTACAGGTGAAAAAGAAGAATATAGTTTCAGCGAGTTGTTAGCCATGAAGTTTTTACTTGTTCACATGTCTAAGCATGGAGATGGACAGGGCAAGTTTACTATATATTTTTTTTATTGGAATGAATAAAACATTGAACAATTGTTGCTTTGCTTTTGATGCTCTCTGAATGGGTAGTTGTTAAAGAAATGGTTCTGTTAAAGATTACATGATCTATTGGTACATGAGTTCCCGATAGAGTTTTTCACCGAATGGTGAAAGTTCAATTTTCAGGTGAGAACACATTTCACAGACTGTTTATTCCTCTTACCCAAAAAAAAAAAAAAAAACTAACAACCTTATGTGATTGTGAAAGACGTTCTTCCGAATGTGGGGGTTGATAGCTTGAGTGTTTTGTTTGCATGTACAGTATAATGATACCGCCTTGTAGTTATTAATTTAAGTGCCCGTTCTTTTGGGATTATGAATTTTATGCCTTCAATACAAGAAATATTTCAGAGAGGAGTACTACTAGAAGGAGCAGAAGAACCCTTGTTGGTTGGGATAACAATATTTTTCACAATATATAATTATTGGAATTTCTGTCTTACTGAAATATGGTTTATTTACTTATATTAGAAAATCAATTACAAAAATAAGAGGAAAGCAGGCAACCAACCTTGTATAATCTATAATCAAATTTATTGTTATCCAAGCAAATAATGTTTTTTTTTTAATAAAAATAGATTAGTCACACCTTGTAAGTTAAATCAAAATTAGCAATTACGGTAGATAAATTTAAAACAATAATGGTAGATTTATCTAAAATCACTTCTTCAACTTAAGATTTATTACACTTGTTTGAAATTTTTCTCGCATTTAAATATATTAAACTAAAGGGTGAATATCATCTATCTATATGCGATATGCGGGCACACCACATTACCACATTGACCAGCCCAGCAACTGGACTATACTCTACCATTATAGTTGGTTGCCTCGGGATCGGCGGTTCTTCGTTTCCGAATACTCTCAAGCTCCAGCGCCGACGAAGCGCCAATCCTTGGAAACTCACCGGGCGGCGCGCGCACGAGCGAGCGAGCGATGTTGCGCATCTCCTTGGCCCGTCTTGAACTATATTGATAACAAGGTTATGCCATTAGGATCTCATCATCTTCAATGCCTCTCCGCCGCCATGTCCTTTTCCCGCGCTAACGTAAGGGTAAGGGTGTGCATCCCAGCTTCCTCTCTCCCCTTGGCCCTCAAACCAGGTATCAACTCTGATTGCTGTATTTTTCTACAGCCACGAGGCCGGAACCCATGGTGCCGGGGCTTCTGCGACCGCCCGCCGTCGGACGGCCGTGGAGGAGGCCGCTTCGGTAGCTTTGTCAGCGGGGATTCGCATATCAGGACCGTGAGTGATGCTAATTTTGTGTACCGCCACGGCTGTAGTGGGAATGCTTGGGTTCCTCGAGGACCTCCATACCAATCCTTCCAGTCGCGGCCACCGCCGCCAAATTTCGTTCCTTTCCCCCCGCCGCCATTTAGTCAGCCTCCCCCATACTATCGGCCTTTTCCTCCACCCTTCAGGAGGCCAACACCGCAGCCCAAGCCAGCGGATCACCGTTATTGGGTTTTCTCAGAGTCGCAGCCCCCGCCTCAATGTGGTAATTTTCCTTGATGTAAATTTTCTCTGTTTCCCTTCGTATGTTAATTGAATTGATGCCATCTCTAATGGCCCTATGACAAAACTTCTTGAACTCTAATTCTAGCGTCACTTTATAGTTATACTTAGAAGTTTGGTTTGTTTGCCTTTCAGTGGGCTATGCAGAGGAGAGTGGCCTTGTCAAAGGTCACTGCTCACGTTTTATTGGAGATTTTGAAACCATTACTTTGACATGCCGCATGATGCATCTATGTCTTACATGAAGCTTGAAACTAGTGAAACAGGCTGATTGATGTTTCATGATGATTACAGTAGTTGAAGACTTCTATTTTAATGGTGCTAGCGGGTGAACTCAATAAATAACTTCACCTATGAGTGTTCTTCCCAGCAGGGAAAACTATCTGTGTTGTAACTACCTAAAACTGTATCCCTGCTGTGTGTCCCAAGTCCTTTATGTGATTTGGGTAAATAATTGTCTAATTTTTTCACTGAAACCTGTGAATGCTTATCATAGACTTGTGTGCCCCATCTTTGTCATTGACCTACTTCAACCTACTCAGGCACCTTCGGAGCTCTGGTGCCATGATACATAGTTTGATAAATGTGCCCACCATGAGAGTCTCATTCTTCCATTTATTGGGTCACAACACATTTACAACCATATTGCTTAAACTATCCTGTTCTGGTGATATATATTTGATTTGTTCTTCTAAAAGAATAAATTATCAAAGAAGCCAACTAAGTTTTTATTTTGTTCATTTTCCTTTTTCAGAGAGATTTACAGTGATGTCTTACAATATCCTTGCGGACTATCTTGCAAGAGATCATCGATCCAAACTTTATTTTCACATTCCTCATCGTATTTTGGATTGGGAATGGAGAAAAAGAAGGATATTGTTAGAGTTTGGCTTATGGGCTGCTGACATTATTTGTCTTCAGGTGTTTGTTAAAGTATTTTTAGTTCTCACCGTCTCTCATATACTGTTGAATGTTTATGTAAGTCACTCCTTTCCTAATACTGGTTATAGGAGGTTGATCATTTTCATGACCTGGAAGAGGAGCTAGCGCGTCGAGGCTATACCGGTATTTGGAAGGTTTTTGTCTTTTTCTCCTTTTTAAACACTTTTGAGCTGATAAACTTGTTAAATAGTCTGTGATAAGTGATTAAGCCTGATCTTTCTTTAGTTCAATTAGTAGGGACATGGAAAGAATCTGGTGACTTATTATGTTTTTGCATCATTTCTTCACTTTGTCAATCTCACTTGGATGGGTAGGCTTCCATTCTTACACATATATTAAATTTCTTTTTCCCCCAAATGTTTTGTGCAATGCTTTTAACAGTATCAACTATTATCCTGCTTTGTTAAACCATTGAAAATTTGAAATAACTTTATGGCAATTGTTAAAATACATTATTGTCATGTTTGTTTTTGAGAAGCTAAAATATTCTGCTTGTTTTTTTTTCTTTACGTTTACTTGAATCACACAGATGCGCACTGGAATGGCTGTTGATGGTTGTGCAGTTTTCTGGCAAACAAATAGGTATGACTTCTTATCTTGGTAATGCATCTCCAATTGTTTATTGTTATAGTTCTTGATGTATGCTGGAAATGACTTTGCAATAATTTATTCAGGTTTCAGTTGCGGCATGAGGAGAACATTGAGTACTGTAAGCTTGGACTTCGTGATAATGTTGCCCAAATTCTTGTCTTGGAGGTATTTAGCCCACAGCGTTTTTTTGTTGGTTCTTATCAATTTGCTTCATACATTTCTCATTAGATAACATTGCACTGTGTCATTTAAAATATGGGGGCATACTTTTCTTTTGCCAGTCCAAGAGTCAAAACCTGATGGGAAGTTCAGCAAATTCTTTACCTGGAAGGTACTTTTCAAATTCTGTGAAAATTATTTTTTGTTTTCGTACAACTTCTGGTTTCCATTGTCCAAAAGTCAGTCTTGAGTTTACCATGCTTGGAAGCTAAATTTAATGTTCATATGTATTTGCATATATTGAGGAGGATTGTCTCATGTTTGAATAGCATGTAGTGATTTCTCTAGGTTTTATGTTTCTTTTAGTTTTGATCTTATGGTCTTTTCCATTTGGAATTGTATTTGGCATGCAGATTTAGTTACATGATAGTCTATCCAAGTAGCTGATTAAATAATTCAGAGTACCATATACTTGTATCTCTAAGAGTGAGTCATATCTGCAGCTCTAATCACTTAGGTGGCACCAACCTGGTTGTCATATGCAACATCCATGTTCTTTACAATCCGAAAAGAGGAGAAATCAAAATTGGGCAGGTACACAGTCCTTGGTGGATTCAAATGCCCGAACTTCTTTTATCTACGCCATTCTTCTTTTTCCCTTTTTTATTCTGGGATTTAACTGTAAGATAAGCATTTGCCTCTGAATAGATTAATGATGGGTGTTTTCTGATTAATTCTGGCCATCTCATCAGGCAGTATATACACTTGATACAGATGATTTTTCCTATAGTTTAGTTATGCAAAAGTTGCCACAATCTTCTTTGAGGTGCAAGGCTTTATTTTATTTAATTTCCAATTCTAAATACAGTTGCTTTGACCAGAAAATATCTATATATTTTCTTGGTGACCAACACTTTTTGTATTTTTGAAATATCTCTAACAAGAGTTTCCTTTTTTCTAATCCTTTTTTATCTAACTGATAACGTACCTGACTTTGGTGAGAAATTAGATCCCTAATGATGATCAAACCAGAAATCCAAACATTGTGCACATATTATCCTTGAACTGGTTCTAACCTTAGATGTTTCTTTGTTTAGTTACCTTGAATTGTTTTGTGCTGGACTATTTAAGGAATCCATCAGGATAGCACTTGGGTTTAGATATGGTTAAAATGTGAATGGCATTATTAGAAGTGCAGGATTAATAAAAAATTTTCAAATATTGGATTTGAGGGAAAACTTTTATCTAATTGACAAATTTTGATTTAATTAATGCCAAAAAAATTATATCTTTTAAGTGTAAGATTTGTACTTATAAAGAATAATGAGCATTTATTAATATTTAATATTTTTAAAATTTTAATTATTAAACATATATTTTTTTTATCTCTTACAAAAGGAGAAAAAGGGTTTGTATGGTGCTTGGCTAGGGAATAAGTACTATTCTCTAACCAAATAAACCTATAGTCTCACATTGGTTAATTTGGTAAATATAGATTAGCTTGGATAATATGTTTGTTTTGCATCTAACATGGTATCGAAGTTTAATTTGGGTTGTTTGCAATGTCATTAGTAAAAATATAGTAACACACATCAAAGGGGGCAATTAAAGTAATTAATAGTCTCATGTCGATTACTTTGGTAAATATAGATTTGAAAATATATAGGCCTAGGTCTCATCCTATCAGTTTAAGGTTTTAAGTTTAATTAGGCTTTTATAATATTTTGTATTGACATCTAATAGGCATGAGTTCATTGTTTATAATTTTTGTCTAGTTATTGAATTATCTTAGTTGCATCTCAATTTCTTAAGTTGTAATTTTTTTTTTAATTTCTTTTATGTATTCACGTATTTTCAGCTTAGATAGGTTGCCAAATTAGACTATGAAAGCACAGCTCAATTACCACATATTTACTTCAGCTTCTGAACAGGTCAGGATGCTCCTTGATAAAGCTTATGCTGTTTCTAGACACTGGAATAATGCTCCTGTTGTTGTTTGTGGTGATTTCAATTGTACACCCAAGGTAGGTTTTGCTTTCCTGATGGCACCTGTATTTCTATTGGATGATTGGAGGCAGATTCTAGTTTAGTTAGATTTCCGTATGATATAATAAACTCAATAATGATTTGTGGTGCATTTATTTTCTATTATTTTCTCAATCATGAAACCTTTTCCCTTTCACCTTTCTCCTTGTCATTCCTTTGTATCATACTGACACAATTTTTTATTTTTGGCAGAGCCCACTGTACAATTATATTTTAGAACAAAAGGTATAAAAATATCTCCTTGGGTTTGTATAGCCATAGTTTATCTCAACATTTTTCACTGTAGAATCATCATCCATTACATTTTGCAGTTAAGTTTGCCGGGACTTGCTCGGAATCAGGTGTCAGGCCAGCTCTCTGCAAACTTATTGTATACACCGCGATCATATTCTGCTCCTAACATGTATGGGTTTTATCTATACCCTTGTCTTTGTTTTTTAAGCTTTTGATTTTATAAGTTCGCTTTTGCAATTTTGAATGAAGATGTTAAAACAAAAGTAATGAGTCTTGAGAAATGACATGATTGCAGTGCTCAAGCTCCAGCAAATTGCTCTAGTACAATGACAAGTAGTGGAGGCCGAGGCAGTAACTACCCAAACACTGACCACCAGAACAATTCTGATAATTGTCTGAGAGATACTTCTTCAAGAGCAGAACCCATCCAAGCTTCAACTCAGCTGTTAGACATGTCCGGGGGGCCTTCGTCTGACAATCAGTGCATCAATGAGACAAGCGAGGTTTTTGATGCTAAAGCTTTGGATGGGCTTGGTGATCCACACAGTGAAAATATTCGAAGTTCCAACCAGCCAAGCAAGACCCCCACCATTGTAGAAAATAATGCACAACAGCCTCATGTGCAGACAGTTTCTGGTTGCTATGGACCATGTTCTGGAGAGTTACATCAAAATGGTAGTGTTATTGATCCTGTTTGCTCTATTCAAAATATGCCAAATGAACATTTTCCTCCAGCAAAATCTGCTGTATATGACAAATTGATAGAAGATAGTCTTGACCCGAAGTCATCCTGTGAGGACGCTGTGTTGTCTCAGGGTTTATCAGATTCATCACTGGATGTGTTAGATGGAAATCTAATATTAGGACTTTCTTTGAAGAAAGTTGGAGAATTGAAGATTCAGGATGCAACTCCTGATGGTGGAGAGGGAACTGCAGGCCTGTTGGGGGAAAATTCAGCATTTATTACAACATGTGCTACTTCAAAGGATACTAATTCCCATCAGAAGTCTATACAACCAATTGATAAAGATGAAAATCAGGCCTCAGAGGAATCTGTATATGAAGGTGTATTTAGTCAGAGCAAATTAGAGAAGCATATTGGTGTTTGCCATGGTGACAGTGTGATGGTTGATCTATGCATGTCACAGGAGAGTTCTGATCCCAATTTTTTTAAGGAGCTGCTTGGGAATGAGGATGCGCCTGCATTTAGTGATAATATATATTCAGAACAATCTCATTCATTTCCAACTGTTGATGAATGTGAAAGAATGGGTGTTCCGGGTGTATCAGGTCAGATTGTAGAATCTAATGAACTGCATAAGTCTGAGTCAGATGCATCACACATGGAGAATCAGAAGGATACTACGCCTGTGACAGTTCCACCATACTGTGACTTGTCATATAACCCTTTCCTCTGGACTCCAATGGAAATTGAAGCTGCTTCAGGAAATGCAGAGCATGATTTTGTTGAACATAATTTGAGGTTGCGAAGTGCATACCGAGATGTCAAGGTAGAAATCCTGTCCAGTTATTGTCATTTCATTGTTCATCTGTAATTTTTCTGGCTTTTATATTGCGAAATTAAGGACCCATTATAGGTTTGATAATTACGTTTTTGCATCCATTTATGACTATTTTTATTTTATTTAGTTTTTAATTATGCTAAAATGTTTCTGTTCAAAATGTGTTACCATGCTAGAATGTTTCTTTTCCAAATTATGTGGTGAAGGTGTGTGTTACTTGAACACATACAATTTCCTCCGCTGTAGTGGTTCTTTTGCATTATATTTAATGCAATATGGCCCAGAATTTGCAGTCACATCATGACCTCTTTAAAGCACGCTGCACTTGGTACTCCAGCAACATCAAACTCCAACTGCCAAATTGCATCCCCTCAACTCTGTCAATTTTATGTTTTTGGATGAAAATTTCTAATCATCTGACCAAAGTCTTTTTATTCCTATCATATTCTTCTCTGCAGGATTATGCTGGAACCAAGGACACGAGCGGGGAACCTCAAGTTACCAGTTACCATAGACAGTTTATGGGCACGGTTGACTATATATGGTTAGTGGTGAAGTCAATCTTATTTGTAGTTTACTTATGAACGGATATACGGTGAGGTTCCCAGTTACCATAGACAGTTTATGGGCACGGTTGACTATATATGGTTAGTGGTGAAGTCAATCTTATTTGTAGTTTACTTATGAACGGATATACGGTTCTCTCTTCCGTCTTCACTTTATAGTTTATGATGCGTCTCACAGTCTCCTACCTCTTTTTTTTTTTTTTTTTTTGCATTTGATTAAAAAATTAGGCTTTGGCAATTGAATCCTTTTGCTTTTCTCTTTTAATTATTTTCATATTGAGAAAATGCTGTGATTACTTTAATGTATTTGTTTTTATACATGTAGCAAGCAGAAATCAAGAATTAGAGGGGGTTAGAGGAGCTAGATTATGAGTTATTGATGCCAGACAGTTTGATTTGTGGTTTTATTTGGTTGGCATATATTATTTGTTTTGTCTCCGAAAGTACATAGTTTGCTCATTTTTGGTTTATTACATTCATGTTCTGTAGTGTTTATAAAATACTCATTAAAGGCCACCATAATAACCTTTAGAGGAAATCCTTCAATCTAGGTACTCTGAAGGTCTCCAGATTGTCAAGGTTCTTGATACAATCCCAAAACATGTTTTGCAACGAACTCCTGGTTTCCCAACGCAGGTATCTTCATTCTTTACTTTCTTTATTCTTGTTCATAACTGCTAACATTAATATTGACCACTGGAGCCAACCCTTCTGTTTTTTAGATTTTCTTTTGCCAAGTGTTCTCACATTAATGAGATTAATGTATATACATATATATGTATATGTCACCTTGCCTTGTAGAAATGGGGAAGCGACCATCTTGCTCTGGTTTGTCAACTTGCATTCCTAGCACCTTCTCAAGCTAGTAGATTGTGTCAGGATATCAACATAAGCCAGACACCCACATAGTGCTGCAGTGAATTAGCTGTGATATGGTCTACAAAATTTATAATATAAAATCTATTGTATACAATCTTGTCCGTTGGTAATGGAATATTTATTTATATCAATTACTAGATGGGGCCGGTTGGAACTTTATTTGTGCGTCATCTATATATGGAGGGGATTTGGATGATATGTTTTGGCACTTTTGGGTGGGGCTTCTTTGGAGTAAATTGATATGCTATTTTAGCTCACCGTACACTTGTTGTATTTTTATTTTTCACTGGCCTGAGGTGCTGCAGGCCTAGAGTACAGCGATTTCACTAGATTGATTAGCTGTGTTTATTTAGTTTGAATGGGATATTTAATTCCGAACTTGTAAGAGGTGGACTATCATGCATCCTCGAGTGCATCGCTGATCACATTTCCAAAATGGTACTGATGATGACAAACAGCTCCACTCCAGGTTATGGATGAATTATTTGTGATTGACTGACACCATGTATAGGTCAATTAAATAAAGAAGAGATCGAGGAAGATAGATGATGTCTCGATCATACTGCAGGAGCAGGAGCAGGATGGTGTGAGAATTGTTGTATGAACATGGTTATGTTCTCGTACGATGAGCCCCCTTGTTCCATTGCCTTCTTGGCCGTCACTGAAACTTGCCTTGCTCGCTCTCTCCTCTGTGCCCCTTCTTCGCCGCCATCCATCAAACTCGTCACGGCCCTCTCTACGCCATCTCTCGTCACATAAACATGAGACGTTTCCAGACCCCAGGTGACTGGAACATCAACCCCTACTGGCACTCCAGTTCTCAGCACGTCCACAATGAGCCTCTCATTAAGGAATTGATCAGCAAAATGCGGCCATGTTATCACAGGCAAGCCCATGGAGATGGCCTCCATCAATGAATTCCATCCACAATGCGTCACAAATCCTCCAATGGCCGGGTGAGACAGTATCATCATCTGGGGCGCCCATCCCCTGATGATTAGACCTTTAGTCTTCACCCTTTCTTCAAACCCCCCGGCCTCTCCCAACCACTCGGTCATCTCCTGGCACAGCTCCACCTCTTTGATCACCCAGATGAACGCCTGTTGCGAGGCCTCCAACCCCAACCCCACCTCCATGAGCTGCGAAGGCGACGTGAACGTCAGGCTACCGAAGCTCACATACACGACCGTTCTGGGCTTCATAGAGTCAAGCCATCTCATGCACCTGTTCTCATCGATGGCGGCATCATTCCCTCTTGCTGTCATATGACTGACATCCTTGTTGCAAAGCGAGAAAGGACCCAGAGTCCATACCTTATTTCCCATGGCTTTCTGGAAGTTCTCCACGTACCATGGTTCCAACTCACGGAAGCTGTTCACCACCACTCCTTCCGCTGCTTCATCAGCAGCTCTGATCTCCTCCCGGAGTTTCGCCCACAGATCCCCGTAGAAAAAGCCAGGCGCCTGCTCCTGGGTCACCTCAATCCTATCCTGCAGGCCTGGCACCAAGAAAGGCTCCCTCTCGCTTGTTATGGTGTCAAACACATTGTGAGAAGCGATGTTGTGTGTGCACAAGAGAGTGAAGCAGCAAATGCTGAAGAAAGTGAACCGTGGGATCTGGAGGCTGCGTGCTACGTCCCACGTCCAAGGATGGCATGAGTCAGAGATTATGCAGCTTGGGTAATGTTTGTGCTCTCGTAGATACGTTTCCAATGGTTGTCTCATGAGGCTGGTGGCCTTAAAGAAGTTGACCGCGAGGCCCATGGAAGCTATGACGTCGATGTTCTCACAACCCTCAGGGAGGCCGGCTTCTTTGCATGGGAATGGCAATGACACCAACCGGATTGCCAGTCCCGACCTATCAAACCGATCCATTGTGGTCTTCAATCTCGTCGCGTTCAAGGGTGTGGTTATGAGAGTGACCAGCACACCGTCTCCGCGACCCGCTATCAGCTGCGCCAGCTCAACCATGGGGATCATGTGTCCCTGGGCCATCAGCGGAACCAGAACAAAGTGAGGCTTCATGAGCTGCGTGCTTGCACGGCCATTATTAACAACACTACTCTTCCTCACTTCGTTGCTGATCATTCTCTTCTGCGCGCCTTGTTAATTAAACTGGACCTTGGATATTACGATAACAGTGCAAACATTTATAAGCATATATACATATATATATATACGGGGAAATTTACAAGAGAATAATTAGATTCTTTGGTAAAATAGAGTGGTTGATGCTTTGGCCAGCGCTGCTGTTGCCTTTTTGTTGTTTCATTCCAAGTGAATTCTGACGATATGGACAACAACTAAAAAAAAAACTGCGAGTAATTGCTTCTAGAAATCTGGTTTGTGCATGCAGACATGCTTCTTTAATTTTCCAAAGCAGCATTCTTGTTTTTGACGGGTTAATTTGAGCATCGTTCTGGTAATTAAAAAGCTCGTGCTCTAATTGGCTCCTCAAAATATATGTAGTTGCGAAATTAGATGGACGCTAGCTACAGATGGTTCTAGAGGATGAGACACCGAGAAGATGATCGAATCACCGGAACTGATCATATAGTTTCTGTCCTTACATGCTGCGGTGTTTCATATACAGCTACGTCTTTAGTTTGTACTGTGTTTTTCTGTTCTTATTTTTTAAATAAAACAATGATTTATTTATTTTTATATTAAAAAAAAACAGTACGATGATCATGCTTTGTTTGTGCGGCCTAACCGCCTAAGCCGGCCATTATTCTGATTCCCTTCGTGAGCTAAGCTTGATGAATGACCAGCAAGGGAAATCAGAAGAGTTGTTTGATTAGGTTCTTCTAGATATATAGTAGATGCTGCTCCCTGATCTCGTTATAGAGTACCCTTTAAACATCTTTCTTTTCTAAGGGATAAAACCTGCTTAATTAATTAATTGCAATATTACAAAAATAACTTGTTAATTAAGGTAACATCCATGGCGTCAAAAGCATGGATTAATTAGTGCTAAGCTCAAGGAAACTTTTTTCGCACTGCATTCTCATACGACTTTACCATATTACTGAATACAATCCCGGATTGCATTAGCGACCAGGATGATAGTTACACTTGGGCACTAGAAAAAAAATGAAAAATTCATTGTTAAATCTTACTACAAATTCTTAATGAACGGAGGTACCCGTAGCCAGCTTTATCCCCAGTTTTGGAAACTTGTTCACTTAGCAAAATCACTTTATTTTGCTGGTTTGCATAGGAAAACAAAATTCTCACTCTTGACAACCTGTTCAATAAATGTTGTAACCTAATTGGTACAGATACATGTGTTCTTTGCCACAGAAATTCCAAATCAGTGGACCATTTTTTTATCGGTTGCAGATTCTCAAAATAAATTTGGTCCTTTTTTAGACATATTCTTGCTTTAGAATAATTTCCGACCTTGGTTGCCAACAACTAGACAACCTGGATCCCCTCTCTCAATGCTACCCAACGAAATCTGTGGGATCTTAGCGCCCGAGCGTTTATCTGGAATATTGGGCTAGAACGGAACAATCGCATGTTTAACCTTAACTATTCCCCTATTCATACAGTATTCTTTAAGACTGCTAGCATGCTACTTTCTTGGTTTTCTATAGATTCCAAGTCTCATCAACAGAAGAACACTAAAACCTCTCGAAGGATCAAGCGTTCATTCAGCTTTTTGAGCACTAGACTTGCAAATCATTCCGGTGACACTGAGCACATCATGGATCGAGAGTATTCTTCTTCACCTTCAACCTGGGCTGGCTTGTGACTCCTGATGGATGTCTTCGCGGGTTCAGCTTTTTTTTTTTCGCTATTTGGCTACTTCTTTATTTTGTTTGTAGTTTCCCTCACCTCTAGTGAGGATGTTAGCCTATTTTTTTTTCCTTCTTTGTGGTTGGTCTTTTATTCTCAAGTATGTAATGTTCTACTTTTCTTAAATAAAGTTGTGGTTTGTCCACTTTATTTAAAAAAATAAAATAAAACAGTGCTAAGCTCCCCTACAACTTCTTCCAAAAGCTGCGAGACATCAAGGATGGATGGGTTGATGCATGGGAGCCTAATTAGCAATTAATCATCTTGATTACTTTATTTGCAATTTTTCCTGGAGGGTTGATGGGAGCCTCCCTGTGATAATGGCACAAAATTTATCCTTTTTATAAATCACTGAAATAAATCTCCTTCTCTCCATGGATAACTAAAGCCACAAATATTCATTATACATGATAAAATATAGATTGAGTTTTTATGCTTTTACAGTTCTTGCAGTAGAAGAATTAATATATTATTTTTTTCCACTCAAAACATTTGAGACTTTATAACTTGAGCAAATTTATTTAAAAAATTTATACTTTAGTGTTCCACTTAAAATATTGAGAGTTTATACTTATATTTTGGAGGTCTTGAGTTCGAAACCTATCAAACATAATGAAAAAAAAAAAAAAAATGCTTGTCGGCAATTTATTTAAAAAAAAAATCATTGGGATCAAATTAATAGAGTCTCACCTCCACTAGTGCTGAATCAATTTATCTTTAGATGGTCATAAGATAGGATGCCATATTATGAGTTTATTATTATTATTATTATTTATTTTTATTCACCAGGTGCAGAACCGTTATGCTATACCAATGTTGGTGGAGCACGGTTCATTGAATTAAGGCTAGCTTTATTACTGTTGTTGTTGTTAGTAAAAGTATTGCGCATGAACAACAAACATTTTCGGTAACACAGATCCTTCTAATGCTTAGGAGTAATCAGCTCGCCCTTGCAGCTCGGGCAGTCCTATAACTTCAGACGGACGTCTTGACTTCCCAGCTGCTCCATTTTCCTTTTTCTTTCTCTTCTGTTACTGAGTCCTTCATTGTGGTGAGAACTCATCTGGTTTGCTGTTATGCTCTCTTTTGTTGTTTGTATTTTTTTTTTCGTACTTCTTCTCGTTTTTTTAATAAAGTAGTGATTTATCCACTTTATTAAAATATATATATATATATATATATATATATATATATATATATATATATATATATATATATATATATATATATATATATATATATTATTTGTAGAAGTAGTTTGTTGATGTTTTTTTAATGTTTCATATCATACTGTTGAGATATGCTTTGAATTTTAACAAGTAAGAAATAAGATATTACAAAATACGATTGCCAAAGAATAGTATAAATGTATTTTTTTTAACTAAAAATAAACTGAAATATTCTATTCATTAAAATAAAAACAACTGCGATAAATAAAAATCAGCAAACAAGAAATAATAATAATAATAATAATAATAATAATAATAATAAGGGATATTTCAGTAAAAAAAAAACGAAAGTTAAAATGGGCCAATCATGCTAATCACGCAGGGAATTATGGGCTCAATCTAGCGAAAGTCTTGTTAAGATCCAAACGGCCCATTCTTGTACATCAGTAGCTAAGTTGAGGCCTTGGTGGTCGCTCCGGCTCCGGCGCAGAGCGACTCCTTCCTTCGTTCCTGCTACTGCCTTCTGCTGTGCTGTGATCGTCATCGTATCGTACTTTTTTTTAGGTAATATCTCTTTATTATTTCCATTTTCTCCTCATTTTCCCTCCCGTATTTCTAGGGTTTGTCTCGCCATATGTCCTTGTCTTCGATTAGGGTTTCTTGTTTCCGCTTCGATTCGGCTTGCCTAGACGAGACGATGTTCCTCGCTTGGCTATTCTGATTCCTAATGTCTCGCCATACCTGAATATTCTAGCTCTCGTTCCTTTCTTCCATCCCGACACTCAAGAGTACTTGGAGATTGTTGTAGGTTTTTTGTTTTTTTAAAGTTATTCTAGCACTGGTCTCCTCTTTCTTCAGATTTAGGGTTTTGGACTTTCTTGAAGTTTTTCCCCGAATTCGAACACACCTAACAGTGGCTGGTGCGTTTTCTTGTCTTCCAGGTCTTGGATGGTGTTGTGTTTCTCCTTCGACGATGTATATAAAGAAGGTAATTCACTGTTGCTCATCATGCTTCTTTTTTCCTTGCAGAGATAGATTTTGCAGTTTTGTTTTTGACATCTTTTGTCTTTCTATTGATTTATCATCAGGTTATCATCGAAGGGTTCAAAAGCTACAAAGAGGAAGTTTCCACTGATCCTTTCAGCCCTAAAGTTAACTGTGTTGGTAATATAACTATTCAAGCCTAGTACTCAGATTGTTTTTTTTTTTTTTTTTTTTTTTATCACAGTTCAATGTGAGATTCTTTACTCCTGCAAGGGTTGATAGAGTTATCTGATAGTTTTTTAGAGTGGATTTTGAGAATTCTCTATATCTTCTTAATTGTTAAGATGATGAATATCCACACATGCCTGCATGCTTAACGTTGTTTGTCGTATTTCAAGTTTGAGAGAGAGAGGGAGAAAAAAACAATCCTGGAAGACTATGTGCATTCTATTTGTCGTACTCGGCAATATCATTTGCGTCATTTTCTTGACAAACCGTATTAGGCAAGCACATCTAGTTACATAATAATACTTCTTGATTTCTATATAGTTAGGCCCAAAAACTCTGTTATCATTGCACATACTACCCTTAACTAAATAGCAGCAATGGATAATAATTACATTTATCTACTTTTAATATTTTCATGTTTGAAGCAAAAAATTATCAGAATTTTACACTTCTGTTTACTGATTATTTCATTCATATCAAATCCTCTTTGTATTGATGTGAATTTCGTTCTTCCAGTTGGTGCCAATGGTTCTGGAAAGACAAATTTTTTCCATGGTAAAATTCATTTTTCAATGTTTTTAGTGTTGTTTTTTTTCCTTCATATTTTTGCAAGAGGCTCTTCACTTGGCTAATTCTTTTTTTGTTTTGAAATGAAATTGCCTTCTATCAGCCATACGCTTTGTACTTAGTGATCTCTTCCAGAACTTGCGCAGTGAAGATAGGCATGCCCTTCTCCATGTACGTCATCTTACCTCTTTTTCTGTTTTTTCCTCACCTGTCAACTATCATCCCGCAAGATTGCTCATGTAGATGTCCTTTATTGGCTTGGGATCTGGCAGGAAGGTGCTGGCCATCAAGTTGTTTCAGCTTTTGTAGAAATTGTCTTTGACAACTCTGACAACCGAATCCCTGTATGTCTTCCATTCTCTTTGTAAAATTTGCATGCATAGAGGATGATGTGTTGTCTAAGTTGGACAGTTGCTCAACATGACCTTGCACTTCTTCCAGGTTGATAAGGAGGAGGTAAGGTTGCGGCGAACAATTGGTTTGAAAAAGGATGAATATTTCCTAGACGCCAAGCATGTTACGTATGTTGTGTCATTCAGACAGCATGATATTCTTTAACATTATTTGTTATCTTCTCTATATTTTGACAAAGCCTGCAATTTGTGACTAGTAAAACAGAAGTGATGAATCTGCTGGAGAGTGCTGGTTTCTCTCGTTCCAATCCATATTATGTTGTTCAGCAGGGCAAGGTATTATAGTCTATTGCTGGTTGTTTCTAGTTCTCTGTGTCTTTCCCTCCCGCTTTTCTAGAATGGCCATATTCCAAATGCTTTGCTAATTTTCCATACGTCTTTGTGATGCAATTTAATTTGGAAACATAATAAGATGAAGTTATTACCTTTCCTTATGTAATTTGACAAACCTGTCCTTGCAACCTTGCTTGTAATACTTATAAAAGTCTTGGTTTCCACATTTTCCAGATAGCTTCTCTTACCTTAATGAAAGATTCCGAGCGTCTAGATCTGCTGAAGGAGATTGGTGGCACCCGTGTGTATGAGGAGAGGAGGCGTGAGAGCTTGAAAATAATGCAAGAGACTGGTAAGTTTACTTTTGTATGTTGATCTTAAGCTGTTTGTTCATTTTTTGGTTGGTTGCCTGGCAAGATGTTTTCTCTTTTCTTATCAGGTAATAAGAGGAAGCAGATTGATCAGGTTGTTCATTATTTAGAAGAGAGGTTACGAGAACTTGATGAAGAAAAAGAAGAATTGAGAAAATATCAGCAGCTTGACAAGCAACGGAGGTCATTAGAGTACACTATTTTCGACAAGGAACTCCAAGTTGCTAGACAGAACTTAAATGAGGTCAGTTCTCTGTTAATGTCTGGTGGCCAAAAGATAATGAACATCCCGACACTATTGGATATATTGTGGGGCTTATAGTTGCAGAAGTGGATTTTTTTTTTCTGTTTTTGTAGAGTCATGGCACGTAATTATGGGTGTTCTTGGCAAATGCAAGTGTTTGGCTGGTTTTGTTCGAACTCCATGGCTGTGGGAATCTTATGCAATGTGCTGCATTTTCAAAATTTTCATAATCATATTAAGATTGCCCCTAAAAAAAATTATAAACAATTATTGATCACTTACCGACCTAATTTGTTGTTGATCTTCAAGTTTTTCTTTTTAGTGAATACTCATTGTGTTTCCCATGGAAACCATATAATGCCCAATGGAAAGCCCAGAAGGGCATTTCACTATGTTATCCTAGTTTCTGTCGCATGTCTGTAATATTCCCTCAAAAACAAATGTTTCCCTTGTTTTGAACTGTCTTCCTAGGTTGTGTATTTATGTTATATTGTATCTGATAATTACAAAAATTGTGGCTATTTCTGTTTAATAGGTAGAAGAATTTCGGAAGAAGATTTCTGAGAATTCAACTAGCATGCATAACAAAGCCCTCGATGTTCATGAAAAATTCAAGTTGGTAGAAAAGGAACTCAAAGTTCTAACTAAAGACATTCAAGCCCTGAACAAAGAGAAAGAGGTGATAGAAAAGAAGCGAACTGAAGCACTTAAAACGCATGCTCAGGTTGAGCTTGATGTGAAAGACCTAGAACTGAGAATTTCTGCAGATGCCAGAACTGAGGTTTGCGTTGTGCCAAATCTATATCTATTAATGAGCCTTGTATTATTGTGTTTTTATTTTCTGAACAAGAGCACATCCCTGTTAATGTAATTTTCTAGGAAGAAGCTAAAAGTCAGTTGAAGAATCTGCTGGATGAAATCACACAATCTAATAGTGAACTGAGCAGAATTAGATTATTACATGAATCAAAAGTGGCAGAAGAGGAGAAAATTACCAAAGGGTACTTTTTGGAGTTATTTAGAATGTTAATGTTGTGGACTTGAGCTGGAAATTTGTTGTCAAAATCACGGCTGACTTGTTAATTTTGTGAATCCTAGAATCATGGAGCGTGAGAAGAAACTGAGCGTTCTATACCAGAAGCAAGGTCGCGCAACCCAGTTTGAAAGTAAAGCTGACAGGGATTCGTGGCTTCAAACTGAAATTGATGATCTTGAACGTGTTTGTTCATCAAATGAAGCACAGGTATGTGAAGCCTTTTCTGCTAGCGGGAAATCTTCATGATACTCGATGGAAATATCAAATGTTAAAGAAGACCTTCAACTGAAATTTATCTTGTGTCAGAAAGGTTATATTATGTTATGCATCTGTAATTAGATCAATTTCAGGCTTATGGGCAAATAGTAGCTTTAATTGTTTGAAATTAATTTTATGGGTCCTGATCATCCACTATTTTCCCATGTTTGGTGCCATCCAACTTTTAATGCATCACTGTCGAGCCAATGCATAATGTGTCATCTTGATCAACACCAATGGTTCTGTGTATTTCTTTTGCCAGAAGAGGAAGCTTGAGGAAGAATCTCAGCAGCTCAAAGATGAGGAGAGTAGATTGAAGACACTGATAAATAATCGAGAAACTGAAAAGGAGAAGCTTATGATGGAGATTTCTGTAGTTCAAGAACGTTTTGATAATCTAAGGAAAGAAAGGGATAAGCTACAAGATACTCGAAAGTATGACCTTAAGGAATTGTTGGTTTTTAATTATGAGAGATTATCTCTTGATATCCTAGTATAAATTTTTTATGTTGATGACTAATTATATTTAGGTCTCTGTGGAAAAATGAGGGGGAGCTTTCTGCTGAAATTGACAGGCTAAAATCAGATCGAGTAAAAGCACTCAAGAGCTTGGATCATGCTACACCCGGTGTGAGTTGTTATTTTTGTTGCCCATGCTTTATAATTACCGGCAGAAATTTCATATCTGTGCGGGCTCACATGCTCTGTGCGTCATCGTGAAACTATTTTTAAATTGATGTACCTGGATTGAACTTATGCTTGGCTGTGGTAAGTGAGGTTCATTGGGATCATATTGCTTCATTGTTTACTGGTAGCATGTGTTTCCCTGGTTCCTTCTGATATGTGTGTGTGTGTGTGTTTTTTTTTCTGTGTGTGCACGCGCCAAGTGTTTATCTTCCATTGTTGAAATTTTTATCTGATTGGGTGACTAATTTCATGAGTCTGATCTAGATTATGCATCATTGAGGTAGAACATGTGTGTTGGTGAATCTGGTTCCATTACCCAGTCTGAATAAAATCTTATCAGTAATTAGTGAATCTGGTTCCGCTACCCATTCTGAATATATCTGCCATCTGTCTTTTTTATTTTCAGTTATTATTTGTTGAAGAATTAAATTGTTTTTGGCGCATCTTGTGTTTTATCTGACGATGTTGATTTTATTCTCTGTCCTGATTAGGATATTCGGAGAGGATTGAGTTCTGTTGATAGGATTGTAAAGGACCACAAAATTAAAGGTGTACATGGTTCAATATTGCAGCTAATTGATTGTGAGGAAAAGTTCTTCACTGCTGTTGAAGTTACAGCTGGAAATAGGTGTGTGGATCCAACTCTAAAACAGTCCGTTGCCATATTCATTTCTTTCCTGGATACATATGTTTACCATCATTTCATCCTAATTTACACATCCAGCCTATTTCACGTGGTTGTTGACAATGATGAGATATCAACAAGAATAATCAGATACCTGACTGCTGAAAAAGGTGGGCGTGTAACGTTCATACCACTGAGCAAGGTGAAAGTTCCTCATGTAACTTATCCGCAAAACCCTGATGTGGTACCCCTGTTGAAAAGGTTGAAATTTAAAACAGAAGATGCTCTTGCTTTTCAACAGGTATGTTGTGTACCCAACCTTTCTTTTTTGAGTTAATATGAAGTGCATTCATCTATTACTCTATTTTGTTGAAAACATTAATTGAAGTCCTTTCTCATCCATCTATTTCTGGTTCAAATTGACGAGCCAAATTTGGGCATATCCATCCTGTGACTAGCAAAGGCAACCGCTCGCTATTATTGAGTAGTTAAATAAATTCGTCCTTATGGTATTTTTATATTTGCACACATTTGATCACTTTATTACAATCTGAAAGTAAACCTCATAATTTCAAGTTGATGTAAGCAGCTATTAGTTACTCAGGTTTGTGAGTTTCTTTTACTTTGCACACTCATTATGCGTTCTGATCTTGTTAGTAGGTTTTTGGTAGAACTGTTATTTGCAGAGATTTGGATGTAGCCACAACTGTTGCCAGAGGTGGTGGCCTTGATTGTATCACGCTGGAAGGTTTGATATCAAACTCTTTTTTTTTTTTTGGTATTTTGTGTTAAATCAAAAGACTGACTGTGGTTATATATATATCAGGTGATCAAGTAAACAAAAAAGGTGGCATGACAGGTGGATATTATGATTTTAGACGTTCCAAACTTAAATATATGAAAGTTATTAAGCAAAATGGAGTTTATATTGAGACAAAGTCAGAGGAGTTAAATGATATAGGAAACAAGCTCAAAGATATCCTGAGAAAGCTCTCTTTTATTGGTTATTTAAATCTAACTTTTATTCTGTTATACTTCTTTTCCATATTCATCGCAAATTGTAGTTCCCCTTTTTTCCTCCTATTATAAGCTTTTGGCAATTTTAAATAAAAGGGTTGCGTCTTCTTTAATTAGGGTGCTAATACTTGACAAAATGGTAAGCTTTGCTGCCTTCAATCACAAGCAAGCACTTCAATTTGCTGCATGCTTTGATTTCATTGTTTCAAACACTATATGTATATAAGAGTATCCATGTGCATTTGTTTTCCATTAACTTCTCACACAGATTGACCAGAAGATCACCAGTTTGGTTAGTGAACAACAGAAAATGGATGCTTACCGGCTTCACCTAAAGTCAGAGTTGGAACAGCTTAAAAATGACATTGCTAATGCTGAGAAGCAGAAGCAGACTATTATTAAAGCTCTTGAGAAAAAGGTGAGCATAAATATTGTGTTCATCATTTTCAGTGTTATAAATGCTGCTACTTTCTGTGATTAAAGCTTTTTCTGTGAAAACTATGCTGTAGGAAAAATTGCTTGCAAATGCCAAAAGCCAAATTGCACAGATCCAACTTGGGATTAGTGCGAAAAAACTTGAAATGGGCACAGAACTTGTTGACCAGCTAACATCTGAGGAAAGAGATTTACTTTCAAGACTGAACCCTGAAATCACAGATCTGAAAGAGAAGCTTCTGGCCTGTAAAGCCAGTCGGATAGATGTATATAGCTCTTAAGCAGATAATGATTGTTTCCTAAATTATTTATATGCTTTTTATCTACACACTTTGGCTATTGCAGATAGAAGGTAGGAAAGAGGAGCTTGAGACCAATCTGTCTGAAAATCTTGCTAGACGAAAAGAGGAGTTGGAAAACCTAATTTCATCCATAGATTTTGTTACCTCAAATAAGGAAGCTGATCATAAAAGGCAAGAGTTAAAGAGCTCAAAGGCAAATGTTGATGACTGGACACGACAACTCAAAGGTTAGCCTGGAGACGAATATTTGCCTGTAGATTCCCTGTATGCTGTCCATTGTTAATCATTTATGGAAAAGTGCTATTGTTGCAGAAGTCGTAGATAATATAGAAACATTAACGAATAAAATTGGGGACATGAAGATTACTAAAGAGAAGTTAAAGGTGAGAGGAACAAATACTTAAGAATGCTTAGTATGTAGTTCTTGTTTATTTACTTCTATTGATTTATCATATAGGCACAAGAAGAAAATTGTGCACGGACACTTCAAGATGAAGCAAAAGAATTGGAGCAGTCACTGAACAAGAGAAATTTGTTTCTCTCTAAGCAAGAGGAATGTATGAAAAAGATAAGAGATTTGGGTTCTCTGCCATCTGATGCTTTTGAAACGTAATTCTTCTGTTCTATGTGAATTTCTTGCACTACATTGGAGGGAAATGATCTATAAATGAGAAATTTACAGTATTCGGTGTTTTGTAATTTTTGAACTGTTTATGCCTTTTGCAATTGGTCATTTGCTCTGCCTTTACTGTTTTATTTATGTCTATCAATTTCCCTTCAGTAAGGTTGTTCAAATGACTGTTTGTGATGTTGAAGGAACATTTATTTCCTACAAAAGAAGGTATTCAATTGTTATCAGATACTTGGATTAATGTTTTGTTTTGTTCATTTCCAATGTACTGGTAGGTATAAGAAGAAAAATATCAAGGAGTTACAGAAGATGCTCCACAAGTGTAATGAGCAGTTGAAGCAATTTAGCCATGTCAACAAAAAGGCCCTTGACCAATACATGAATTTCATAGAGCAACGTGAACAACTACAGAAAAGGCGGGCAGAGCTGGATGCGGGTGATCAGGTATTGCCTGTTTGTGGCCGCCCTCGTTATCATTCCAAGAAACTGTGACACATGATATGGACTTCATCTCTTTGTGTTTTTGCAGAAAATTAAAGAATTAATTTCTGTTTTGGATCAAAGGAAGGATGAATCAATTGAACGGACATTCAAAGGTGTTGCAAGGCATTTTCGAGAAGTATTTTCTGAACTTGTGCAAGGTGGTCATGGCTACCTGGTTATGATGAAAAAGAAGGTGCATATTGAACTTGTCTAGTTTCTCTTAATATTTCTCCTATGTTTATATGAAGTAACACTCCAAGTTCTTTGGCGGGTAGGTATAAGCAAATCTTGTTTTTCCTTGTTCCTGCTCTGTGGCAGTGTGCTACTGTTTCTTCTACTGTCCCCACTTGTAACAGTTGATTTTCTTCTGGATATTGGCTTGCTATGCAAAATTTTGCCAAGCTTTGCTGTGGCCAGGACACTTGTTCATGTATCCACCAATTTGTTATTTATTGATTGTGGAGATTGCCGTATAAGTATCATATGCTGTAAGTTTCGTTGTTAATACAGGTTTTCATTTAAACAGGATGGTGAACCTGGTGATGGTGATAACGATGAGGATCCACCTCATGATCCTGAGGGTCGTGTTGAAAAGTATGTTGGTGTGAAAGTCAAGGTATGATTGCTTGTATCAATGTCATTTCTCACGTATTTGTCATGAATTTGCCATGCTAATTGGTTTTCTGGTATGAAAGTGGTATGATTCCTCTTATCGATGTTCATTTCACATGTATTTATAGTGAATATGCTGCGATGCCAATTGTTTTTGTTTGCTTTCAGCTGATTGTTTATGGTGTTGGTTTTTTGGATAGGTTTCGTTCACTGGGCAAGGAGAAACTCAGTCAATGAAACAACTATCTGGTGGTCAGAAAACAGTTGTGGCACTAACATTGATTTTTGCCATCCAGCGCTGTGATCCTGCTCCATTTTATTTGTTTGATGAAATTGATGCAGCTTTGGATCCCCAGTATAGGACTGCTGTTGGAAGTATCCACCCACTTTCATGATTTAAATTTAAATCCAAGTCATTATTTTGCTATTTTAATCAACCCCATGCATTCTTGTGAGCTTGACTCACATTTTAAAGATATGATTCGCCGGCTGGCAGACATGGCCAACACTCAGTTTATAACGACAACATTTAGGGCTGAACTTGTGAAAGTTGCAGACAAGATATATGGTGTTACCCACAAGAACAGAGTGAGCCATGTCAATGTCGTCTCAAAGGATGAGGCTCTCAATTTCATCGAGCATGATCAGACACACAACGAGTGATCAAACATAAAGTGCAAGCTCCTTTGAGTTTGTGGCTTGTATGCTGTTTGCTATCAAAAATTATTTTATGTACATATTTTATGTTAGCAAAACTCTTCATGTCTCTTAAACTGAAGGATATCATAATGTTTGGCTAGATTGTTTCTGAATTTCTGATCTTTGCTCTTTTCTATTGTCATGTTTCGTTTGTTTGTCAATGTTTTGGTGGTGATCAATCACCTCATGTTCTGGCATTCAAGTTTTCTTCGAGTCTTTTATTCACAGCAGCAACAAGCATGATGCTCATTGCCAACAAGCTCATCATCAGCACAAGATGGAATAATGTGGAACAATGAATTTGAAGAGAAAATGAGAGGTCTGCTTAAAGTGCTGAAAAACAAGGATGAGTAACACTATGTTTGGCATGGTAACCTGTTTGTTTAGATCAACTAGTGCTTGGCCACCTCAGGGCCTTTGTTGGCAGGGTTATGCGCAGGTGTTGGTCTGATTGGGACTCCAGCCCTTGGGCAGTAGCCTTTGTTGCTTGGGGTAATGGATGGTGTTCTTGCAATCATAAGTAACACTTTGGAGTACGGTTTTCAGATTGTCGTATTGATTGAGATGTATAAAAATTGTGCTGAAATTTATAAGAAGTTGGAAGAGGAGATCATTGAGTTCAATTCGAAGGAGAGCTGGAGTTGTTTGAGATGAAGATGGCTTTGCAACTTTGAAGAAGAGTTTCAGGGCTTTACAACTTTGCTTCAGCTGATGGAGGGATTCGTAGGGAAGCTCTTCACTAAGGAGGTCAAGGTGGAGGGGCTGAAGACATGAATAAGATACAAGAGATGAGAGAGGAGAGATTTATTATTAATTTAATTTTTTGTTTTAAATATATTTTTTTAAATAACATTTTAATCTTGTAAAAGGCCGAATCAACATGAATGGGACGGAAAACGAAACAATCATCATGAGATGAACTTGATTTTTTCCATGTCAATAATATAGCAACCTCGAGTAGACAAATTAAAATAAGACTAAAAGATAAGATTGAGTATAGAGAGACCAAATAGAATATTACACCTAAAACATTATATTAAATGTATATATTAAATACAAAACAGGCACAAAAATCTCCAAAAGATGAATCAGATACCGGTGGATAGAACGCGATTGACTATACAAGTCATGCACTAAACTTAATATATAAAGTAGCAACAACAACAGCAGCAGCAATAGATGGGAGCTCTAATAACCCTGAGAATTGGGTCTGGCTCCGGACTGCTCACTCTCACCCCAAAACCAGAAAAAATAAAATAAAATATAATAAAGGCCTAAAAAAGCAGAAGCAGCGAATACTCTGGACAAATAGGGTTAAAGTTGGAACTCTATATAAGGCGGAAACAAAACCAGCTAAGCGTTTATGAAACATTGACAAATTAATAAGCTACTGTTTTTGCAAGGTATCATCAGATGAAGGTAGTAATCTTGTTATGAATGGCTGAAGAGCTGCAAGTAGTGCCTTTGGACACTCCTCGTGAGGAAGATGGCCACATCCTGATATAGCAACAAGTCTCTGCAAGACAAATCCGCAATATAATTCTTTTAATAAATTGGCTTGGATATAACAAAAAAAAAAAAAAATAGGTGCATTCACCACAGGAATGCTAGAAAGAAATATACCAAACCATCTGCATTCACTTGGTATAAGAGAAATCAACTTACAGAATTTAGAAGTTTCGATGCCATCACTTGAGCAGACTTCAGCGAGACAAGAGCATCTTCGGCACCAACCACTATCAAAACAGGAAGGTTTTCAATTGATTTCAACAAAGCATCTGCATTCTCTGGAGAGAGAACAGTCGCAAAAGAAAGACGTCCAATCTCATGCAGTGCTTCATCCCATCCTTCAACACATAATGTTGCCTGCAGTGCAGTGGATTCAAGCATTGTCCAGTACAAAGAACATTTGAGAAGGTGTATATTTGGCAAATATTTGGTATTATCTAGCAAATTATACCTATGACTTGAATCTTCCAAAGGTCTTGAAATCTAAAAGATTATTTTGTGTCACCCAAAGCAGTGTATCTTTCGGAATGCAAGAAAATGTCAACCGCAGAAAATTCAGCAATTAGGTATAGACAATGTGGTAACTGATATGATGATATTGTCAGCACCAAGAATGATTTTGTTCATGTTCATTTGGCATTCTTAAAAATATTTCCGTTATTAGCAAATTTCTAAAAAAGAAAATGAATCTATGCGAAAATAAAATCAATTGAACCTGCTGAACATGGAATACAAATGCCATACTCTTTTAGAGTGAAGGGGCAACATGATTACCTTGTAAAGATTCATGACTTCTGCAGTTAGCTTTGTTGAATCATACCATGCATGTCGATTGATGACTTGGGTGATTTCTGCACGGAGTAGAGGGCGGACCATGTGCTTCTTCCCCAATGAAGTGTGCAAAAGTATCCGAGCAAAGGCAGGAATAACTTCTCTTGACAAGCTGGCACTGAGAAGTATTGCTCCCTTGACCTCCACCTAAAACATCCACCGATGAACAGAATATAAAAATGTAAAAAATACGACAATTGATCAAGTGTTCTGATGATCAGAGTTTAATACTCATAAAATGTTCTAAATAATGTTGCAGCTAATTCATTTGTCTCCCATAATGCTAATCTAAGTATTAGATTATTTGCATTAATGTGTTTCGCATATATATATATATATATATATATATATATATATATATATAAAGCCATATTCTCAAGATCACAATATCAGAGTGCAATACATTGGAAATTAACAGTTTGTAGCAGCAGGTTAGGTTGTTATCCTAGAGGTGGCATCTGTTAATTAGAATCCCTAACTGTCCCAATAATTGAAATATGAGATGGCTGGAGTTCCTTCAATAACTTACATGAGCATATTCTAAAGAGGAACGGAGTTTTTCGGCAGCCTTCAAAGCAAGAAGGCCTCCATCATCATGACCAACAAGAACGACAGATGAAAAGCCCATTTCCAGGCAGAACGAAATAAGAAGATCGACCTGTTGATATTATAGTATAGTCAGAATAAGTTCTTACATAATAAAAGTTTCACTGGAGCTCATATGTGATGTAAATGAATTCCCTTAATTCTAAAAATTTGCTGCCATAGTAAGTGCCAAAGTGTTGAATATATCTTTCTATTAATGCATACACTTTATTTTAACACAGATATGTATCAGTACTTGCTATGACATTTAAGACTGAAATATGCAGCAGGAAGAATAGCATTTTCATAAATCCCAGAGACAGAAATTAAACATTCTTCTTGATAAGAGACAGAATTGAACTTTTTATAAGGCCAATACAGTCAGTTAAGCCATGCATATTTTATGGAATAAAAAAAAATTAAGCAGCAGTAAGGGCAATAAAGGCCAGGAATCAAAGTAGGTGGCATAGAAAATCCAAAAAGAGTTAAACAAAAGGCATAAAGGCATATCTAACACATGTTATTTCCTGTTATAGCGTGAACATTGACACATCACAGGCAAGATATTTGATCCTCATAGATTTTTTGGTTTTACTTTTTTAAAAAAAATGCTTTCAAGACATGATGACTTTGAGAGGAAAAAAGATCTCCATCTAATACTAACTTCCTCCTATTATGTAGAACTCTTCTTAATCTCAAAGGTAGAAAAGATAAACACAAACCCTTGCTAGTAACGAAACCTGAAATACAGATTTTCCACAAATGAAGTTAAAGTGAATTCTAAATTCCATAACATTCACAATTTATGGCTAATGCATACAAGAACAAGTTTCACAAAACACTAATTGCATGCAAATAAACTTCTCTTCACTATGAAAATAACCAACAAAACCAAGGGGATGATGCTAATTTGGGCAAGAGATACCAGGAAGACAAACAGATATAAATGTATGAATGATTTATTTCAATTTAATTGCGAAGAAATAATTTTTGTCATGACAATACAAATAAATGCAATAGCTAAAATTAATAAGCTTCTTTCAGTAAGAAACAAGAAAATCACCTGAGACTCAAGTTTATATGGATTAGGCAATTGCTTTTCTTCCCAATCCTTCCTGCGAGGGCGGGAAGTCAATCCCCACCCAGGGCGATCAAAGGCAACAACTGCACAGCCAATCTGCCGAGCTAAAACATCCATCAGATGGCGCCAAGAGAAGACTCCTCCTCCAAACCCATGAATCAGGATTACTGCAAACTTATCCTTTTTGTTTACATCAATATCCAAGCTCACAGAATTAGGCAAGTATCCATAAGCGTCACCATCATCCAAGTTCAGAGCAGGAATTTGGTCTGCACAGTAAGTGGCTGCCGGCACAGCATCAGCTAACAGAGGAGCATACAGAGAAGAATTTTGGAAATGATTACTCAAGCTCCTTTGCAAGTGATAATGAGATTTGGGCGGAACTATCATAGGCCATTCTATATTAAACCTTCCAGAAGAAATCCTGGGTGGGCTGACATTGGGACTCCATTCAAGAAACGGAGAAGAAGATAAAGAAAGAGGCAAAGGTGATTCAGGAAGACTAAGCTTGTAATGGACTGTAATCCCCTGACAGGCAATGAACTGACTGTCAACATCTGCAAGTAGACTAATAGGGATGTCATGCATATTGTGAAAACTTGTTTTTCTTTTTGTTTCACTGTTGCTTTTTGAATTTCTTGCATTGCATGGTGTAGGCGATCGGGGAACCTTGTGGTATCCAGCAAAAACATTCTTGCAAGCCAAAACCTACCAAGAGATATACTGAGACTTGTTAAAGACTTAATTTAGTTAGAGAAAATGGTGACAGCTAATTCACATATTTACAAAAAACAGATGTGGATATGAAATGCATCAAAGGTAGCAGCAAAATGTAACAGGCAGAGTGTGACAGAACAAATCATAAGGAATGCATTCTTTTAGCAGATGCAGAATCAAGTTCAAGTTTATAGTAATCGAATGATCTTGCTATAGAAGTAGCACTTGGAAGGATTTAAATTAAGACAAGTAATGCATATGCCAAAACATAAAGAGGAAACATACAGATTCAGGGTCTACATGGTGAAACAAAAGCTTTTTCCGAGCTTTGCATCTGGTCCGATAAGCAACCACTACGTGGCCAAGGGCGAACACTAACGAAGACAGGAAAAGACTAGATGTCCCCCATGACTTATTTGAATGCAGTTTCTCACTTGGCAAGGAGTCTGAAGCATGTATTTCCTCTAAGGCGGGGGAATACAGACAGCTTTTCACCAACAGGATAACAACTGAAATGAAGGAACAAACTGTTGCTGATTCAAGATATGGCCCATGAGAAAGACCAGGTCCATCGCACATACAATAAGCACCTGCAATCGAAGGATATCCACTCTCAAGGAATATAAATCTTCACATCAACACAACAAAATATTTGCTAAATGGCTAGATATAGGTTAAAGGAAAGCAGAAGATTAAACAACAGACACTAGTTACAAGTTAACAGCATGTAGAAATTATAAATTGATGATGACCTTCTACGACATAAAAAAAAAACAACAACAACTTTAGAAGAACTTCAAATCAAAGCTATTGTCCACAGAACACTGCAATAAAATCAAATATTAAATTGCCAAGAAAAACAAAACCCTGTTTTACCAACATATAGGGAAAGGAGCATTAAACCCAAGATATTTACGATCATACGCTTGAAAAAAAAAAAAAACAAGAATGTTAATACCGTGTGCCAATATCTTCTTTCACCATGCGAAGAGACACAGAGGTTGAATTTTTCTTTGGTCCCAATAAATCAAGGTAAGTAAAATTAAAAACTAGCTAACCTTAAAAAGAACTACACCTTTTTCTTGATAAATAAAGATTTTTTTAAAAAAAGGGCAATGATCTTTCTCCAGAAGTAATCACCAAAATTCTTGTCATGAATACCCAAATAAATGTCGACAGAGGTACCATAAAGAAAAGCAGGTCAGAAAACTAAGTTAAAAAAAATATTTTTTTGCACCATAAAATAGAATGGGAGAAAAGATCTCACAAGTGATAACAAGCGATCTGACGACAGAGATGACCGGAATGTCCATTAGCGAGCTTCCGAAATCGTACTTTCTCAAGTGCTCCCTCAGCCCGTAGCAAGTAGCACAAGCATACCTCGACGCCAGGACCAGCGATACAAACACATCCCCAACGGCCAAGAGCAACGGCGCCGACAAGACAAGCAAGGAAGCCACCATTGTCAGCATGAACAACGCCGTCCGAAACCCTCTACGGATCCTCTCCAGGTTCCCTTTACCTCCAGCAGCCATGGTGGTCTTACGAAAATAACTCCGATGGAATGGCCGCCGCCCAATGGTTGGCCGGTGGAGGAGGATGAAACGAAATTGTTGAAACCCTCGCAGGAGAAGGTACCCTGTACACGATCCACAAGATCGGTGGAGCTCCGTCCATCTTCCAGCGGCGTCTAACAGAGACCCGGCGGTGGGTCGATCGAGGACACCGCCGGCATGGTTAGCTTCTAAGAGAAGACGAAACAAACAGCTGAGAAAGAGAAAGAGAAAGAGAAAGCCCCACAGATGGTGAGAGATCGAAAGCAGATGGGCTTTTATCCTCCCTTCTTTTAATTATTAAATTAATTAATTAATTAATAATTAATTATGAATATTTTGAAATCCTTCTTGTGTTCTTGTTTATAACGTATGCTTGTTTAACGACAAATGTAAATTTTAATTAAAAGGGTAATAATAATAAGAAGGACCACACCTGCCTGTCAACCAATAATCACATTTTCAAAACGGTCACAAGAGATCTGAGAGGTGGATGGAAGCCGTTTGATGGAGATCAGACGGAAAGGGTAGCATGTAACGTGACAAGTGGAACTCTGTGTGTGTGTGTCTTGCTTGGTTGCAGTGCAGGTGAGAGAGAGAGAGAGAGTGGGACCCTGATAAATTCGAAATGCCGGAGCGCAGTAGTGGTGGGGTCCAGCTGACAACTTGCATGCATTTGCAGTGCCATGCCAGGTCACTGCGCATGTGGTGCGGCGCGGGACCTATTAAGTTAAAGATGGAGATAGAGAGAATAGGTAAATTTAGGGGGAGGAGATGACCGTTGGGTTGGGTGTGGTTTGCGGTCGGGGAACGGAAACCGATGTCGAGGGAAACATGGCAGCGTGGGGGTCCAATGACCAATCCCAATTGAAACGCCAAAAAAAAGATGACCACTTAGATGATGGATGGGTACAGCAGTACAGGGTAACAGGGCGGGAGAACGTGAGCGAAAGAGACGACTCATATGCAGGAGAGATAACGGTCAGAGCCTTGGTAGATCCCTACTCGCCTCCACTTTTGTATCACTACACTTTTGGTGGGAAAAAAACAGTAAACTTTTTATATTAACGGAGTCTTGAGTCTTGACGGAGGGAGTGCAAATTTTTTTTGGGTGAATAATTTTTTTTCTCACTTAATTAATTTTGTACCGAAGTTGTAAAAACTACTGCCACTATTGTGTGAATGTCTATCTGTATAAATATGTATGGTTAGACACAGACAGAGTTGGGGTTGGTCATAAAAGTTGGTGGAGATTAATATATTCAGAGGTCAGCCAGCAGCAGCTTTTCTTTTCTTTTCTTTTTTTTTTCGGAAGTTTGGTTGGTTAGAAAATTGAAGTGGTGTGACATATTTGCTGTCTTGAATTGAATATTCATGTTTTGTGTTTATACATCCACAAGTGGACATTTTCATAATTAATTTTGCTATGTAGATATATAATTGACAATGGAGATTAATTAGACAAGTCGTTTAGTTTGTTCCCAGAAAAAGAAAAACCAAGCTTCGGATATTCCATGCAATGAATACACGCAGGAGACACTAAATGCTTACAAATTAAATCGAAATGTGCACCGTTTGATTTGTGTATTTTTTTTTTAATTATTATTATTATTATTTTGATAAAAATGACAAACATCAATTATTATCTCCATCGTACGTTAGTTATTGTCTCATGCGCAACATCACCCTTAATTAATTTTTTTTATAAAAACTTAAATCATCACCATTTCACGCGTCGCATGTGGGATTCATGTTAATATTTCTAACTACTTGAATCGAGTGATTTTATATCTGTATACTCAATTGCAATAGCATTGTTTGCCTGACATTTTAGGGATAATGCCACATTTCTATGGTCAGATGAGTAGTGATTTTCTTTTTTAATTAAACATAAATTGATGGAACTGTGTAATTATAAAGCCAGGGCAATCAAGTCATCATCTAGTCAGTCCACTTTTAGGTGTGTATATATATATAAATTTCCTTTAACGTGGATAGATATTTAGTTCACTGTGGATACAAAAGCACATGGTGCTCAGAACCGAAAATACATGGCCTAATTTGTTTCATATAGAATATATATGTGGTGGGTTCTTGACTTTTTTGGGTGGTGTGTCACATGTCTCTAGAAAAATGAATTTTGTTCAGGCTACCACAAAGTTGGAGATAAGATAAATTTAGTCTGTGTTATTGTAAATTATAAAGGGCAAGAAACATATAAACACTAACACAACATATATTACAAATTAATGGCAAAAATTAAGGCATTAAAGGCCTGATCAACCTTTAATTCTCACTGAATGGCGATGCTAGTGATTTTATGACACGGATCACATGTTTCACTTTGAATCTTATGGAGAGCAGGTGAAACCAAGTGGGGAATAATGATGAAAGTTAAGTATATCAATTAACTGGCCTAGTTATGAACTTTGGTTCCATCTTCCTAAATATTCGACATTTGGGTGATATATTTTCTTTTATATTAAAGATAATTTAAGAAAGAGGACAGAGAGGATGAATGTTACATAAACTAAGGTTTGATCTCTTGACACTCTTATGTCAGTATATGATTCTCTATTCATTTGATATTATGTAAAAAATATATATTGCCATTTGATGATGAGCAGTTTGTTTTGTTATCTTCCAATATACACATGCCATATGGAGTTGGCAAGAGCTGGAAACAACTAAACAAGAAAATGATTGGCAAGAATTTTTTTTAATAATATAAATAAATTACAGTTTTATTGAAAAATAATAATAATTGGTGGGAGCAAAAATAATAATCTCAATGCTAAGTCACAGACAGTACTGGCGTCATAGATGCATGTGTACAGAAATTAGTTGGATGTATATATATATATATGTGTGTGTGTGTAGATGCATGTGTTCAGAAATCAGCCAGATTGTACTTGAACATCAGTCAGGCACCTGACCAATGATCATTTTTTTTTTCTCCAAAAGGTAGTGGAGATTATCCAGACAGATGAGAGCGTAAGATTAGGATAAGTTTTCATAACCATCTTCATTTTAGGCTGGAAAAGATGCAAGGTACAGCAAAGCATATATGCTTGTGAGCACTGAGCAGGTAGGTAGCGGTTAGAGCTACAGTCATTCTTTTAAAATCTATAAAAGGTCACATTAAATAGTACTTCTTTTCCCTGTTGGAATCCTTCTGTGATGCTGACTAGTGACAACCATATTCCTCTGCATATATATACACACACATACATATATCTTTGATCATAGTGCCTGTCGTTTATGTATAACTCTACACTATATACTTGCTCGATCACATCACATATATATCTGGCAAACATGGTGACATATTGCTGAACTTTGAGATTCTTTAATTTATTGGTTTCTTCACATGTATATATATATATATAAGGGAAGGGCCATGCTTGAGTACAAACAATTATAGTGATTTGTATATATTACTCTGTTTGGCTTTTCCTTATAAAACTTTCTATATCCTTTAACTACCAACACATTTAAAAAATAAAAAATTTTGGACTACTTCGTTTGGTTGTTTAAAACAAGAGGGGGACAAAAACAAGATGCTAATTAAGGATGGGGAGTTGATAAGGTCTTCGTAAGCCTGTCAACCAGTGACTTGTCAAATTGTCGAAGTTCAAGGGCAAGAAGTCAGTAATTAACACACATCACGGGTGCTTTAAAATAGAGAGAAACGTCAACATAAGCTTCATGTAGAATTGTCAGAGCCTGCATGCATATCTCTTATTGTTTTCTATTCCTTCTATATGTATATATATATAGTGAGCGCTGAGGAGCGTACTGTCTGGAGTCCAAGAAAGAATTCAACTACTGAGAGGTTTTCTCAATACATATTGACACCAATGTAGAAGAGATGATAAACACCCCTCTTATGTGCATGCCAGTGCACTTTGGAACATTTCCCACAACTTGTGCTGGTGCCAAGTGCTTTCCCAAATAAAGTCATTGGCAATATCACAAGTGGCAACTATCCCTTCAACCGTGTATATAAGTGGGGCACGTTAAATATGCGCGCCTTTTAGATAACTGAACGGACGCTTGAGGTTGAACACACTTTAATTAATTAGAAATGGCCTTCTAATCTTAATCTCAGACAAAAGCATTGATCTCATATTGTGGCTGTGGGAATCCTAGTGCGTTTAAGAATCTCCATATATATATATTTGTCACTCAGCTAGCTCCATGAGTCAAGTATTAGCATATATGGTATGATGATATGGTCCCCCTTCAATTCCAAGTCCCAACCTTTACATGTATGCCAACTGTATCATGATCTTTTGATGTGTCACTCCAGTTATCAATATATCACGCCATGGACACACTTATGCGGCGATATGCCTGAAGCTCACACGTGGTAGCCCTATGGAGAAGTGAGAACTCCACGTTGTTGAACCTATATAAACACCACATCTCCCTCCCATCCACACCCAAACACCAGAGCCATTAAACACTCCACTCCAAGGTCAAAAACAAGGCCCACACACTACTCTTCAGCTAGCTAGCTAGCTAGCTAACTATTCTTCTTCTTCTTCATCTTCTTCTTCCACTTGTTACTTTAGCACAAGAACTGACATGGCCGGCATTGCCATTGTTTCTGGGAGCAGGGTTCATGAGAGTGAAAAATCTCTCATTGACGGCTCTCATCATGAAGAATATTATGAGCGTATAGTACTGATGGAATCAAGCAAGGGAGATGGAGATGATGATGATGATGATTATGACTGTGCCCCAGCTGCATGAAATTAACGAGCATTGGTAACAACAAGCTTCTTGTTGTACGTGGTGAACGTTTCCCTAGCCTCCAGCTATATATGTATTAACTTAATTTAAAAGAAGGCGCGCGCGCAACTGATATGATCCTACTAGTGTTGTATTATATATCTAATGTTATCTTCCGAGCCCTTTGTGGCAATGGCTATATAGCTAGCTGCATTATCAAGAGCATTTGTGTCGGAGTACTGCTGCAGTTAATTTGATACATATCGACGTTGTTTTAAGTAATTAAAGCTTTTGGTTGAGGTGTGGTGCTTAGCTAGCGAGCTTCTCTTAATTCTCTCGTGCATGCACGTATTGTTTCATTTATTAAATCAGGAACAGCTAGCTGATTGTCCGTCAAGGGACTTCCGGTTAATTTAGAGTACTGAAGCATCTGATCATAGACTGATACAGGAGAAACTTCATTTTGTTATAACTGTTTAGAGGCAAGCAAATCAAATGAGAAAGAATATAATATAAAATATATACTAATAGCCAACAAAAGGGCACTTTTGCATGATCGACCTGATGGTTAATTAATAAGCTCGATGTCCAGTTAAAGATGACCTTTTTCTTTTTAATTAAAACGTCCTTGTTGACCAATATGGATTTTAATTATTTACTTCTGTGGGAGATGTTTGTTAGTTAAGTTGATGTTAGGAGGAGTTGATCTCTATTAATTATTTGGTGGTTAGATTCTCTCTGGATCAGTGATATATGGTTAAAAATACAGGATGATGAGATCAAAGCTGTAAGTAGGTTGGATCCAACCTGAACTAGCTAGATATAGGATGTATATATTTGGTTCACAAGTAGTTCACTGAAATGTTGGAAAAATTGAAGTATCGATCACACATGCACTTGGTTCTTTAATAACTTTCCTAATTAACTTCTTCTCTCATTTTCACACGGTACAAGAATGCATTCGACAGTATTTTTTATTTAATGAGTTCTCTAATTTACTTTCTCAAAGTAAAGAGGACTTATGGGTGTATTAATTTTGTTTTGTGACCACTATATTGGCACTAGAATCACATGATTGTTATGTTAGCCTTTTGTTTATTTTTAACTTTTAGGAAAATAGATAGACTTCACTCCAAATATATATGTCTGCCAAGGGTATATTTACTTTTCTTGCTGTGAATTCAGTTACAGTAATCATTAAAATCATTCACATATTACCTGATTGGATTTTTGCTGTTAGGGACCTACTCCAAGTTCTGGCAGAATCAACTCAAATGTTGAAGAGCTTGATCATCTTTTTGAATGTGAGACTAAAAGAAAATTCCAATGACATGGAGTAGTCTTCGACTGATCTAGCTGACGTTTTTGACAGTTTGAGTAAATCTTTGTTGTCTCTTAGTGGACTCTTTCCTCTCAGTTGTGTTTGCCTCTTTTTTTTGTTTTTTCGTTTTCTGTTAGGAGTTTATCACCTCTAGTGACGAATTATCCTCTTTGGTTTTTCTAGTCTATTGTAGTTAGTTTCTTTTATGTTGTTTTGTTGTTATTATTCTATTTCAATAAATTTGTGGTTTATCCACTATAATAAAAAAATGTCCACCAACCATAAAAACTATCTATTTGAAAGGTTAAAATAAAATAAAATAACTTCATGGAAAAAAATGAATAGGCTTTTAATCCAAGGAATTAAATAAATATAAACAATAACACGAGAGAGAGAGAGAGAGAGAGAGAGAGAGAGAGAGAGAGAGAGAGAGAGAGAGAGAGCTTTTATTAGGTTTAAAACCCTAGTTATAGAAATTCAAAATTAATATAACTTTTATTTTTATTTTTATTTTTATTTCATACATGTAAATTTCTTCCTATACAGAGCAACATTTAATAAAATATACTAAAAGTTGAGAATTTTCATCTTCACAAGAAAAAAAAAATTGCTACTTAAATTATAGGAAAATATTTATTGTAGAAAAAAATGATTGTGCAAATTCAAAAGTAAAATAATTCACTAGATTGACATATTTTTTTTATATTTTTTTTGAGAAAAGTGGAAGATTGACAAATTATCATATCATCAAGTCATTAGATAAAATGATCAAAATAAATATTTTTGTGTTATTTAGGGGACCAAAGTGAGATATTGGTGGATTTTGGACCAAAATAAGCATTTAGATATAGTTCAGGGACTGCCATATAAATAAACAGTTTAATGATATAAAATAAGATACATCAATCCCAAGGCAAACGGATAGTTCTAAGCTGGGCTCTGGACCTTGAGCCTTGGGCCGTCGGCCAAATGGACCAAAAGTTTACCCAGATTGGGGAAGAGAAGCGAATCAAATTTCCACCTGCTGGTGTGATCCATTGAAGTTTCCGTTCTCCTCTTAATTGTTTCATTGGGTTCGAGGGCTCTCTCTCTCTCTGACTCTGAAACCCTAGAAAAGTGCGATCATTATCCGCTCTCATCTTGGTGAAGATGGCCGGATCGAGCTCTTGGTCTCAGGCGCTAATGCAGATCTCGCCATATACCTTCGCTGCGATCGGAATCGCCATTTCAATCGGTGTCTCCGTTCTCGGAGCGGCCTGGTATTCAGATCTCAACTAATGTTCATCTATTTGTTTTATTTTCAACAATTCGTTGTGTATTTTGATGAATTCCTTCTTTGGTGGATGGATTTCAGGGGGATTTATATTACTGGGAGCAGTTTGATCGGTGCTGCAATTAAAGCCCCAAGGATCACCTCCAAAAATCTCATCAGGCAAGGCGTTCTTTCCCTTGATTTGGATCGGCATTATTATTATTATTATTACTATTATTTTTATTTTTATTTATCTGTGTTTAATAAATAACTTATCTTCAAAAATTGAACTTCCATTTAACTGGCATAGCTTGATTCGGTCCTTATGATAAGGAATGCATAGTATAACTAAATGCATGGAGCAAGAATGCAAATAGTGCCATTGTTTTTGGGTGCTTGACGAAAAGAGTTTGATTTTGTTTTTGCCTCTCGTAGTTGTTCGTTTCTTGAGGGTTTGGGAAATGGTTTATTTATGAATAACTTATTTGGATTCTATTTCAAAATGATAATTTCCTATGAGATGATCAAACTTGTATGTGAGGTTTATGAATGCTAGATTGGAAAGGAGCATAGTGATGCAAACACATTATCTCAGTGCCATACAATGCACAATGTATTTGGGGTCATTTACTCAGGCTTGGATGCATTGTTGATGTTGCCTAGTAGTCAATTTGAGGCTTTTTATCTAATCTTTGGTTGGTTGTGTCCTGGATTAGAAGCACATGTAAAATAATTGTGGACGAGTACATAAAAAATTAACAACCTATGATTACATTTCCAGGTAAAACAGGTAAGGTTTTTCTTCTTCTTATTCTAGATCCTATATAGGAAGGATAGATCCATATTCATATGCTAATTTGTTCAGTAATTGCCCTTTGCTTACCCCTAGTTCTTCAATAACTGCATTAGATGGGCTTTTTTTTCTTTCTTTGAAAGTCAGTGGAGAAAATGTTTCTGCAGCATCTAGACCTTTTGTGTTGAAACTTTTGCATTAAGTTCTAGCACTCAGGAGAGCTTCTGTACATACAAATAGTGCCATAATTTGTCATATAAATGAAACACATACCATTTGCTCTTTCTCTTCGAGGGAATAAGGCAAATTAATTTTAATATTTTTTGGTTGGTATAGGTGCATGTGTATTTCCTAGAAACATTAAGGCCACCTTTTAATCACAAATTCGAAGATCATCATATTCTTAATATCTTTTAGTTTGGCTGTCAAAGCAACTTAGCATGTTCTGGATTGTTCAGCACGTTGTATGCATAATACAGTTTGATATGGTTGAACTTAATGTAAAGACAATATGTCCAGAGCAATGGTGAGACATGTTGACGACTAATTTAATATTTTTCATATGTCATAATATATCCCTGATACTAATGAATTAACTGAAAGCATAGAATTTGAGTCTCACACACTCAGAGACACACTGCATGCACCCACCCACACATGCACCAACATTTACAGTAATAACTTGGGAGATTCATTGTAGTGATACTTGCTCGTTTTGTTTCATGATGTTTATCTAAGTGGACTTACATAGACTGCTTGTATGATTATATACCTCGTTGTCCATGATGTTTCTCATCTCTTGTGTGGTTCTGCAGTGTTATTTTCTGTGAGGCTGTTGCCATATATGGAGTCATTGTTGCAATCATTCTTCAAACCAAGTTGGAAAGTGTGCCAGCTTCACAGATCTACCAACCCGAGTCTCTAAGAGCTGGATATGCAATCTTTGCTTCTGGGATCATTGTTGGTTTTGCAAACCTAGTTTGCGGGTATGGAGTGTCTTCTTCTTCTTTATTCTTCTTCAATTGTGATTAGTGAAATGGTGTAAACAATACCTTACTAACACTTATGAAGTATTCCTTGTCAACAGGCTTTGCGTGGGTATAATTGGTAGTAGTTGTGCTCTGTCTGATGCTCAGAATTCCTCCCTCTTTGTGAAGATTTTGGTTATTGAGATTTTTGGGAGTGCTCTTGGCCTGTTTGGGGTGATCGTAGGGATAATCATGTCATCTCAAGCGACATGGCCCGCCAAGGCTGTGTGAGCAGCTCTCGCTACTGTTAAAGACTTTATGAGCATTGAGCAAACCGGATTGTGTTAAAGATGTACATGTTACATGTACTGTTTCTTGATTTACATTGAAGCCAATAACTAGTGGCTGCTGTCTGTTTTCTTGGGATCATGTTATGTATTTCTATGTATTAATTTTAGCCGTCTGTCCGGCAGAATTTTATTTTATTTTTATACCTTCGTTCTACAATGCTGATCTCCAACTTTTGAAGTTATTGTTCATGTATAATAAATAAAGTACAGTGGATGTGCTACTAATCTTTTGTCTTATGGCTCGAAGTGTGCATATGACAGTAAAATGACTGGTATATTATCCTATAGGAAAAATATTGAATTATTAGAATTTTTTAAATATTAATAAAAACAATAAAAATAACAATAAAAATAATGAAATCTGTAATTGTAACAAATTTACTGTCAGTTTTATTAGAGGAAGTCAACTACTCTATCCGGTTGTTTTCTTTAGTTTTTTTATGGTAATTTAGGAAACATTAAATATATATAATTTATTCCTTTATATTTAATGTATTTTTAATAAATTATGTTTAACTGCATTTTTTACTAAATAAGAATAATTAAAAAAATAAATTATTTTTATTTTTATAAAATTTAAATTATTAATTAATTTTAATTAATTTTTTTTTCATCCATGTAATAAATGTAAATTAATTAAAGGGGAAGAAGAATAGAGTGCCGATAAACAATCTTTTTTTACTCCGAAAGACTGGACTGGAAACCTCCTATATAAGTGAATATGGTTTTTGCTTTTACCTGTAACTCAAAATTCCAGGGATTTTAAATTCAGATATTTGTTTGGGTGGTAATATGGTTTACAAGGGATTCTTAAATCCCATATCAAAGGGATTTTGTTTTACGGTCAGAATGACCGTAAAACAAAATCCATTTGCTTTGATGTTCTTAAAATCCCTCACGTGGTGACCACGTGAGGGATTCACGATTTCTTGGCCGAAGTTGGAAGAGGGTGAGTGAATCAGTAGTTGCTTCTTCTCTCCAACGCAAACCTGACGGCGATTCTTCACTCCAATGCAGACCTGACGGCGACGCATCTCCGACGGTCGACGCAGCCCCGACGGCGACACATCTCGGACGCCGACACAGATCCGACGCCATTGCAACTCCGTCACCATCTTCCTTCCTCTCTCCATCCCTCCTTCAATCCGTTATCAAGCCCAACCAGCTTTTCTGTCTCTCTCCCTTGATATCGAAGTGAAGCAAAAAGGGGGATTAGGGCTTGGTTCACGTCTTCTTTTCCTGCTTTTCGATTGACTGGAGCTTGGGAAAGTGGATTTGTTTCTATTTTTCTTTGAGGTTAGATCTCTGCCGCACTTTATTTTCTGAGCTTGAGCTTGTGATTGTGGTTGTTCTTTGTTAGTTTCTTCATGTGCCAAAAAACAGGATTTGTTGTGTTTAACCAGATCTGTTTATGGGGTTGGATCTCAAGATTTGAGGATGAACTTGTTGGTGTTTGCCTCGTTGAATGAAATGTATAGCTTGATGTTTTGATGCCACTTTACATATCTTCTGCTTGATTTTGTGCTTGATTTTGTTTTCCTGCAACTGAAGGACTTATCAAATAGATTGACAGATTTGCTGTTGTAAAATGATTGCCAGATTTACTTGTTTATATTCATCTTGATTTTTAGTATTTGTGATTATATCGTGATGATTGATAGATTTGTTGTTGTTTATATTGCCATGAATTTCACAAGTTAAAAAATCGCCTTTTGCTTCATTGATTGCCAGATGCTTTGTCTGGCAACAAACTATACTGATATGTTTGTTTATGCAAAAAACATAGTTTTAGTAAATTTTATTTACATAATATGTTTGTTTCTCCAAAATAGTAAGTTTGTTGTAAAATGATTGCCAGATACCCTGCCATCTCTTGTTATTAGACTACTCGCTTGTTTTACTTGTGCTCAGATTATGATGTTCTATCATTCTATGGGCTAATAAAGGCACTGCTTGTTCGTGGAATTTGGCCTCTATGGATGAGCCTAATAAATGTGTTCATTTGTTTTTTTGTCAAACTTACCTCATATGGTTCCAGTCTGGTGAATTTGATAGTATAGGCGTTAGTAAGGTAAGTCATGTTCCATTCTACCCTTAGCCTTTAGGCCCAGCTAGGTGCTATAGTTGAGTGGAAACAAATCATATTTTGATTTTTATTATTGGATGGCAGGGTGCTAATAGCTTGTTATTGGTTACTTTTGCTATATTCGGAACTGCTGTGCTTTGATAATGGAAACAAAAAATCTATATTTTTGTATTTATGACAAGAAATTTCCAGTCTCTCATGGCTCACATTGTGAAAGGGTAATGGAAAGTAGCCATTGCAATTACTTGTTGATAATTTATTTTCCTGTGTACTTTAGTTTTTTATTTTTTTTATGCCAAATAAATTTGACACCAAATGACAATATCTTACCAAATTTTTTACTTTTGACAATATCTGTGTGTGTATATATAGATATACATATAACTGTTATGAAATTTCATCATGATTTTTATTTCTCAATTTTATTATGACACTAGTAAGAATAATATACTTGTTTATCATGTAATCAATATTATTACACACACATACATATAATTGAATTTGACAATGTTTATATATTAATTTAATGTGCACAAACAATCAATTTGAGATAATGCATCTATGCCAATTTTTGTTTTATGTATATCTATTTAAAACAAACACTATCTTGAACTACATTTTTATTTATTTTTACAACTTGTAGATGGATGGACATGATAGAGAAGATAACTTTAATGCTACCCGCATTACAATTCTCGCTGTAGCTTTTGCCGTCACACTACTTTTGCGTAGCAAACGTCGTAGGATTTGTAGAGAACCTTCTCGTGCTCGATCGGAGATTAGAGAAAAATATTTATCGAGACTAATTGATGGAAATGACACAACTAGTATCAACATGGTCCGTATGAATAAATCATCGTTCTTCAATCTTTGTTTGATAATGAGGCGAAAAAATCTTCTCAGAGACACATTGCACATCACCATCGAAGAGCAAATACTGATGTTCCTACACACCATAGGACATAATCAACGTAACCGTGTCATCGCACATAACTTCCTCAGATCAAGTGAGACTGTTAGTAGGTATTTCAATCATGTTCTATACGCAGTTGGTCAATTGCGTGATGAATATGTGCTTCCACCTACTACACAAACTCCAACGTATATAGCATCGAGATCCACACTATATCCTTATTTCAAGGTATTAGATAACTTTTTACTCAAATAGATTTATTACCCTATAACCAATTCTTAATTATAATTTGTTAATGATAGGATTGTATTGGAGCTTTAGATGGAACCCATATCCATGCTTCTGTTCCGGCATCTGAAGTTGCAGCATTTCGTGGGCGAAAACCATATCCCACACAAAATGTTCTTGCTGCTGTTGACTTTAACTTACGTTTTACATATGTTCTTGCTGGATGGGAAGGTTCAGCACATGATGCTCTAGTTTTACGTGATGCACTCGAGAGACCAAACGGCCTCTCAGTCCCTGAAGGTATCTACTTTTTTAGATTATCAAATAGTTTAGAATGCAAGAACAACTTAAAAATTATAATCTTGTTGACTATCATTTTAATTTTTTTGTTAGGAAAATATTACTTGGTTGATGCTGGATATGCAACAAGACCAGGATTTATATCCCCCTATAGGGGTGTTAGATACCATCTGAAAGAGTTTGGCTCACGAACACCAGCAAACCATAAAGGACTTTTCAACCTTCGTCACTCATCAGCTCGTACAACTATTGAACGAGCTTTTGGTTCTCTTAAGGGACGCTTCAAAGTTTTATCATCAAGACCATTCTTTCCATATAAAACTCAAGCTGAATTGGTTTTGGCCGCATGCATTTTACATAATTATATTATAAGTGGTGGAGAAGATATTTTAATACCTTCTGAGGAAGAATGGATACCCCAACAACCACAATCTGAACGTAACGTAAGAGAACAAAGGGAAGAGGCCCAAGAATGGGTAGCACGTCGAGAACAGATTGCATGTGATATGTGGGCTAATAAGTAGATAATGACTCATTGAATTTATGTTTCCATGTAGACAATGACTAGTGATGCTACTTTTTTGCTTATTTGTTTGACGTTATGCCTTCTACTTGATTCATTTTTTTTTGCTTGTATGAAACAAATTTATTATCGTTATGCATTATCATATGCTTATTGTGAAACTTCCTTATGTTAGCTATAACATTTATTTCATGAAAAAAATCAGCTATTACTTAAAAAAAATTATTTGTGTATGTATTAATAACAGGATGGAGAATATAGGGATGTCAGAAGATAGCCAAATGTCTTCAATGAGAACACCCACTAAAAGAACCGGTTGTAATAAAAGATGGACCACTGCTGAAAGCCGATTTTTCATAAGATTCATGGCATCTCAAGTGGAGCAAGGCTTCAAAGTCGACAAGGGATTCAAACCCCAAGCAATCCATGCTGCAGTTATTGCAATAAAGAATGAGTTTGGAGTTAAGGTTACTGAAGCAAATGTAACTAACCACTTGAGAACAGTTCGCAAACGATGGGCAAGAATTAAAAAACTGAAAGAGTTAAGTGGAATGGGATGGGATAATAGACTGAAGATGATTATTATGGGAGAATCAGAATTCAGGAACTATGTGCAGGTATTAATTTATTTTTTACTTATTTCTATTCATGTTGATGAATTATTTATAGTGAATGAAATGCTATTTATTTAAACTATCACCTGACTTGTTTTGATATCCTAGGCTCATCCACAGGACGAGCCATATATAAACAAACCAATTGAGGATCATGACTTGCTCGAGATTATTTGCGGTAACAACCAAGCAACCGGACACCATGCTGTTCAATTTGGAGATGATATTGGTACACATATGGATGATAATGTCGATTCCCGCCGTCCATCTCAAACCGAAGGATTTGATGACATGTTTTTTGAGGATACTGATTGCCATATGTATACACCACCACCCATCCACAACCAATCACAGAGTACTGAAATCAGGGGAGCGTCTTCCACCCAATCAAGAAAAGAAAAGGGAAAACGGAAAATGGTCTCCGAAGTTGAAGCAATACAAGAGATGAATAACACCATTAAGAAGGCATTGGGTGAAAAGAAGTCTACTAAGGATTTAGATTTCGCAAAGGAATTAATTGGTGAATGTATGAAACTAAAAGCATATGGGTACTCTGGTCGGGATATCAATAAGGCTTATGATTGGTTAATGGCCGACGATAGTAGAGCTATGGGTTTCTTGGCAAAAGATGAAGAATTAAGGAAGTATTGGGCAGAGGATTTCTTTGAATCAATTCATAGTCAAGGAGAATTTTTAAGAAGGCCTAATTAGGTTGTAATTCATCACTTAAACTTATGATTGAATCTTTATTTATTTATTTTTGTATTATGCTATTATTTTGGATCTAGTATATTTATAGTAATTTTTTTTTTTCACAGGTGTTGTGACTTATGGAGCATCCGGTGGAGTTAGTACTGAAAGTAGAAAGAATGCTTCAAGACTTGTTTTCAACGGATGCTTCAAGACTTGGTTTGATGATACATGGAGCATTCAGTTATTGTTCAGTGTTTTCATGCTTGTTTTGATGCACTCAGTGTTTTGATGATCTTTATTTATTGACTTGTTTTCAAGAATGCTTCAAGACTTGTTTTGTTGCTTGTCAATGTTGTTTTTGTACTATTGAAAGACGATGATGATGTTTTTATTTTACCTATGTTGCTTCCTTTGGAATTTTTTTTGAAGTATATGTAATATTATGTTGCTACCATGAATGTGCAGGATTCATTTGTCAAATTAAAGTATAATATGTTAATTTAGAGTTCTTGAATTTCTTGAATAATATGTTGCTACCATAAATTTCTTCAATGGCAAATTATTGATTTTGGTAATATTTTTTAACTTTTTTCTATTGAATTATAATATGTTAATTTAAGAGTTCTTTCTATTAGATTAAAAATTTAAAATAAAAATTTTACAAATTTTGAATAATACATTTAACAGTTAATTAAAATTAAAGTATAACATAATTAATTTAAAAAATACTCTATTAAGTTAATATTAGTAATAATTAACACATAGTTATAATCATTTAAAATAATTTCCATTAACATAAATCAAAATAAATTAGCTTGTAATAAATTTTGGGAGGTAATCTCACCTTGAATGCTCACATCCATCTAATCCATTAAGGGTGCGTTTGGATAGTGGGATATTATATTCTCATGGATGGGGATATCCATGGATAAAGTATCCATGGATGGGAATATCCATATTTAAGTGTTTGGTTGGATGGATTTAATAATAGGGATAAAGATTGTTTGGTGTTTGGTTGGAAAGATAAAGATATGTAAAGTTTTGGATATTCATTTTTTAATGTTTGGATGAATGGATATGGGAGTGGTATGATAACCCTATCCATGAGGAGGTGAAGTTACCCATTTTATTTAATTAATTATTTTTTAAAAATATTTTTAAATTGTTTAATTAAATTCAATTATTAGTGAATGATTAGAGAAATTTATTTTTTAAATATTTTATGTAAGTATTTGATTTAAATAGCGGATATTAATAGATTAAAATTTTATTTATTTAGCTTGAAAAATTTGTAATGGACTATTAATGAATAACATATCAATTTGTTATTTAACTTGATTTTTCGAATTGAATTTAATTCAAAAAAACAAGTTAAATAAACATTTAAACAGTATTAATTGATAATCAATTAAATCATAATGTAAAAAAACAAAAAATTAACTTAATTATTGTAGCTAATGACAAAATAATTATAAGTGAAGTTAATGACAAACAATTAAATCATAATGTAAATAAAAAAAATTAACTTAATTATTGTAGCTAATGAGGGATGGAGAGGGATGGAGAGGGATGGGTGAGAGAGATGGGTGAGAGGGATGAGTGGCATCCCACCAATTTGGAGGGATGCCACTCATCCATTTTTCATGGATGGGGGCCATCCCCATCCAGGCCCATCCAGGAAACCAAACAACTGGATGGGCCTGTAGCACTGGATATCCCATCCCCATCCCTGGATATCCAGGCTACCAAACGCACCTAAACCAAACACATGTTTTCAAATTCCAGGTTTACATATTCCTCCAACCAAACACAAAATTTGCATATACAGCATTTCCAATTACAGACAACCAAACACCAGATTTGACTACACTGAATTTTCAAATCCAAGTATTTTCAGTTACATTGTAACTGAAAATCCACTGCATTTAGAATTACATCCAACCAAACACTACCTAAATAAAGTGGAGTGGGTTTTGGCAAGTGGCAAATCTGAGACCAGAAAGCTAAAACCCTCCTTAAACCCACCCGACCACGCCCTATCCAGTATCCAAACGGGAATAAGCATCATCATGGTTGATGTGCAAACTGCAAAGTGCAAACACTTCCCTCCCTTCTCCCTTCTCCCTTCTCCCTTCTCCCATTCCAAGCATGGTGGCAGCTTCAGACCCCTTCTTCCTCCTCTCCAATGCCTATTCTTTCATCCCTTCTTCACTTTCCAAGCACCCATTCAAACCAGCCACTTCCCTCCCCTTCTTCTCCGACTCCAAAACAACTCACCTCATCTCCTCCTCCTTCCACCCTCACAGCCCCACCACCCACTCCTCCTCCAATCCCATTCCAGCCATTCGCCGTCTCTGCCTCGACGGTGACCTCGATCAAGCCCTCCGCCTCCTGCCCTCTTTCGAACAATTCCCTTTGGACGAAGACACCTACATATCCCTCCTCAGGCTCTGCGAATGGAAGCGCGCTGTGCCTCAAGGCTCCCGGCTTTACTCCCACATCTCCTCCTCCTCTATCCTCTTGAGCGTTGCTCTCGGGAATGCACTATTGAGCATGTTCGTCAGGTTTGGCAACCTTCTTGACGCCTGGTCCGTGTTCGGGAAGATGATTGAGAGGGATGTTTTCTCTTGGAACGTTATGGTGGGTGGTCACGCAAAGTCTGGTTTTTTCGACGAGGCCTTGGATTTGTACCAGAGAATGATCTGGTCTGGCATGTGGCCTGATGTCTATACCTTTCCTTGTGTTCTCAGGACTTGTGGTGGCGTCCCGGATTTGGTCAGGGGTAGAGAGGTTCATGCTCATGTTTTCAGATTTGGGTCTGCGTCGGAGGTTGATGTTTTGAATGCGTTAATCACGATGTATGCCAAGTGTGGCCAGCTTGTTGATGCTCGCAAGGTGTTCGATACTATGCCGAGGAGGGATTGTATCTCGTGGAATGCGATGATTGCTGGGTATTTTGAAAATGAAAAGTTCTGTGATGGGTTGGAGTTGTTCCTCATGATGAGGTATCACTCTGTGGAGCCGGATTTGATGACAGTGACGAGTGTGATTTCTGCGTCCGGCTGGTTGTGTGATGTGAGCTTAGGGAAGGAGATTCATGGGTACGCCGTGAAAGGAGGTTTTAGTGTTGATGTTTCTGTACAGAACTCATTGATCCAGATGTATGCTAGTTTTGGGAACTTGCACCAAGCAGAGAAGATCTTCTTGAGAATGGAGTCGAAGGATGTTGTTTCCTGGACAGCTATGATATCAGGCCACGAGAAAAATGGATTGCCGGAGAAATCTTTGGAAATCTTTGACCAAATGAAAAGGGCCGATGTTTCTCCTGATGAGGTCACCTTAGCCAGTGTTTTATCTGCATGTGCAACGTTGGGACGGGTTGATGTGGGCGTTGAGGTTCATGAGCTTGCGAAGAAGAAGAGGCTCATGCCATATACTGTTATTGGGAATGCACTCCTTGATATGTATTCCAAAGCCAAATGTGTGGATAAGGCTATGGAGGTCTTCCGAGGCATGCGTGAAAAGAATGTGATCTCTTGGAGTTCAATTATATCAGGCTTTCGGATTAACCGTAGGAGCTTTGAAGCTCTGAATTACTTCCGTCATATGCAAGCTTTTGTAGAGCCCAACGCTGTTACATTGATTTCCACACTCTCTGCTTGTGCTGCAGTTGGAGCTCTTGTGTGGGGGAAAGAGATACATGCCCAAGCTTTGAGAAGAGTGATGGGAACCGAAGGATTTGTGCCGAATGCAATCCTTGACCTGTATGTCAAGTGTGGGAGGATGGATTATGCGTGGATGCAGTTTAACTCACTTGAAGAAAAAGATGTTGTTTCATGGAATATCATGATGACAGGCTATGCTGTGCGTGGACATGGGGATCTTGCGGTAGACCTGTTCAAACGGATGGAGGAAGAGGGGGTGCTGCCTGATGAGGTCACATTCATTGCCCTCTTGTGTGCCTGTAGTAGGTCTGGCATGGTGAACCAAGGTTGGGAATATTTTGACAACATGCATAAAAAATATTCCATAACACCAAGTCTCCGGCATTATGCTTGCATGGTGGATCTTTTAGGTCGTGCAGGGTGGTTAGAGGAAGCCCACCAATTCATAAAAGAGATGCCTATTGAGCCAGATGCTGCCATTTGGGGAGCCCTGTTGAATGGATGCAGGATCCACCGACAAGTTGATCTTGGTGAACTTGCTGCTAATTATCTATTCGAGTTGGATACCCAGAGTGCTGGGTATTATGTGCTTTTGTGTAACCTGTATGCCGATAGTGATAGATGGGATCAGGTCGCTAGAGTGAGGAAGGAAATGAGGGAGAGAGGACTAACTGTTGATCCTGGTTGCAGTTGGGTGGAGGTCAAGGGAATGGTTCATGCTTTTCTGAGTGGGGATGAGTCACACCCTCAGAGTAAGGAGATCAATGGAGCTCTAAATGGGTTGTATGAAAGGATAAAGAGTGCTGGGTTTGATTTGCCTGAGAATGATATGGTAGATGAGGCTGAAGCATCAAAAGCTGAAATCTTTTGTGGCCACAGTGAAAGATTAGCAATCGCTTTTGGGCTTATCAGTACTGCTCCTGGAACAGCTATTTGGGTTACAAAAAATTTGTATATGTGCCAAGGCTGCCATGCTCTAGTTAAGTCAATATCAAAAATTGTCCGGCGAGAGATTACAGTCAGGGACACTGAACAATTTCACCATTTTAAAGATGGAAAATGTTCTTGTGGCGATGAAGGATACTGGAAAAGATGTGTTGGACTAAAGCAGGAGCATGGAGTGTAAACCTTCAGGTTGTTTTCCCGGCACATTGTAATGGGCAAGGCATTGCAAGCTGGCATCTGAAGGAAGTGAATGTGAGTTGAAGATGCTCCTAAACCACAAGATGCAGATTTTGATGTAAATAGATCTTGGAAGAGGAAGCCCAAGTGAACAGTGCTGATCCTGAGAAACAATGAGACTAATGGAAGCCGAAGTGAGCAGGGCTGCTTGTAAAGGTATTTACAAATGACATCTATGTGTGATACTCTTTATGTTCCAAGATGGCACTCTGTGTATTTGTCTATATGTATCATCAAATCTCATATCTCATCAATATCATTGAGTTGAGTATAAATGTGTTGTAGTGTATTTTCTTGTTCTATTGTTTATCATGACTTTTTGAGAGTGTATGGCAAAGCATATTAAGCCCTAATCATTTTAGTTCAATATAAGCATTCTTCCTACATACTGAAGTATTGCAATAGTTCTCCTATCTTGTATTTCTGTTGCGTATCCAGGTCATTTCATTCGCTTCCTCTTGATATCTTGAAGAAACACATGGAAAAAAAGTATTTCCATGTATTAGTTCATGAGTTTATATCATACAAATAGAGCAAACTGATTATTTTGAAGTTTGATCAAGTAGTTTCCCTGCGATGTAATTCACTTGCAGATTCAGTTGTAGCTTTTAGCCAATCAATGATGAAATGCTCTAACCATTTACAGCGATTCAGACTCAATTGTAGCTTCTAGCCAATCAATGATAATAGTACTATAGCCATTTACAACAAAGCTCAATTTCTTTGAACACAACAAGCAGTTATTTTCCCAGAGGTAGATAACTACTATGTATAATTTGGTGCCTCTGATTCCAAATTATACATCCTTATTGAACACAAACACACACACACACACACACAAATCAATTCATAGTACTTAACAAACTTCACCCAAACATACATGCCCAAATTTAGAAAGAATGAACAACAAATCTGCACAGCAAATTTGATCCAGGACTACTATATATTGAAAGACTTAGGCCAGGGCTTGATAAATGTGCTGCTGCCTAAATCCTCACTGTAATCTTCTTCTTAATCACCCATCACCTTTGGCTTTCTGCCAATACAATCAACACCCTTTCTCATGCTTAAAATCACAGAAGGTGATGAAGGGAAGGACATGAATCCCCTGGAGCTCTCACAAGTTGAAACAACTCCATTTCTCTCCTCTCTTCCTCTTCCATCCATGCTACTTCTCCTGTTGCCTAGTCCTCTGCGAGCACTAATACTGCCAACTCCACTAGTGTGTTTACTCTTCTCAAGCAAGTTGTTGTCGTTCATGGTATTCCCTTCAGCATGCTTTTGATCAAAACCTGTTTTTTCCTCGAGTGGCTTAGTTGAAACTCTGATCTCGTTCTTTGAATTTGCATAGTTGTGCATGCGAGGATCTGGTGGTGGTGAATCCATGGACAGGCTATTTTCCTCGTGGGCATTCTCCAACAACTGCTTAAGCCACTTCTCTATGTTCCCTTTTCCTACTTGATGGTGGTGTTCATTATCATCTTCCTCATGTGGGCTTTGAGGACAGAAACTCTTCTCCGATTTCTTCTTGGTCTTGCTGCAATGTCTCTCCTCTCTAATGGTAACTCTCTCAAGCTTCTCCTTGAGTGATTTTTCATCCTCAGTAATATTTGCTTCATATGGGCCTTTGCAAAATCGATTCTTTTCAAGTCCCTTACCCTCACTGGAACTTCCATCATGTACTGCCGGTGCCCTGAGTATTACTGCCATCTGTTCGTCTTTGCCTTCCCAAGATCTTTGAATAGATGGCGAGCCCTTTCTGTCATATTTGGCGTCCCTGACAACTATTGCAGTGCTGTTGTATATTTCATCATCTTCATCATGTTGGCTTCCAGTAGATGAATTCATCTTCTTCTTCATGATCTTACATTTGAGTGGCTTGAGATTTCCTTCTGCTTCTTTGATGGTGCCTGAGGTCTCCATCTGCTCTGATTCTCTTCCTTCAGTGAAACATGAGCCAGCTTCAGAAGCCTTTTGCTCTTCCTCTAGAAATTTTCTAAGCTCCTTCCTCAAAGGGTTTGACATACTCAGTAACTCATCATTTCTCTCTTCCATTAATGTATCATCAGTTCGTGACCTTTTTCGTGCATGTTCCCTTCTTGGTCTAATTTGCTTCTCTATTTCATCTCTGTGATTGTATCTTTTGTTGAGCTCTTGTTCAGAAGAGTCGCAGATTTCTCTTTGCGCCTCCAACCTCGCCATGAGTGTGCTGGTCGCAGCCTGGTTCAATCTAAGTTGCTCCTTGTAAAGAACAGACCTGCATTACCAGTTAAGACACCAAAAGTTCTCAGAACTAGCACATGGAAATTGCAAAAGCGAGAGTCATTTAAAAAAAAAAAAAATTCATTTCTGTTGGCCTTACTGGTGCATGGCATCTCTTATCATTTTTTCAAGTAATGCCCTATAAGAAGATTGCGCCTCAGCTAATCTCCTGCACTTTTCAACTCTTCGCCTCTTCTTGATCAGCAGTTGTTCCAAGTCTTGCAGAGCTACCCTTTCTGTTTCATTTTTCTGCTTCATTTCATCCAGTTCACCATCCAACTGGTTTATCTCAGCTTGCTTCTTCTTGGCTTCATCTCTCTGTCTCAGTGAATCTCTGGCCATTGCAATGGAAAGATAAGGATTGGTCTCAGGTTTATCATTTTCCTTGGAATTAGGAAATGGTCCAAATCTTCGAATCGCCATGCTGAGCCCATCATCATCTTCTGCTGAGAATTTCCTAGCAGCTGAAATCATCCGAAAGAGTGTCTTTATGGAGCAGCTAACAAGTAACAATCCAGCAGAGAAGCACAGAACTGACGTGCTTTGCTTACCTGATAAAGAAGATCCAGAGCCAGACTTGAGAGATCTATTAATGTCCAGAGGCCTAAGCGCTGATGCATGAAGACCTCCTTGTGATGGAACAAGGGCAGCTGGAGCAAGCCCCATTTGGTGTTGCATCTCAATAAAATGCTGTGGGAAACTGTGGGACTCTATGGTCTGCAATGCATTCAACTCCTCACTTCCACCACCAGGGAACAAAAAGGAAAACGCTCTATTCCTGCAAACAGTATCAAATTGGTTGCTAGTGAGCCACATAAACCTTTAAAGGTAGTTTTAATAAAGCTTCAATTCACCCACCTGAATTCTGTGTTCTTGGATGCGAATATGGATAGAAACTGGTTCACTGAGATGCCCAACTGAAAATCCCACCATGGGATGAGGAAATCGAGCTTGCCTTGCTTCTTTCTGCACACTTGCCATTGCAAAATCCTCAGATTGCTTGTCACTGTTTTCCCACCTCCTGCATTTTCCAGAAGCAGATGACAACATCAGAAGAAGGGCCAAAAAAAAAAAGAAAGAAAAAGGTTCAAAATAATGGCATATGAGAGTTTCAAAAGAAAGGAGGGGTACACTAATTACTTGAGCAAGGGAACCAATGATCAATATCCCAAGCAAGGGGAGACGCAGCATCCGCATGCAAGTAGAGAACATTACCGAACTGATCCACTCGAAACAAAGCAGGATCAAACCCAGCATTCCTAGACAAGGTGTATCAATTATGAGAGTTGCAAGAACTGGACCATATTTAGAAAGCATGAGAGGAGGAATAGAGAGCTCACCCGAGATGGTCCAGTTGCTTCCATAGGATGTTGACATAACCTCTGGGATTCACACAAGGGACTGCGTCTGGGTCCAGAACTGGAAACATCTGGTTCAAATCTTTAGCTCTCAATGCCTGAAAGGCACACAAAGATGTGCGAGAGTTCATCTCATTTCATTCAGAAAAATAAAACCCAGAGAACCAAAAAAAGCTACTTTATCTGACTGACCTCTTGAGGCTGCAAAGTGTAGGGAACGAAGATGGAAGGAGGGCCTTGGCTGTAGGGCTCGAATGCATTGTGGCTTCGGCATAGCTTCGCGTAGGCTTTTGGGTACCCCAAGCCCTCGTCAATGGTCATCTCTTCCTCACTAAAAGCCAGCTTCTTTGTGGCCATGTTCATCTCTTCTTCTTCTTCTTCTTCTTCCTCTTCTCTGTACTTTTTTACTGTGTGCGTGCTTGCGAGCGAGAGTCAGGGAGGAGCGGGGAGCGGGGAGCGTCTTGGTTTGGATTCCTTGTTCCTAGGGATGCGGGTATTATGAGACTTGAGTTTGCAACGGTCGTTTGGTTTTAAAAGGGCATTGAAAGAGCATCGCTCTTCTATCTTTCCGCTGTTTCAAACTTGGATGCCAGCGCATCACAGTAAGTAGGGGCAACGGCTATCTACTCTGAATCTGATGGGGTATTCACTCTGCATGTGGGTACAAGTTTAATTAAACAAAAAGTCTTTCAATTAGTGGTTAAGCAACCCGCTTTTATAAATCTCTCAATTCTATTATATGTCCATGCTGTTCTGCTTTCTCTGTTCACTTTCTCCCACTTAACAAACATCCTAGATGACAGAATTCTATAGAAAAATGACGATTTCTTTTTATATAATACTAATAAACATCAGATTGCTGAGAAAGATAGATCTGATAGTCAAATATATGTTTTTTTTTTTTGGCTTTCTGCAATCATCCTGCTCCCCCTTTTCTAGGATAAATAAATAATAATAATGCACACAGTATATATTTATGTATATATATACATGTAGACAAACATGAAATTAAAAACAGACAAGAATTGGGAGAGGAATCTCGCATGCCTGGTTTAAATATTTGTCTTATTATTTCTCAAACAATCTGATCATCATTATTATTAGCCTCTTGCTGGCGTTTTCCGGTCAGTAGAAGAGCAGAGGAGCAGCAATCCAGGTCTCTGAGCCTGAGCAGCAGGTAGAGCACAATGCCGCAGCCAAACCCCAGCGCAGCGCTGGAGCCGGTGAGCGACACGGCCGCACACATGAGCATGACAAAGGAGTCCTCTTTAGTTCCCATATCCCTGGAGGCCATGGCCAGCTCGATCCCCGCGAACAGCAACAACACGCCCAACAACCCAATCGGGAACTCCGCCAATATCCTCACGAACGAGTTCCCAAACACCAAACCTAGCACCATCTTTCCGATCGCAAGGAACAACACGGCCGCCCCACTCCTCCCCCCGAACCGGTACTGGCCGGCGAGCCCTCCGGCCCCATGGCACACCGGCATGGCTCCGAACCAGCAGCCCACCATGTTCATTAACCCCACGCTCACCGACACTGATCTCGCCGTCACTCGCCTGTCGGGAAAGAGGTCAGCCGATAGCTTACAGACAGCGATCACCGAGTTGAGCACTGAGAGCGGGATCTGAGGGATGGCTGCACGGATGAAGCCCGTTTTCCAGTCCTGCCAGCTGATCTTCACCACCTCGATTTTCGAAGGCCCGAATTTGATATTGTGGATGATCGACGGGTTCCTCGCGAAGCACAAAGCCAAGCCCAGCACGAATACTAGGAGCGCCGAAGGGATTTTTCGAAAGAATGAACCACGAATGCAGCGTCGTCTACGAGTATTGTCGCAACGAGCCTCGTCTTGTTGTTGCTCTTGGATGGTGTCTTCATCGTCGCCCGAACCAGTGACGAGGATGATGAACAGGAGAGCGGACATGGCGAGGATTAGGCCGTCGAGGCCGAGCCAGGGACGGGGATCGGAGCTGGATGTTTTCGAGGAGGAGAAGTTTTGGTTGTAGCGGATGTACTTGATGGCGGTAAAGGCGAAGGCGAGGCCTTGTGAGAGCTGGACGCCACGGACGACGGGGAGGGGGATTAGACGGTAGGCCAGGGACATGAGGCCGGTGGCGCCGAGGATGAAGAGGACCCCCGCGGTGCAGAGGCCGGCGGCCATGATCTGAGGAATGGTGAGGTGGGTCGACTCGGAGATAGCGACAGCCGCAATGGACTTCATCGGCTGAACGGGCATAGGGACGGCGAAGAGGAAGCCGGTGGCGGCGTTGTAAAGGGCGGTGAAGATGAGGGTGGTACTGAGATCAAGACCGTTTACGAGGGAGACGGCCAGCACGATAGGGATATAGGTGCCGAGATCGCCGACAGCGCCCCCAAGCTCGGCCCAAATGGAGGTTTTGATGGCGAAGCTGGAGGTGAAGGAGGGGAAGCAGCGTCGTCGAGGAGGGTGGTCGGGGCGGAGGATGGGGGCGGCGATGCCGGAGGTGTGGTCAGGATCCATGGTAACGGGCAGTGTTGGAGGCGGCGGATGAGTGGGATTATTTAGGTTATGGTTGTTTTTATGATGAAGATGATGATGATGATGATGGGCGAGTGCGGATGACTCTTGGGCCGGTTCAAGGGCCGTTCCCTTGACGTCGCTGTTTTTACTGTCCTCACTCCCCCTCATTCCTCCCTCTCTTCTCTTTGTTTTGGGCTTCGAGTCCTGCCTGTCGTTCATTTTTTCAGGATTTATGGGCCACACTCACACTTACACACACACACACATATATAGGGCTTCTGGATGTGGCCAATGGAGGACATGATATGCTTACTGAATAATCAATGAGTTGCTTGTTCAACTTTTGGATCACTGAAAAGACATCACATTTCATTTATTTATTTACTTATTTATTACAATGTGACAAGTCACTATATACACACCATAAACTTTCTATCCAATATTGAAAAAAATCAAACTTTCCTGAGTTGATTACACTACCACTATATGCACACCATAAACTTTCAACCATTCATCCAAAAAAATCAAACTTTCATTCAACATAAGAATTGATTATACTATCACTCATGTACTGTGACAATAGTACCAAATCTCTATTATATATAATTAAAAGCGATATTATTATTGTAAATATTCTTATTCTACAATCATGCATGGCATGGGACTATGGGAGCCGTCAGTAGTGCATCAAGGAATGTTAGACTTTGAATGGTGCATGGGCCAATTAAAGAACCAAATCATTACACATCCTCCAACAAAGTCTGATGCTAGTTTGAGCCGATTCCTTTCGTTTGATAGATAAGCCCATTGCCTGCCAGTGGCCCCTGCCAATTAGCATTGCCATCACTATGTAGCACTATTCCTTCTCTCCTATGGTGCGCTTTAATGATTTAATCACCCAATAAAAAAGACTCTCAATTTTATCCCACTGTACCCTCACTTGAAGAATGACCGATTGCAAATATTCATACACACCCATTTATACATAACTCAGGCAGTATTAAGTCATGGGAAACAGAATGTGGGATGACTGCAGATCGGGCCCAGTAGTATTGTGATTGTGCACACTGTGGGCCGTGGATATTTTTCAATACATATGGAATTTTCACAACTGCTGGGTTATTAAAAGAATCACGTGCACTCACGTGCTACAATGTAGCTCCGACCCATTGGAAGTTGATGCCCCGCGAAACCCGGCGTTTTAGACACTCACCCGTCGGTCTCGCCATTCCAACACTTACGATGAAATACCAATAATACCCCTTACCTGTCGGTCAGCATAGCTGCATTGAGAGAGAGAGAGAGAGAGAGAGGCATATGCACATATACATATAATATCCAAACAAAGAGAGGGAAGTGGTCGGTCGCACATGTTGCAAATCCTAGATCAATGTAGGGGTAGTGCTGTAAATTCAACTTCCGACCTCTTCAGTTCACACCGGCATCCTCAGCGTGTTGTTTAAGTGCCCCATCCCAAGTCAAATGTGGGAATCCAAAACATCCCCAAGACGCATCAACACCAAATCTCAAGATCTCATCAAGTTCAACACCGACATAGTTTGGATTTGGTTTCCGTTTCCGGCCTTGTTTGCTCTCTATGATTAGGTTAGCAAAGATCTCCCCTAAATTCTCCATTTTCTCATGTTTTCCATCCTGTTCTTACAATGCTGCTGCTGCTGCTGCTGATGATGATGAATGCCGCTACACTTTCATCTTTTTCTTCTTTTATTAAGCTTAGCTAACCAGTTATTGTGGCAAATTGGGTTGGAATTGGACTTTTTCATGTTTTGATTGGTATGAATTTGATGATAACCAACTTAAATCTTCACCATTGAGTCAAAGAACTGAGGCCAACTAATTTTTGTTTAAAACTTGGCCGTATGGAATCAAAATCTTGGTTTTTCACATGTTTGATAAGGTTATAGTTTCACTAGCTACTTACATTTGTGTATAACTTGATATCCAAGTGGCCTTGAATTTGTTCCTTAACTGATCCGTGATTTTTTTTGATATATATATATAAGTGGATTCACTACTTGCGTTTCAGATCCCACAGTGTTTGAGTTAAACTCATGACAATGATGGCTGTGATTCCTCGTCTCTGGGCTGCTTGCTTGTTCATGGCCTTGGCCATTACACGTACGTTATCTTATCACCGAGTGGTACCTGCGAGACTTCCAGATGCATTTAGTCAAGAGACCTTCGTACCCCATGAGTATGCTCGCTATTCAGAAGTGAAGGATGCTTGCAAATTGGTTCTTAAGTCGGCTTCCAAAGAAAAAATTAATGCCAATAGAGCCTCAAGCATCATTCCGGAGCTCAACTTCGTCATGGGAGATTGGAGACAAGATCACGGCACAGCCCCTTTAATGCCATTTGATGCAAGTGATGCACCACACAGTAGTTCTGTTCTTCCTGATCCTGCACACCTGGTTACATTTGCCTTGACTCATATTGATCTGGCTACTACTTCCAATAATGCAGTCAATGTCAGTGGAGAATTGAGCATAGGCTTGTTTAGAAATGGCACTGGTCTGGAAGTAAACCATTTCTATAATCCAGAGTTCAGATTCTGGCCTGGGAATTCGGAACTCAGGGTTTCTTTTGAAGGGATATATGTTGAATCAGAGAAGAATGGTGGTGAAAGGGTGCTTTGTATGCTGGGGAATGCTTTGCTCCCTTCCCGTCAGCCTGATTCTGCAGATCCATGGGAATGGGTGAATGATGCCCGCATGAACAAGTACCAACCTCCTCTCCTTGAGGATGACAAAGTTCTTCTTGTACTCCACTATCCAAAGAACTTCACCTTGACTACAAGGGCTGTGCGCGGTGAACTGAGAAGCCTGAATCAAGTATCCAGCATCCGGTACTTTGACAAGATCTCACTTGTCTCTCAGTTAGGTGCTTATTCATATTACCAGTATGGTTCTGAAGAGCTTGTGTCAAAGGCCTGTAGCCCATACCCTTATCCTGATGATTCAGTGCATGGCTGGTTCGAACTGTATAAAGGGGTTGGATTATGTGAGGTACTAGATCGATTCATCAATGGACAACTTTTAAATGTTGTGCCAAACTGGAACTGTAATTCCACTGATGAGTATTGCAGGAAGTTGGGACCTTTTGCAACTGAAAGGGAGATCAATGCAACAGATGGGGGGTTTAACAATGTCAGACTAGCGATGCAAGATGTGAGATGTGAATCGAGAATGGAACGTTATAACAAAACATCTGCCAAGGTTTCTGCTGTTTTTAGAGTGATTTCTCCCTGGGAGAACCAGTATACTGTGGTGCAAAGGAGTGGCCTTGATAACACAACTCTTTCGGTGGAAGGAATATGGAATTCATCCTCAGGGCAGCTTTGCATGGTTGGCTGTCTTGGACTGACAGACAGAAATTGCCACTCTCGTATATGTTTATATATTCCTACATCCTTCTCCATCAACCAAAGAAATATTATTTTTGGGAGAATATCCAGCATAGATGATAACAGTAACAACTCTTTCTTTCCATTGTCCTTTGAAAGACCAGTACATCCATCTGAAATTTGGGACAAGTTGAGTAATACATATCTGTCATACAAGTATTCCAAGATCAAGCTAGCTGGTTCTTTTCTTGAACGGAGTGAGCCCTTTGACTTTGGTGCTATTATTAAGAAATCATTCCTAAGTTACCCCAGAAAGAGTGAAAAGAATGATGAACTACCCGGTCTTTCTAGTCTTGCGGATGACCTCACGCTTCACAGCAGTGCAGTTCAAGATCCATTGCCCAAAGTGCGGACAGACCGGCCTTTTCTCCAGATGGAGATACTTTCTCTTGACAAATTGTTTGGGCGGTACTGGACTTATCAATACCAAAATTTATCAAGAACAAAGGAGAAGAATCCAGCTTCCACCAAAGATGTATCCACCGAGAGAAAGTTGCTTCTGAATGTATCAGCTGAGCTCACTCTCTCGGGTAAGTTGTACAGCAATGTTTCAGTGCTCTACTTGGAGGGTCTTTATAACCCCGTCAGTGGGAAAATGTACTTGATTGGATGTAGAGATGTGCGTGCATCTTGGAAAATCTTGTTTGAGAGCAGGGATCTTGAAGATGGACTCGATTGCTTAATTGAAGTAATAATAGAGTACCCACCAACCACTGCTCGTTGGCTCATGAATCCAACAGCAAAGGTCTCCATCATAAGCCAAAGGACTGAGGATGACCCACTCCACTTTAGCCCAATCAAACTCCAAACTCTGCCAATTTTGTATCATGAGCAACGGCAAGACATACTCTCAAGGAAAGGAGTCGAGGGAAGTCTCCGCATTCTTACACTTTCTATTGCAGTAGCTTGCATAGTGAGCCAATTAGTCTACATTCGAGATAACACTGCTTCTGTTCCTTACATATCTCTTGGTATGCTTGGGGTTCAGGCTCTTGGTTACAGCATTCCTCTGATCACTGGGGCAGAGGCTCTGTTTGCTCAGTTGAAATCTGAGACGTATGACTATCCATCTTATGGTTTTGAAAAGAACCAATGGTTCCAGATTGGTGACTATTTAGTGAAGATCCTTGTCCTAGGTGCTTTTCTGCTCACTCTGAGGCTTGGCCAGAAGGCCTGGAAGTCCCGAATCAGACTCCTGTCACGAACTCCTCATGAACCAGGACGCGTTCCAAATGATAAATGGGTTCTTATTATCAGTTGTGGTTTGCATTTGGCTGGTTTCTTGGTGATCCTTATTCTGCATGGTGTCAATGCGCCACCGAGGCAAATTCGACCTGACCAGTACTTCTTGGACTCCAGGGGAAACAGACGTAAAATGCATGATTGGGAAATCCAACTGGAGGAGTATGTGGGTTTGATTCAAGACTTTTTCCTGCTTCCACAAATTATAGGCAACTCTATGTGGCAGTTAGATGGCAAGCCTCTGAGAAAAGTCTACTATTTTGGGATAACGGTGGTTAGGATCCTTCCGCATGTTTATGACTATGTGAGAGCTCCGGTTTTCAATCCTTACTTCTCAGAGGAGTATGAGTTTGTGAACCCAGCCTTAGATTTCTATTCCAAGTTTGATGATGTTGCCATTCCAGTGACGGCTATACTGCTCTCAATTGTGGTGTATGTTCAGCAGAGATGGGACTGCCATAAAATTTTTCAGTCTCTCAGATCTGGAGAGAAAATATTTCTGCCTTTAGGTTCCAGAGTTTATGAGAGGCTGCCTTCTGTCTCATTTGAAGCAGAGCTCACGCCAGGTGTGAATGAAAGTGCGACGCAAGATGCCAAACATGGGGATGAAGAATGATATACTTCTTATTATGCTACAAAGTGGTGTCTTCCCCAGTTGTTTGCAGAAAAATGCCCTTCCCGCTATGTGTGGTGTTTGCATACATATGAATGACCTTTCTCATAACTCTCTGTCAGTCATATTTGCAGCAGAAATGTAGCATGAATATTCATGTATAAGATTTTGATAGCATTCTGAATTACTATTAAGAACAATTTTTTTTTTTTTTTTTTTACCGAAGTCCTTATGATCCAAGATAGTTTCATGGGATGTATTGATATTATCTTAATGACCAGATACACATCTGTTATTTTAGCTCCTTTGATGTATTTGTATGGGATCACAAAACTCATAAGTTTGTATATTGCTTTTGCTTATTTGTTTGAATCCTGTGAGTTAAATATAAGAGCTTATGTTCTATTAAATTGTTGATGAAACAATCACTTAATCTCTTCTTGATTTTAAGTTAAAGGTTTAGCAGTTATATATTACTGTGATCACATAAATTGAAGGCCACTAGCAGAACCAACATCAGGATTGGTTAATCATATGATTCATATCCAGCCAATATTAGTACTTAGTGAACAGAGTTTTGAAGCGTCATAGAACAATAACTTAATTGAAATATCTATATACCCGGGAATCCATTAGCACAAGTAGAAATTGTTGCAGCATATAAAAAACTACGCTTGTGATATTACTACATTAACCATGACAAAGAGGAGGAAAAAAAAAATTTTAAACTTGTTGACATCAGCATGCAAACTTATTTTATTTAACTTAGAATCTTGTGATTCTTCATTTACCTCCATAATTTTATTTACTTTGGTTTTTATTGACTATTACCATATCAGCTACAAAAGTTATATACCAAAATATCTCAATTTGAATGTCTAACTTCATTCGCTGCAGCTAATATATATAATGATTGACTCAATTTATTGGTCTCATAATCTTCTCTGCATTCTTCTCCCTTGTACGGTAATTTGTTATCTGAATTCAGAAAAATCTGTGGAAACTTTCTCATAAATAACCATAATTATGTACCTGATTGAAATTGTAGCTTTATGTAACATATCTTAATCAAGTTTATCTGTCAATTACCCCTTCAGAGTTAATCTAGAATCCATTTGCCCTATGAATTAGCATTCAATGAACAAGATCATAACCAAGTTTTATCTAGTGCCAGGACAAGTATTCCATTGTTCCTGAAGAAATTATAGAAATTTCCTGAAGGTAAAGTGAAAGAGTTTTTCCACCAAGAATTACAGCACCCATGACCCATCAAAAACATTGTGATCCAAATACAAACATCATAAAAGCATTTGTGTTTAATTAGCTGTATTCAAGACCATTCTTTTGTTCAAAGACATCCAGCAAACCATATATATGATATATCAAAAGCAGGAAAATTCTATGGAGTGATCAGGTAATTCCAAATAGCAACTGATCCTTGCAACTATCTATATTCCAATGATGGAAATCCCAAAGTAAGTTCAAGTGCATCCTCATCAAAACCCGTTCTCGTTGAAGGATCCTGCATATATATATATATGTGTGTGTGTGTGTGTGTGTGTGTGTGTGTATAAACAAATTAACCAATTGTTAGAATTAAAAACAAACTTAAAATACACAAACCATGCATGCATGCATGGAGATATGATATAGAAAAACAGAGTGATCATGAATGATGATGACCTTGCGGTAAATGGTGCCATCCTCCTCAACGTGCCAACCGGCCTCCTCGCACAATGCTTTAAGCACATCATTCTGGTCTGCATGCTTTGGGAGCTTGTAGTTCCCATGCAAGCGCAAGCCCTTGTAAATGTTGGCGGCCACCATGCGCCGCCGCCGCTCTCTCTGCCGGTTGTTCTCCCTTTCCCGGTCTGTCGGCCTCCTCAACGACGTCCATACATGGCCGTCACGCCCTTGCCTCTTCACCACCCATGGCCCCTTGCTTGTCTTGATGCAACCCTTGCTCTTCTTCACCAAACCCTTCTCCACATTATGATTAATCTCCATCTTCTCTTTAAGGTACTCTTTTATCTTCTTCTTTGTTCTCTAACTCAAATTCATACATATATGTATGATAACATCTAGTCATTTGTGGGTGGAGACTTGTTTCATTCATGAAAGAGTAGCTTTTTAGTTGAACATAAGAATATTGACATAATTAGTTGGGTGAGGATTTCCAACATGCATTTCCCAAGAGAAGGGAAGGGAAGAGAGTAGTCATGAATATATTCTCATTCCTTTAAATGGGTAAAAAAGCAGTTTCTAGTTTCACAAGGAAAGAGCTTGTGGAAATAGAGGCTTTCATGAAAAGGTTGATCTGATCCAATGATTTGCAGCTCTTTCTTAATCTGTTTGTCCATATATATATATACACTACTTAGTTTTATCCTGCATCCTTTGGGCCTTGTTCAACCAACAGAGTATATATACTGTTCATTGCTTTATGTTTGGAGATATGACTGGCTTCAACGAACATTTATCATGCCAGCTCAGCTCGTTCGAGCTAACTTGGAAATGTGACACTATTCTCTAGTAAGTGGTACAGTATATATATGTATGTATATTATATATTATATATATTGGTAATTTGATGTTGGTAAGTGGTAAGTAAAAGATAAAGAAAAAAACACTGGCAAAAAAAAAAAAAAAAAAAAAAAAAGGGTGTGTTGCATAAAGAGAGAAGGCCTCTCTGTTCATGTGATTTCGAAGATTCGAAAAGCATTTCCCGTACGGGTGAAAGGACAGGAACAAAACAAAAGTGCATGCAGATGGAGATGGGACATGAGTGTGGTGAGTCCTTGGACAAATGTAAAAATAAATAAATAAATTGTAGAAATATCATTTTAACCATGTCAATAGATTAACTACTTCAAAACCAACTAAGCTTTATTGCCTTACTTGCTTAAAAAACAACAAACAAGTTATAGAATCATTTCAATAAAATAAAGTACTTATAAACTAACCAAGTAAAGCTACATGTACTTTCTTCCTTTACTTGGCTGGTTGATATTCACATGGCTTTTGTTTGGATGTGGATTTGGGCAATGGAAACCTTTGGACTTCTTTTCACTTATTTCCACTTATTATTATTATTATTATTATTATTATTATTATTTTGGAAAATTTATTTAGTTTTTCTGGGGATGTATTTGTTAATAATTTGGTGGAAGGGTTACTTAACTATTTTATAAGTCAGGTTAAACAAAAAAAGATAATCATCGAGAAGTCTGGATGAAGAATCTGAGAAAGAAGAAGATTAGACTCAACTTTAATAATTAAAATTATAAATATAAAATGATGATCACCACATTTTTATCTATTTTATTTTTATTATTTTAAATTATTTTGGACATTTATAACTATGACGATACCTAAATTTGTAGAAAACAATAAATGTTTTTGAAATAATGAGAGAATATATTCACTCAGAAATTATTGTAAATGAAAGGCAGCAGTAGATTTTTTTTTTAATAAATATAAATAAAATAGACCTTACATATAAACACTACAAAAATAATTATAATTTTTTAAAAAAAAGGTAAATCATCGAAATGTATTAGACAATAGAAAATACATGTAGAACAAATATAGAGGGTAATGAGTAGGTACATAAGAGAGCAGCGCTCATCATAAGTAGGAGAACTTGATTGATAAGTACAGTTCCTTGAAGATGAATGTCGGGAAAGGTCATCCGGCAATGGTTACTTTTTTGGTCTCAAATATCCGACATCTTCAATCAAGTAAGAGGTTGATCATGGTTAAGCACCATTACTGGAAGCATTGCATAAAAAATTAAGATGCATTTGATTGTCATCAGTGAGTCTTTCAACTTGAGTCTTTTCAATTCTTGAGTTGCTAGTAATTAAAAAAGAAACATTTGGTTAGTTTTAATTAGAATTGAAATCGGTGGAAAGAGGCATTTATGAATATTCAATTGATTCTCTTCAACCAAGTATTCTATAACATGCCTTGAGTAAGGATCTCCCATGTGACCCTAAAGTTGGACACCATATTATGTGTCCAAAATATCCATAACTTATTTGTAGAATTTGGGAAACCTAAAAGTTCAAAAATATATCTATAGTGATTCTAGATTCGAGCAACATAGAAGCATTGCTTAAATAATTGGTCCAAAGTCTCCTTAATTACTTGGAAAAAGAAACAGATAGCCGTCAGAAGGCCATTACAATCTCTCCTAAATAGATTATCTAGAGTAAGAATTTTGTTATCTCACCTGAGCTTATTGAAAACAGATATCTTTTAGGACGAAGGCATTTTCAAATTAATATATTTCTTAATGAGGACCTCAACCCTTTATCGTTAAGGAACTAATGGAAGGATTATATTGAGGAAGTTATTGTACTCTTTAAGCTCTAAACTTTGAAATCTATAAAGTCATTTAAGAGGGGAGGAATAACTACCCTCATTTTTTGCAATTATGAGAAAGAGGTATCTCTGAACAGGAGTGAAGGAGTGGAGAACCTATTGAGGACTTCATTGACGGAAGCTAGTTGGTCCAAGAAGGCATGGAAGAGCAATGGCCGCATTTCCCAAGGGGCAGTGGCCCCCCTTGTTTTTTTTTTTAAATTTTATATATATATATCAAATTAATGCATATAATATAAAAAATAATATATTTTTTTAAATTTTTGTGAAATTTTATTGTTTTGCTTTTTAATATTTTACAAATTGATTTATATAGTTTTTTATTTTGTATTTTTGGCAAAATTCTATTGGTTGATGAGTTGTTGTTTTTTTTATATAAATTAGTATATATAGTCTAAAATATTATAGTTTTAGACAAACATATTTATAAATTTTATTGTTTAGTTTTTTTATATTTAATAAATTGGTTATATAGTAACAATTTTTTTTTGTAAAATTTCTTATGCGATAACATGATTTTCAAAAAATTAGTATATATATGCTATTTAAAAAAATATAGTTTTAGGAAAATATTTATAAAAATCTAATATTTTCTTCATTCACTTTTTACTTATCCTCTAAAAATTTTTTTATCTCTTTTTGAAATTTTTTTTGGGCCCCCTTAAAAAAATTCTCTATTCTTTTGAAAATTTTTTTGGCACCCCTAAAAAAAATTCCTGGCTCTACCCCTGCTAAGTGGGCCTATCATCAAGCCATCTATCAAAATAGTAGCATTACTATCCCTAACGGTAAATAACACATAAGCTCAAAAGCACAGTATGATAAGGGTGTCATGACTTTATTTTTTTTGCAAAACGTGGTGATGGCATCATGAAAGATTGTGATTATAGAAGTCGAAATAAATTACCTTCGATTAATTTTTTCATAAATTGAGAATACCGTGGAGACTTAAATATTAAGCAACGTCTTGTTACAATTTTGTTTGGGTTTACATTCAAAGAAGCGGTAGAATATTGTTGAATTTGATTTGTTTTATATCAAATTGCAACGTCATGGTAAACTGTTATCCAGAAACTGCCTTCCACTTACTTATTTATGAGTACCTCTTTCTGGAAGGCGACCAAGACAACAAGACTGGACAAACCTCATTGTAATGGCTCATTCAAGACTTACACCTGGGAAGGCATATATCTTACCTATCCTTAGGTGGATGCCTAACTCTCATCAACTCAGTTCTCTCGACAGTTCCAGTTTATTGGATGTCAATGTTTAAACTTTTAGCTTGGGTCTTAAAAGACATTGATAAGATAAGGAGAGATTTCCTATGGAAAGGTCTGGACTTAGGACCTAAGGGGATCAAACTAGTTTCCTGGAAAAGGATTTGTAGACCTTGAAGCATGGGAGGCTGGGGTATACTTAATCTTCAAGAATTCAATCGAGCTGTTCTTGGTAAATGGTGGTTGAAGCTTTCCTCCAATTCTAATAGTTGTTGGGCCAAAATTGTTAAAGCCAACTACTCGATCAATGATCCTTCTAAAATTCTTTTTCAAAATGCACCCAGGAATAAATCTTTTTTATGGGCAGGAGTTATGTCTGTGTTACTACCTTTTAGGTCGCATATTCTCAAATTTGTGAATAATGGGTCAAACACTTTACTTTGGTTTGATAATTGGTTCTTCAATCGAGCCTTAAAAGATCTCTGGCCTTTACTCTTTGTTAGTGCAAATATGGAAATGCACTTTAATTGGCATAATTTGACACCTAGTCAAGGTGACGTGGCAAGCATGAGGACATGGAATGAAGGATGACATGGCAAATACACTTGGCTAGGTGGAAAATATCATGAGAGATCTTGTAGAAGCTATTTTTGGAAAGAAGGAGCAACTCTCATGAAAATTGAATGAAGATCTTGTGAAAACTATTTTAGGCAAGATGATCAAGCAAGCATCAAGTTGAAGACAAGATCCCAATCAAGACCATATTTAGAAGATTGATTGAAGACTAAATATGGGTGAAGCTAAATGAAGAGAATCCTATCAATGGAATGATTCTTGAAGACTATTGAAGGCAAGATTTGAAGATTCTTGTTGAAGATTTGAAGAACCATAATAGAGAAGATATGAAGTCTATTATGGGTATGTTTGAAGATGCGCCTATTGATGGCAAGATTTGAATGATGGATTGAAGATCCTTGAAGACCAAACTTGGGTGAAGTGAAGACTAAGTTTGGCAAGTTTTCATGAAGACGCACATAGGACGTGCGCCCCTTGCGAGGGGGTTGCGTGGTGAGGAGCTGAAGAGGGAGGTTAGTTGCTGGTAGTTCGGGTCAAGGTGATCGGGCTACAATCGACTCGGACGGGTGGTCTTGAGGTCGCTTAGCAATGGAGCCAGAATTCAGCCAAGCTAGCAGCCAGGGCCAATGTCGCAACAAATGTTACAACATAAGTTGCGACATCTGATTTTGGAAGGTTCTAAAGTTAGAAGCCACGGAGATTCTAAAAAGGGTATGCGCTATATTTGGGGCGTTGAGGCGTCTATATATACTTCCTTGGTCTAGGATTGGGTACGACTCTTGAAAGAGGGAGTAGGGAGGTACCGGACAATCTAGAGAGGGTAGTATTCTTTGTATGTGAGAGAGAGTGACAAGTGTGTTTGTACTCTTCTATCTTTTACCCCTTTTTAGTGGATTGTTGATCTCCGGGCATGGCCCCCCAGATGTAGGCAAGTGGATGCCGAACTGGGTTACCAACGTCTTGTGTCTCCTCTTTGTGGTTTGTGTTTATTTTTCTTGAGTGCTTAAGTGAGTGAGTGTTCCTCTTATTTCACAAACCCTAACCGGCGGAACTAACACTCTTCAATGATTGTACAGCCCCTGGATAACTGTTAGCCAGTCTACCAACAAATAAACGCTCCAGAGAATCTTTTCCTCACAACCTCTTTAAATGATTTATCTATTTTATTGGGAACAATTCCAGACTGCTCCAGTGATCAGAATTACCTTAGCAATTAGTTTCTTGAAAAAATGGAATCTTTTCAGTTAAATCATTTTACAAATTTTTAATATATGGGGGCGTCCACAGCCCTCTTTATTCTCAATTATGGAAAATCAAATGCCCCAGCAAAATCTCCCTTTTCTATTGGCTTGCTGGGGAGGATGACTTGCTTACCCTCACAAATCTATTCAAAAAAAGGTGCAACACCCAATCCGCCATAGATACTTGCGCCCTCTGTCATAAAGCTTCAAAGACAGTGGATTATCTATTTTTGGAATGCGACTTCTCGAGGAGAATTTGGACCTTTTTCAATCAAACTCTAGACTTACTATCAATTCCTTTGAGTATGTCTAAGATCTGGACAACTTGAATTCCTTCTTTGCATCCCAAAAATAGGGTTCTTTGGGATCTCAGCACAAGAGCCATCTTGTGGAACATTTGGCTAGAACGGAACAAGCGTATATTTCAATTTGATGCTTTGCCTTCTTATTCTTTATTGATTAAAATTGCTAATATGCTTCTTTTTTGGTTTTCTGCAACTTCGGACAGCCATCAGCAATTCCTCAACGAGGTGTTTGAGAAGATAAAGCGCTCTCTCAACTTCATTAGCTTAAGAGCTTCTCATCAACCTAGCGAGATAGATCATAATTCGCGTTTGGAGTGAGAGGCTCCTTCTTGCAGCCCTAGTAGGCCTGTTCTTCCAGACGGCGGCATTCGCCTACTAGACTGCTTTTTCTTTACTACCGTTGTTTCTATGTTGTTTACTTTTTTCGCTTTTACCTCACCTCTGGTGAGGATCTATGTTGCTTCTCTCTTATACTACTTATTTGTCTTTTTCTTTTAATAAAGTTGTAGTTTATTCACCTTCATCAAAATAAAAAAAAAATTGCATTTTTCTTTTTAAGAATTATAGAGTTCACACTTAAAACATAATTATATGAAAAATTAACTCTTAAAAAGCATGTGCAACTATAAATGCCTATGAGTCCACTATCAAACGTAGCTTTGGTTTTTTTTTTTTTTCCAGTTTGATCCTTTTATTTATTTATTTATTCTGAGGCTATTTATCCTTTACCTACTATCTTTTTTATAGGTTATTTATTAAAACATTTTTGGTGGTTAAAATTTTTGTATATGAAGTAGTTCCCATTTTAATACATTTAATAGTTTGTGTACTTTGTTTTTTTTAAGAAAAACAACAAAAAAATAGCATGCACAATTTAGCACTCCAAAGGAAGATTGGCTTCACAAACCTTTGTGGTCCCTTATGTAACCTACAGAAAAACCTTAAAATGTGGCATATTTTTATCTTTTCTAAAAACGTTAACTAAAAATAGCACTTAAATTAAAGAAAGGGAGAATTTTGATCAAATTCAAATGGGAGGGCTCAAATCATAGTTTATCTACAATTTTTTTTTTATTTTTTTGACATTATAGATAAACTATCATACACATTAACTTTTGTATTATTAAATTTTAACTATATATGTGCATTGGAAGAAAGTCGAATCTTTGACATTTTGTATGAAAGTCAAGTGTTTTATTATTAAATTATTACCAATGATGATTTATTTATAATTCTCTAAAACAAAAAAGAAAGTATTTGGCCAAACCTAAGTTGCCCTTCTTTCAAATTAATTAGGATTTAGATATCAGTCATTAGTCAGTGGTCAATTTTTGAACGCACTCTCTGTCTGCGAGTGAAGACATCTCTGCCGAATCCACTTGCTTCAATGTGAAGAGAGAGCATATATCCAAGTGAGAGGTCAAATGAGCTACATACATAGACATCAAATACAAAAAAAGATATACTCCTTAAAGGAGAAGATTCAGTTATACAAAGGAAGGAAAATCTCATTAATTAAGCAAGTAGGCACAATTATCACCAAATTTCTTTGTTTGAAGCAGCGGCCAAAACACCCTAAAAAGTGAAGGAAACTATTGCAAGAAAAGAGCAATGTCCAATTTAGTATTATTAAGGCAATATTCCAATAAGAAAGGTGAATGAAATTAAAAGAGACATGTGGAGCAAGCTCATAGTTTGAGCTCCAATCCTTATAAGAAAGAAACCCCATCACAAGTGGTAGAATATTGTTGATTTTGATTTGTTTTATATTAAATTGCATTTACTTTTTAGAAATTATAAAGTTCACCTTTAAAACATAATTATATGAAGAAAAAAATAACTCGGCAACCATAAATGCCTATGAGTACACTATCAAGGTAGTTTTGGTTTTCAAACTTGATGCATTGTTCAAAAGACCTCAATCGTTTTATTATTATTATTATTATTATTATTATTATTATTATTATTATTATTATTATTATTATTATTATTTAATTTTTTTTATTTTGAGGCTATTTATACTTTACCTACTATTTTTTTATAGGTTATTTATTAAAACATTTTCTGTGGTTAAAATTTTTGTATATGAACTAGTTCAGATTTTAATATATTTAATAATTTATCTACTTTGTTTTTTTAGAAAAACAATTAAAAGTAGCATGCACAATTTAGCACTCCAATGGAAGGGTTGGCTTCACAAACCGTCATGGTCCCCTTAGGTAACCTACTTAAGAAAACCTTAAAAAGTGACATATTTTAACTTTTCTAAAAAAGTTAGTTAAAAATAGCACTTAAATTCAAATAGGAGGGTTCAAATCATGGTTTATCTACATTTTTTTTTTTTTTTACACTATAGATAAACTATTCAACCCATTAATTTTTATATTATAAAACCTCAATTGCACATGTCTATTGGGAGGAAGTCGAACTTTTGACTTTTTGTATAAGAGTCAAGTGTCTTATAATTAAACTATTACCATAATAATTTATCCATGATACTTTAAAACCAAAAATGAAAGTATTTAGCCAAACCTAAATTACCTTTATTCAAATTAATTAGGATTTAGATATTAGTCATTAATTAGTGATCAATTTTTGAGCGCACTCTCTGTCTGCGGGGGAGAAGACATCTCTGCTGAATCCACTTGCTTCAATGTGAAGAGAGAGCATACATTCAAGAGAAAGACCAAACGAGTCATGTGCAACGCCATCAAATACAAAAGAGAGATAGGCTCTTTAAAGGAGAACTTTCAACCAAAAAAGGCTGGAGGAAAGTCTCATTAATTGAGCAAGTAGGCACAATGCACAATCAATTGTCACCACATTACTTTGTTTGAAGTAGCAGCCAAAACACCCTAAAAAGTAAAGCAGAGAAGTCTTATTACTTGCTTAGCATACCAAGAGATGCATTTTCACATGCAAATGCATATGGCCTGCTAATCCCAAATAATTTCAGTGCATCTCTCAATGCAAGCAAATTTAATTTATTTGTTACTATCAGATATTTTGAAGGAAACTCTTGCAAGAAAAGAGTAGTGTACAATTTAGTATTGTTAAAGCATTATTCCAACAGGAAAGATGAATGAAATTAAAAGAGACATGTGGAGCAAGCTCATAGTTTGAGCTCCGTTCCTTATAAAAAAGAAACCCCATCAGACTTCTTCTTTTCATTCTCTAGACAGACGAATATCCCTGTGGATGATATAATTTTACTAAGCATCAGTGTCAATCCAATGAAGTGGAACAAAACTGTTCCGAATTGCTGTTCTTGGAGCTCAAGAATCTATCAGGAATCTTGAACAAGTAGCCAGCCAAATAAGCAGCTCTTAATTTCTAGCTAGTAGCAGGCAGTAGAGATGCAGAGCAGACGAGGGAGCCTGAGACAGAGCAGTATCTCAAACTGGAGAGACTCAAGTGCCATCTTCTCCTCAAGGACTTCACAGGTTGAAGATGATGAGGAAGCCCTCTTATGGGCTGCTATTGAGAAACTCCCAACATACGACAGACTCAGGAGAGCCATCCTTCCATCTGGATCACAAGGCCGACCAACTGAGTTTGATGTCCAAGACTTAAGCAACCAAGACAGAGACACACTCATAAAGAGACTGCTTCATGCTTCAAATGACAACCAAGAGTTCCTGCTCAAGCTTAGGGACCGCTTGGATAGGTAGCTAATTGCTTTTAAGCTATTCTTTAGTTTCATCTCATACTCTGACACTCACATAGTGATTCATGGTGATGGTTGTTGGTTTTGTTAGAGTTGGACTAGATCTCCCTACAATTGAGATCCGGTTTGAGAGCCTCAAACTCCAAGTAGAAGCTCACCTGGGCAGTAGAGCCTTGCCTACGATCCTCAATTTCTTAACCAATATACTGGAGGTATAATAGTTATATATATATATATATATATATATATATATATATATATATATATATATATATATATATATATATCAATCAAGTGGATTTAATTAATTGAAGCTTTCTTTGTTCAATAATTATGCTACTGAATTCTTAGAGTATTGCATGCTGATATAGATTTATGTATCTAATGTAGTCCATAGCCAACAGATTGCATATTCTTCCCAGCCAGAAGAAGACCGTGACGATATTGCAAGAAACAAGTGGAATCATCAAACCCAACAGGTATGAGTAGAGGGGGGCACGGGCCGATATTTTATTGGCCCATCTTGGAACCGGCCCAGCCAACTGTTCTACTCTTTTTTCGGTGTTTAGTTAATGGAACTAATATATATATATATATATATATATATATATATAGTAACATGCATATTACTATCTTAAAAACATAATACTCTCTAAAATTTTGATTAGTAAATAATTCAATTAAAGTTTTACTTAATTTATAAGAAAGTTTTTTTTAAACCAATGTAATTTACATAAAATTATTTTAACCATGAATTTTTGTTGATCTTGATATTAACAATATATTTTATTAAGAAAAATCTAGATTAAGATAAAAATATTTATTTTAAAATTATATTAACAATTGTCTCCCTTTAAATATTTAAAAAAAACATTACATTTATTATTTTCGTATTTAATTATATTCAATTATAACAATAAATTTCTTATTTAGTAAGACATCTTAAATTTTTGCTATCATATGATTTTTTTTAATTAAATCAATTATTCTCTAGTAGATTTAAATTTAATTACATACCAACTGAAATCCGATTTTGAAACATCATTAAAAGCATTCTGTAATAAATATTTAAATAAAATAAATTAATAACTATAAAAATGTTAAATTATTACAGTTTTGTTTTAAATTATCTTAAATATTTTGAAATTTTAAAAATTCAATTTGATTTAGAACTTAAAAAGATTAATTATAGTAAACAAGGCTTGAATCCATGATTTCATGACACCAACAGTTTTATAACAACATCACAGTAAAGCAATGAATTACTAGCTAATAACATCTCTTTACTAAAAGATATAAATAATAGAAAAACTTTATATGAGTTTAGTCCCACATCACCTATGATTTAAAAAAAAAAAAACTGCAGGCCAGTTTGTAATCCGTCGAAGGCCGATCCAAACCCGCCAAGTCGGACCCTGCGGGGCCTGGCGGGCCTAGGTTAATCGGCCAGTGGCCCCCTCTAGGTATGAGATGAGAGGGTTCACTGTTGAAGAGCATCATATCAGGCAACAACAATTATACATAGTTTAATCATAACAGGCAACAACAGTTATACATGGTTTAATTAAGCTAAGTTTATGCAGGCTCACCTTGCTCCTAGGACCTCCGGGCTCTGGAAAGACAACACTATTGTTGGCTCTAGCAGGGAGGCTGAGTCCAGATATTAAAGTTGGGATCTTCTTATTTCAATATTCATGGCTTTTTCTTTGAAAAAAAAAATTAATTAATTAAAAAAATGTTTTTGGTTAATTATATAATGAATAGGTATCAGGGAAAGTGAGTTACAATGGACATGGCATGAATGAGTTTGTCCCACAGAGAACAGCAGCCTACGTAAGCCAGTATGACCTTCATATAGGCGAGTTGACAGTGAGAGAAACGCTGGCATTCTCTGCAAGGTGTCAGGGAAGTGGAAGCATACATGGTGAGCTATATAACCCAAACAGATAATAAACTGAAACTTGACTAATCATCAAACAATCTTTGTTTGGATCTATTTAGCTTCTCAATTATATTATTCTTGCCATCAGAGATGATAGCTGAGCTATCGAGGAGAGAGGCTACTGCAGGAATCAAACCAGACCCGGACATTGATGCTTTTCTGAAGGTTGGATTAATTCTATAACCTGTTGCCCATCTATATAGGGGGAAAAGATTTCTAATTAGTTCCATTCTCTTCTTGCAGGCAGCTGCTATCAAGGGGCAGAATGGCAATGTATTTGTAGACTATATCCTTAAGGTTTGAGTTGCATGATAAATGTTCATCACAAGAACATGAGAAATTAATGAAATGTGTTACTCACTATCTATGAAATCAACACCAGATGCTTGGACTAGATGTCTGTGCTGATACCTTTGTGGGAGATCAAATGATCAGAGGGATCTCTGGAGGACAACGGAGGCGTGTCACAACAGGTAAGAGAAATTTTATGTTATTTTGTTTTGATGAAAGAAAGGAAATGAATTATGAATTATGAATTATGAGCAATGAAAATGAAACAGGGGAGATGCTTGTTGGACCAGCACGAGCACTGATGATGGATGAAATCTCCACTGGTCTGGATAGCTCGACAACATATCAAATAGTAAACTCAATAAAACAATCCATTCACATCCTGAACGAGACTGCTGTCATCTCCTTGCTCCAACCAGCACCTGAAACTTATAACCTCTTCGACGATGTCATTCTTCTCTCTGAGGGGCAGATCGCATACCATGGCCCTCGTGAGCATGTGCTTAACTTCTTTGAGTCCATGGGTTTCAAGTGCCCGGACCGGAAGAGCGTGCCTGATTTCTTACAAGAGGTTAATGATTTTTTACCATTTTATGTAAGCAAGTAAGTAGCCTAAAAGACTAACACATTAAAATTTTCAGGTGATATCAAGGAAGGACCAGAAACAGTACTGGGTGATGCACAATGAAATGCCTTACAGATTCATCCCAGTCAAGGAATTTGCAGATGCGTTTCAGAAATTTCATGTTGGCCTCAAACTGAGAGAAGAGCTGAGTGTTCCTTTTGATAAGAGCAAGAGCCACCCTGCAGCCCTGGCGACATCCACATACGGTGTTAGTAGAATGGAACTGCTTAAAGCTTGCACGCAGAGAGAGTTTTTGTTGATTAAGCGCAATCTGGTTGCCTACATCTTGGCCACTATTAAGGTCTGTTTTAGCTAACACTTAACTGCACTTTTAATTTTATTTTATGTAGTCATATCAGCGAATGCAACTTTCGAATGTCCAGATTTCTATAACGGCGTTCTTCACAATGACATTGTTCCTGCGGACGGAGATGCACCGGGATTCCCAAATAGATGGGCTAATCTTCATGGGTGTACTTTTTTTCACAATCTTCATGGCTTTCATTAACGGGTTCCAAGAGCTAGCCATGACCACTGCGAAGCTCCCTGTTTTCTACAAGCAAAAGGATCTACTCTTCTATACTGCGTGGGCATACACTCTGCCCTCATGGATCCTTAAGATTCCCTTCACACTTGCAGAAGCAACTATTTGGGTGTTTATGAGCTACTATGTTGTGGGCTTTGATCCTAATGTGGGCAGGTGAGGTTCATCTTGATTTGTTTGTTCATGAGCCACTCACTATATGATTCTACTACTTTAATGTTCATGTTTTCTTGGTTGCAGGTTGTTTAAGCAGTTTCTACTGGTCATATGGGTTATTCAGACAGCTAATTCATTATTTCGAGTTATTGGAGCAGTGACAGGTGACCCAGTCATTGGAACTAAATTTGCCGGATTGATCATTGTTGCAATCATGGCCACAGGCGGGTTCCTTCTACCAAGGGGTATGCATATCAGTAAATCATGCATTTTTACATAAGCTTTTAATATAATAATAATAATAATAATAATAATAATAATTCACACGTCTAACCTTTTAAAATTTATTGTGACAGGACGAGTGAAGAAATGGTGGAAATGGCTTTATTGGTCCTCCCCCATCATGTATGCTCAGCAGGCTATCTCAACAAACGAATTCCTTGGCCAGAGTTGGTGCCATGTATGAACTTTTGCATGTAAATGTGTATATATGCAAAATCAACTCTGAATCTTACTATATAAATGCTTTGGTTTTGGGTACAGTTTCTTTCAAATTCCACTGAATCCTTGGGCTTGAGTGTCATGAAGTTATATGGGATTTTTCCTGAAAAAAAGTGGTACTGGATTGGCCTTGCAGCACTAGTTGGATACACTCTCCTTTTCAATGCCCTATACCCCTTGGCTTTAACTTGTCTCACCTGTCAGTACTGTACCTCTTCTGTTACAAAGTTTGCTAACTAAATTCATCTCCTAGATTGTTGTTTTGTTTAAGAATCTAAACAATTTGCATGATGAATGGAGCTTCAGGGAAGGCTATTCAGACAATTTCATCAGAGGATCAGCAAACTTCAACAGAGGAAACACGAAGCGGCACACACAGTCAAGTTGCAACTGAAGGTAACGTGTATATATATATATATATATATATATATATAAACGATAAGATTCATGCAAACATTAATTTGCTTTTAGTAATGTGATCAAATGACTCACAAAATTCATTTCGTGTTATTATAAGTGAGTACAGATACTGAACAGGGACGAAGAGGAATGGTTCTCCCATTTGCACCTCTTTCCATCACCTTCCAAGATATACGTTACTCTGTGGACATGCCTTTGGTGGGATATTTCACCAACACCCATTAATTTTTGACAAACATAACTGAATGTCATCGGTGAAAACCCAAATCAATTGAAAATTTTCATGCAGGAATTAAAAGCACAGGGGGTTCAAGAAGACAGGTTGATGCTGCTTAAGGGTGTCAGTGGAGCTTTCAGGCCAGGAGTTCTGACTGCTCTAATGGGAGTGAGTGGTGCTGGAAAGACTACATTGATGGACGTCCTGGCTGGAAGGAAAACAGGAGGATATATGGATGGAACCATCACTGTGTCAGGATATCCAAAAAAGCAACAAACTTTTGCTAGAGTATCTGGTTACTGCGAACAGAATGACATTCATTCACCTAATGTTACAGTATACGAGTCCCTTCTCTTTTCTGCATGGCTTCGTCTACCTGCCACTACTGATTCTGCAACAAGGAAGGTTATATATAATCCTTTTACACTTGTGCAATTCATACATGCAATAATGTGTTTGTGACTAGATAGTGACAATATTCTCAGATGTTCATTGAGGAAGTGATGGAGCTTGTAGAGCTAACAAGCATACAAGGAGCGCTGGTTGGACTGCCTGGTGTATCTGGTTTATCAACAGAGAGAAGAAAGAGGCTGACAATTGCTGTTGAGCTTGTTGCTAACCCCTCCATCATTTTCATGGATGAACCTACCTCTGGACTTGATGCAAGGGCTGCTGCCATTGTCATGAGGACTGTAAGGAATACAGTGAACACGGGGAGAACTATTGTGTGCACAATTCATCAGCCTAGCATTGACATCTTTGAAACTTTTGACGAGGTGAGGTGAACAATGTGATCAATCATGACAATTTAAATTAGTTACATGATTATTGTGTGGTTCAGTTCAGTTCAGTTCAGTTCTGAGTATATTGAGTTGCAGTTGTTCCTCATGAAGCGAGGAGGGGAGGAGATATATGTAGGACCTATAGGCCACCAGTCTTGTCATCTAATCAATTACTTTCAGGTGAGTAACTTGTAGCAGCTATTTATACACGAACTCACTTATCAGTTATCAATTCTTTTTTTTTTTCTTTTTTGTGAAAAATAGGGAATTCAAGGAGTCAGTAAGATGGATCAGGGATATAATCCTTCAACGTGGGCACTGGAAGTAACCACCATATCACAAGAAGAAAGATTAGGAGTTAATTTTAGTGAGATTTATAAGAACTCAGACCATTTCAGGTAGTTAATTGCATATATAGAATCATAGATTTGATGAACGTGCTTAATTGATGATGATGATGGTGACGATGATTGGAATTTATTTATGTAAATATATATATATATATATACACACACACAGAAGGAACAAGGCTTTGATTGAAGAGCTGAGTAAACCGACAGAAGGTTCAGAAGACTTGTACTTCCCAACAAAGTATCCACAGTCATTCCGGGTACAGTGTAGTGTGTGCTTCTGGAAACACTTGTTGTCGTACTGGCGCAATCCACCGTACATTGCCTTCCAAATTTTAATCACCATCTTGATTGGCCTCGTCACGGGTTCAATATTTTGGGATATAGCCTCTAAAAAGTAATTAAACGCATGCATGGCTCAAATTTAAGCAAGGCATCCAGCTTAAATGGCTTTTCACTCTCACCAAATTAAACTGACAGTAAGTTAATTTCTGGTATGCAGGAAGAATTCACAGGACATATCAAATGCCATGGGATCAATGTACCTGGCTATAGTATTTCTTGGCGCACAAAACACTCTATCAGTTATACCGGTTTTAGCAATTGAGCGACTAATATACTACAGAGAAAGAGCTGCAGGGATGTACTCCTCCTTTCCCTATGCATTTGGACTGGTATTATTCAATGTCATCATCAGTATCTACTTACAATTAGTTTGCATTAATTAATCTCTGAGCTTTGTTGTTCACAGCTTGCGGTGGAGTTGTTATGTATATGGATTCAATCCACAGCGTACGTAGTGATAGTGTACCCAATGATGGGGATGGAATGGACGGCTGCCAAGTTCTTCTGGTTTCTGTTCTTCACTTACTTCACATTAATATACTTCACATTCTTTGGCATGATGTCAGCTGCCTTGACTCCCAATGAACAAATTGGTGCCATGCTGGCTACCTTCCTTTTAGGCGTCTGGATGCTCTTCGCCGGTTTCTTGCTCCCTCGCAAGGTTATATATGAATTAATTAAACCAAAGCAAATAAATGCTGATCAAGCTAAGTCAATTAATTAATTAGAGAGAAAACACCTAGCTAGCTAGCTCCTTTGCACATGCATTGTATCTTAATTATATATATAAAAGAAGCAAAGAAACAGTCATTTGAGTGCTATAATTAATTGGCAATATATGTTCTTTAACGTATGTTGTTATGTTGACGCATGCATGCAGAGAATCCGGGGGTGGTGGATATGGAGCTACTGGGCATGCCCACTTGCGTGGAGCTTGTATGGGATGGTTGCCTCACAGTTTGGTAACGTGAATGACGTGCTGCAGCACTCTGGTGAGACAGTGGCGGAGTTCGTGGAGCGTTACTATGGTTTTAAGCACGATTGGCTCGGATGGGTTGCTGTGGCACATATAGGGTTTGGGGCTCTTTTTGCCTTCATCTATGCTTTCTCTATTAAGGTCCTCAACTTCCAGAAGAGATGAACACAATTCCTATATGTGGTGTACACACACAAGTTGCAGATGAGCTTCCTTGCCCTTTAATTCAAGGTGTCCATGATAAAAACAAAGCATGCTTCTTGACAATATGAAATTATATGGATTAATTAAGTTGCTCAGCTGTATCTGTCTTTCTCCTCTCAATAATTAATTATGGTTTATTCATCTTAATTAAAATAAAATTATTATAAATTTAAATATATAAATTTATTTTTTTTAAAAAAATGGGAAGTGTCCGCACAAGGGGTTGTTGTTAATAGGACATATAATTATAATGATGCATCAATTACAATGGCTTATTGACACCCTAGAGATTTATTAACTCAAATATATACGATGATGCACTAATTATAGTAACTTATCAACTCTTAAGAATTTATTAAGTCAGTTAGACATCACATAGGGTAATTAAAGTCCGACTACGTACACGCTTAGACGATTTTCAGGAACAAAACTAACCTAACAAATCTATACCATTAAATCCTCTAGGAGAGGGAAATGGCATCCTCTTACAAAAAAATAAATAGTGAAAAAATAGTGATGTTGCGGTGTTTTTACAGTATTGCACAATATTGTAACAGTATTGCTAATCCAGGTATTCAACCCTGGACTTGTGTATTCACCATTCAAGTAACAATCCACTGCTACACTAGGTAATGGTTGTTATAAATTTGTGTTTGTCATCCAAAAATCTAAGTTTTTTCGGTTGAATAAAGCATGGGTAGTATGTTTTGTTTGCATCCAACATAATATCAAAGCTTTAATTGTTTGCAATTTCGGTAATTAAAATATGTTAGGACGTATTAAGGGGTATATTCAAATAAATAATAGTACCATATCAATTAATTTAGAAAATATGAATTTCTTTTTTATAATAGTGGATAAATCACTAAAATATATTTTAAAAAATAGTATAAATATTAAGTAAATACAGACCAAATACATGGGGAGAAGGGTGGGTACCAATGAAAAGTTGTAGTTAGACTACTTTTCATAGGAGATCATAGCTTGCGGACTTAATCTGTCTGTGGTGTGACTTTGGTAATATTAGGAGTCATGATTGTAAAAGGGCCAACACTAGCATTGGAGGTGGTCCGTAGAAAATTTACATTATGTAGAATCATTGTCAACGAGTCTTGTAGTTGAAAAGCAGCCAACGTAAGAGGTGACATAAAAAAATTTTAAGCTTCATTTGATCATTGTCACCGAACTTTTCACCTTGAGTCTTTTGGATTGTGAGGCTGTAGATGATCATTTTATAAAAAAAAATATTTATTAATTTTGATTAGAATTGAAATAAGAGGGAGGTGGCAATATTCAGATATTAGATTTATTTTAAAAAAAATATTAGATTTTCTTTCCAATCAAATATTTCTGAATTTGAATATATAAACTTAAGCCCGTATTAATTTGGTTTATATCTAACAAAAAAAAATATATGATTGCACTTAGAAATTGAATGTTAATAAAATCTTCACCACATGACTTTTCATTTTATTTGAATATGCAATATTTTGAGTTTTTATTGTGGACTGAGTTTATGTAATAATTATTACCTGATTAATGTCAAGGAATTGAATGTTAATAAAATCTTGACCACATGACTTTTTATTTTATTTGAATATTTAATATTTTGAGTTTTTATTGTGGATTGAGTTTATGTAATAATTATTACCTAATTAAAAGTCTGCTGTTCCAAGACTACTAATCTACCGGTGTCAAGGAAATTTTGTGACTTTGTTGAAGTTTGGAACCTCAGGCCCCTACATCCTCCAAAGTTGAAGACTTTTTTATCACCTACCAAATGAATCACCACATGAAACAGACTCCCAAAGTCACACTCACAGTTTTAAATTTCGAAGTTAGGGGAAAATTAAAGCATTAACAAAATCTTGGAGAATCCTGGTCATCAAGCATTATAATCACACACCAACCACCCAACTAAAATTAATATATATATATATATATAGAAAAAATAAATGAACCACTAGTTGGTTGGATCAAAAGAAACAACAGGTATAAACCGGATCAAACTGATACAGCCAGCAACACTAAAACAAGAACAAACATCCATTGAAAGTGAAAACAAATAAAAAGACAAATACAGTGAATATTTTAGGCTTAGAGAAGATCTCCCCTCCCTCAGGGGTACAAAATATTTGGCTTCACCATCTGTTTTCTCTCCCAAGTGATCTCAAGACTCTCAACTACTCTCATTTTGTGGGCCCCACCTTTATTTAATTTCTTGTTATGTTTTAAATATATATATATATATATTTAAATTTAAACCTAGCCTTATCTTTTCAGAGGACGTGATTCCCCACGTCCATGGTAACCGCTAGTGGTTACGTGAGGAAAAAAAAAAAAAAAAAAAAATTGTTTTAAAACAGAGACCTTCGTAACCTTTCTTTCTCTCTCGCTGATCAGATCTGAGGGTGTGTGGCAAGGAAGAGAGAATCTTCTGTGTCGAGTGCATCTAGGAGTAATTGTGGTAGGTCCTTTTCTCTTCTTCGATTGTGTATTTTAATAGTTCTTGTTTTGATTTCTTAATGGTTAGGGTTTCTCCTTGTTTTAATCTGTCTAGGGTTTTCAAAAGTTTTTAGGAGAGCATCTGATTTTATCCTTAAAAAGGCAACAGGTAATTTTTCCTCTCTTTGACATTTTGATGAGATGCTTGAATCCATTGTATCAATAAAATTAAATTATGTGAATAGGAATTATATGCTTAATTAGATATTTTCTTAGGGTTAAATTGAAAGTGGGATTTTGTTTCCGGTAGAGTCAGGCGGATTGATGTTTGTTGGAAATTATATTGATGTCTAATTGCTGATTGCCATGTTGTGGGATGATTTTGAGGAGAATTATATTTTAACCGGTTGCCATTGAAAGTGCAGGGCCATAGAGATAAGGGAAATGATCTGATTATTTGTATTTGGGTGTTTTTTTTTAAATTATAGATTAGCTAGTAGAGCTGTTAAGGCAAAAGTAATGATGTTTTGTATTATTATAATATTGAGTGAGTTGGTCAAAGGCTAACTAAGGAAGGATAGAAATTTTGAATTTTAATGTGGGACGGTTTGATCATGGGACCCATGGTTTGAGTGGACAAATTGATAAATCTGTCATCATCTAAAGAACACCTGATGGGTTTATTTTCAAATTAAATCTTTCAATCCTGCACTTTGGTTTTTGTTATCTGTATGGCTAGTAAGATATATATATCTTACCGTAGACTTAGGAATTGGGTGAATTCTGGCCGTACAACTGGTAACGTGCGTGTGTGTATATATATAGATATATATATATATATATATATATATATGTATGTAATTATTGGCTGTTGTAATTTCCTTGTTAGTTTATGTAAGAATAAATCCATTATAACCCTTTATTGTGAATAGTAATTAAATTGTTGCCAATTGGTTATTTTTTTGTCACAAGGTTGACCCGGTTATAGATTACTATTGAGCTTACCTAATTAGTGTCTTTGAACTGTGAGGTTACTAGACAATGGTTGTTGTTGTATTTAAACTTTGAAACTTAAGTCAATGTGTAATGTCCATGTTTTAGGACCTGTGCTCGAATTCTGATTTTAGTGTGCAAGTGGATTCTGTAGCTTGGGGATTTTTCCCAGGTAAGTAAACCGCATATAAATCCGTATATATATATATATAAACTAATTTTTGATTTTTGTAAATTATTTACATAATTGTTTAAGTACTTTGGGTTTTATTATAAAACCATTCATCATAATATTATATTTAAATATTATGGTTTTAAGTTACTGTATTTATCCCTAGTTCAAAATTCATAGATGTCTATTTATTTAATTGTTTATCTAATTAATTCTAATTCTTAATTAATTACCGATTTGACATCTATTTAATGGTTTATCTATTTGATTTTAAATTCTTAATGAATCACGGTTTAGACATCTATTTAATTGTTTATATATTTGATTTTAAATTCTTAATTAATTATGGTTTTAGTATTTACTTGGCAGCCAGTAGGTTGACCTATTATATTTTTGAATTATTTTACTGTGCTCTTCTAGAACCAATTGTTAATTTATTTGAAATCCTGATTTATAATCTAATTATGTATTCAGTATGGATTACTTGTATTTTAATTATTGTTGTCATAAACTCGATTGAACACTAAATATTCTCGTTACATATTAGCAATATCTTGTTTCGAAATAATTGGGATTATTTTCATTAGAAACATGGGATCACCAAATTACACTATTTCTGTATTGACAATGATTTTGGACACGACGTATTTTTATATAGTGACATGTAGTCCCCAATCTAACTATGCAACAACCCTGTCACTGGGGGTTAAACGCTGACCGTGTCGACACGTATTCTGACTCTGACAGAAACTATAGTTTCGCACCGTTCCGTCGGTGGAGAATAACGGCCTCTGATAATCTGGCTCGGGTCACCGAGGGTAAATAAATGAACTCTGGCAATCTAACTCGGGTCACCGAGTTTAAATATATGAATTCTGTGGTTTTGTTTTTGGCATTAGTTAATTGGGGGATATATATACTTGTTATTTGGAAATTATGTTTGTTTGAAACACTCTGAATTCTGAATTTATTCCTGATATTCATTAATCATGTTTTTTGGAATTTTTGAGTTTGTGATCCCTATATTTTTGTTGTTTTTAGTGGTTGCTTACTGGGCTGTAAAGCTCATAAATAGTGGTTCTATCTTTTTCAGATCAGGAGTAAGTGTGGGGGGATAGCTTAGCGGGGAACAGTTGAGCGAGTACCAGCTTGTTAGCATGTAATTTGTTTTCTGTTGTGAACCTAGAATTTTCCTTATTGTTAAGACTTTAAATCTTTCACCTTTAGTTCCTTGGACTATATTTGTATTCCAGATTATTGTATTTTCTTAATCCTTTTGTTATCGTGAAATTAGCACTTTTGTTAGATGTTATTGTTCTGTTGAGACAGGTACTGAGGCCTTGCGCGCCTACTGGGTCACGGCCTGGTAGGTGTGCGGCCGTTTGTCGATGCCTCGGGTTCGGGGCGTGACACATTTCTTGTCCTTGTTTATGAAACTGCCACCTAATTGATGACCCAGAATAAGACATCTTTACTTTTTTCTCTTTTTTTTATCTTGTTCTCTGCTGAATCTGAAACCACTATTGACTATCATCCTTTAATTAGAAATAGCAAATTTAATATATATATATCCACAAACCACTTTGACATAGACATTGCCTTGAACGCAGACCAAATATTGATTTTTTTTTTTTTTAATTGTTTTAATTACTTGGTTCTTCAGAATTTTATTATTATGAGTTCTATAGGTGACTTAGGTGACCCACTCTAAAACTTACCATTTAGAAGCTTTGTTTAATTAACAGAAATAAGCCGCCACTATGTCAGATTTTAAAAATAAATAACTAAAGTGACTTACCTTTCGCAATTATTATTTTTATTACTTTTTTTTTAAAGAAAACAGACAATAATTTGCTTTTAGTAAAGTATATTTTAAACAATACAACTTCTAACCTTGGGGTAGCCTACTACTCCTAATTAAAAATGGTTCCTTTAGGTATAGTCCATTAAAATCACTCTGGGGGGAGGGTTTAACTATGTCGGGAGATTCTATTTTGTGCTGGGTGAGATTCACTGAAAATCAAAACTATACTTTCTGAGAATATTAAAAGAAATAAAAGACATGTATACATGTAGAATAAATTTCTTAACACATATGCGCTCTCATTTTATGAGAATTAAAGTTTGATATCAAATTTTCCCCCAAAATGAACATATTATATAAGGAACCTAGTATCAATAGACGAAAAGACAGTTGGTTAAGTATAATATAATTCCTCAAATACTAACTTTTAAATTTTTAAAAATAAAAAATTTAAAATATTTCATTGGAAGTAAAAAACATTTGAGTTTTTAACTTTTTATTTCAAATATTAAATAATTAAAATGGTGGAGAAATTTATATTTATTTAAAATAATCGAGTTTGATTTAATTATTGTTTTTAAAAAATAATTATTTGAAATTTCTATATCAAAACAAATTCAATTATAATATTAAAATTAATAACAAATATTTACTATTAAACAATTTTTATATCTGCATTGGTAAATGGTATAAAGTTTAATTTATATGAGTAGAAGTATTTTAATAAAATGATAATTAGTTATATAAAATCCCAACTTACCCAAATATGTAATTTTATATTCCAACTAAATTGCTCCTTTGCCAATCTAGAAATTAGATATAGTCTCATCAATATAATTTAAGAATCAAATTCTCAATAATTTTATTTTAAGTAACAATGTAAGATTCTGTGAACCAACCGACTTTTTAATGTGCTATTTTGTGAATTTTAAGTTGCAAAAAATCAAAAATATAAATATATAATTAATTTTAGTAACAAACGAAATTAGTGGAAGAATATAGATTAAAAATATAATTATTTCTTTTTAACTAAATATTTTATAATTCAATTTTAGAAAAGAGCCCTTTTGTTATATATATTATTGGCACTCCAAGTAAAGGGCTTATGGAGTTCAGATTTCTAATATAGAAATTAAGAATTATGAAATCTCAAGAATAAGGCCAAAATAGTTATACAACTTTATGGAAGAAAGCACATATGATTCTAGAAGATTGTTACATTCCCTCTTAGCTAAATTATTAAAAGTAAAGAATATATTATTCCATGCTAAGCACTTAAAAATATTGATTTTTGGAAAGTAAAGTTCATTTCATTTATAAAGCACGCCACAATATTTAAAAAATAATAATAAATCACAATTAATTAAAAGAAAATGGAATTAGCACACCGTTGTACTAATTATGAACATGTCCATACATAATTTCTTAGATTCTTTGAAAAGAAAAGAAAAGTATATTATATAAAAAAATAAATAAATAATACGAGCGATTGGACACAATATTAGAATATTGTGGGAACAATGTGAAAGGGGTGGAGCACTAGCGCTATCATTGGCCTTTGACTTTATATTAAGGCAAAGATAAAATATTTGAAAGTCCGTATTCCATCATAATGAGGATGGTCTTCAATTCAAAGCCAACATGTGTTTCATCAATTTAAAAAAAAAAATTCAAAGCCAACAAGGCATTTATAATCTCTCCTCGCAACAAACCCATTGAGATGGTTTGAAATTCCTTATTATATGATTATATCAAATAATGTTACCAAATTCTGTATTTTTAAATAAAAAAATTAATCATGTTTAATAAAGAAAAAATACAAAAATAAAAAAAGCTTTGATCTAATGGTACTATTTTTTTTTACAAAGATATTTTATGAAAATTTTTATTGCTTAATATTTAAAACAAGTAAATATGCATATATTAAACGATTAATTCTAAAGTGATACATTTGCCCATATCACATAATTTATCTATTTTGTAAAAAAATAATATAAAAATTGCACCAAATAAAAAAATATATATATAACAAATTTTCCGGATCCAAAATCCCAAAGTATTACAACACAGATATGAAAAAGATACCAAAAAAACCTTTGCTAAACTTGGATATATATATAGCGGTCCAACCTAAATGTTCATTTGCAACGTTTGCTAAACTTCTCCGATAAAATAGTAATAATAATAATAATTCTAGTGAGTTTTTATCCACTTTTTTCAAAAAAAAAAAAAATTTCTAGTGAGGTGTCCCACGGTTCATGCATCAATCCATGTCCCAAAAAGATGAAAGACGTTCTGCTTATCTTTCTATAATGGCCATTATATTATCACCTTACGAGATATGGCATCATGGATTAAGTCATCTTTTGTTCCAGAAGTCCACCTCATATATTAATAATAATAAATTCGGCTTTCCTTTTTCCCACTTCCAATTACCTTGCAAATTGATGTCATGGGTTGAGTCAGCCTTGTCACAGTGAAATCACATGATGTATATAGTTTATACATACCATATATAATTTATAATTAACAGTAACGCATAAACTTCCAGTCACGTGGTTATTCATAACACATACTCTATGAAGATCCGATGGTCAAAGTTAAGGGCTGCTCCTTGGCATGCAAGAAATATATTTTTTTTTTGCATAGTTTACCTTCATTATTTAATCCATATATACGAGAAGAGATAAAAAAAAAATTATTCAAAAATAAATAAATAGATAAAAAATAGCAAATCTAAATTTTCCATTACCAACACCTAATTAAAACTTTCCAATTCCACCATAATCTGATGATCATATCCCATTCTTGCCAATATTAGGATTATTACTAAATTATTATTATTTGGAACTAATTTTTTTTGTAAAATGCTATATATATATATATAGTATTTGTAAAATATATGCATGGAAAAAAATCTAAGTAGATGGAGAAAAATAAAGTAGGTAGTGAGGAAATATAACAGTCAAATAGGACTAGGAAGTCAAATGTCAAATGTCAAAGAGGAGTTGCGGCAGGGACTCCAATACAATGGTTCAGCCAACTCACGTGCACGCTTTTCTTCTCCGGTGGCCCTGTCTTGCACCTCTATTTAAGCCATCTTCTTCTTCTTCTTCTTTCAAACAAGACAACTTCTCTCAAGACATACATAACTAAGCAGAGAAGGAAGAAAAAGCCATTTTGTTAGAATTCCTAATTGTTTTTGGGCTAGCTTCACATATTCCCATGGATGGTAGTACTGGGGATGTGTACAGAGTGGGGAGCTTGAGAAGGAATAGCTCCATCTGGAGAAGTGGAGAAGATGTGTTCTCAAGGTCATCAAGAGATGAGGATGATGAAGAGGCTCTCAAATGGGCTGCTCTTGAGAAGCTGCCAACTTATGACAGGATACGAAAGGGTTTACTGACAATTGAAGAAGGGAAACACAAGGAAGTGGATGTTTTGAGCCTCGGAGTTCAAGAGAGAAAACAGTTGCTTGAGAGATTGATTAAAGTTGCAGAGGAGGACAATGAGAAGTTCTTGTTGAAGTTGAAGGATCGGATTGATCGGTTTGTATTTTTCTTTTTTGGTTATACTTATAATAATGGGATCTAAAAAGAATTCCTTTGAAGTGTTTTATTAATTAATTACATATTGTTGTTAATATACGTAACGTAACCCCTGCAGCGTTGGGATTGAGCTTCCAACCATTGAAGTTCGTTATGAACACCTTAACATTGAAGCAGAAGCGTACGTGGGAAACAGAGGATTGCCAACGGTTCTTAACTCAGCCATTAATGTCTTGGAGGTACGTACGTACTTTTTTTATTTTCTCATGCATGTCTGGGAAAATCTTGTTGTGTGTTATTGAAATTTGAAATGATGGAATAAACTAAACTGGTTGTTTTGATTTTCATTTCCTGAACATAAAAAGGTGATTGCCAACAAGCTGCACATACTACCAAGCAGGAAGAGACCATTGCCCATTCTTCATGATGTTAGTGGAATCATCAAGCCACGCAGGTCTTTTAATTTTTTAATTTTTTGCATTTTTCAAATTGAGAGATTAATAAGTGGGCATGCAAATCTGGTGATTTTGTTTCTGATGTTTTTCTTGATTTGGAGATTTGCAGAATGACTCTGCTTTTAGGCCCTCCAGGCTCAGGGAAGACAACTTTATTGTTGGCTTTGGCTGGAAAACTGAGTTCAGATCTGAAGGTGAGGGAAGACAACTTTTTTGTTTTGTAATTGATTTCTAAAAATCATCCACTAAAGTAATATGATGGACAGCTGACAAATGGGAATTACTCTACTATTGAAATCAGGTTACCGGTAGTGTGACATACAATGGTCACAGCATGAAAGAGTTTGTTCCTGGGAGAACAGCAGCTTATATTGGTCAATATGACCTGCATATTGGTGAGATGACAGTGCGTGAAACTCTGGCCTTCTCTGCAAGATGTCAAGGAGTTGGTACTCGACATGGTATACTTTTCTTCTGCAAACTGGAAATGTTTCATCATTTGATGTTCCTCAAAGTTGATAATTTTCCCCACCATGAAGGCAGAACTAGTGAAATTTTGATACACATGAACAGGCTAAGCCTTCAGCAGTTAGTTATAATACCCTGAAATTGTGTCAAAGACTTCTATTTGATAGAGAAAATATTGAGATTTGAGTTCTTCAGAATTAGCCATTCTGCTTTGAGGGATTCAATTCTTTGTTGGTCTCCATTCCTTTCCATCTGCAAAATTTTAACTGCATTTCATGACTGCAGATATGTTGTCTGAATTAGTAAGAAGAGAGAAGCAAGCAAATATCAAACCTGATTCAGATATTGATGTCTTCATGAAGGTAAAATTAAAAAAAAAAAAAAAAAAACCTCTTGGTTTCAATCACCATAATCCTGTGGCACAAATGTATATATAGAAATTCTTAGTTTGGTATTGAGAACCTTTGTTTTCACACACTCAGGCAATAGGAACTGAAGGACAAGAGACCAGTGTGGTCACAGATTATATACTGAAGGTAAGTATAGTTTTCAAGACAAACATTTGACACTATGCTCCTTAAAGAAAATAGACAACCTAAGCTCTTTTTTTTAAATGCAAACAGATTTTAGGATTGGAAGTCTGCGCCGATACCATGGTAGGAGATGACATGGTGAGAGGCATCTCTGGAGGGCAAAGGAAGCGTGTTACTACAGGTGAATTCTAGCTTTACTTGTAGTTTCTCTAGTGCTTGTCATATTCAATCTGCGGGGGAACACTAACATGCTACTCTTCATCTCCAACTCAAATACTGCAGGTGAGATGCTTGTCGGTCCAGCCAGAGTGTTGCTGATGGATGAGATATCCACTGGTCTAGATAGCTCCACAACCTTCCAGATTGTTGATTCACTCAGGCATTCCATTCACATTCTTGGTGGTACAGCAGTAATCTCATTGCTGCAACCTGCACCAGAGACATATGACCTCTTTGACGATATAATTCTCCTCTCTGATGGGCAAGTTGTGTATCAAGGCCCCCGTGAACATGTGCTTGAGTTCTTTGAGTCCATGGGTTTCAGATGCCCTGAGAGGAAAGGTGTTGCTGACTTCTTGCAAGAAGTAGGTCCTCCGCAATACTCCCCCAGTATCCATTCAATGTAATACTAACTTCAATGTGGTTCTAATTTTTCTTTGTCATTTAAATCCACAGGTGACATCAAGAAAAGATCAGCAGCAGTATTGGGCACGTCATGAGGAACCTTATAGGTATGTGCCTGTGAGAGAATTTGCAGAGGCATTCCACTCATTTCATATCGGCGCGAGCATGGGACATGAGCTCTCTGTCCCTTACGATAAGACCAAGAGCCACCCTGCTGCCCTGGCAACTTCAAAATTTGGTGTTGGCAAGATGGAACTACTGAAAGCTTGCATTTGGAGAGAACAATTGCTGATGAAGAGGAACTCGTTTGTCTACATCTTCAAGGCAGTTCAGGTAAGAATGGAATCTTTCACTGGAGTACAGAATTTCAAATTTCATTAGCAAAAGCTGTGCTTTGAGCAAATTCATGCTTGTATTTTCAGCTTTGTGTCATGGCGTTCATCACAATGACACTCTTCTTCCGTACAAATATGCACCATGATACAGTAACTGATGGAGGAATTTACATGGGTGCACTCTTCTTCGGGATCCTCTCAATCATGTTCAATGGATTCTCAGAACTTGCCATGACCATAATGAAGCTTCCTGTTTTCTTCAAGCAAAGAGATCTTCTCTTTTTCCCTGCATGGGCTTATGCCTTGCCATCGTGGATTCTGAAGATACCCATCACATTTATGGAAGTTGGAGTCTGGGTGTTCACAACATACTATGTCATAGGATTTGATCCCAATGTTGGAAGGTGAGAAACCACTCTGACTTCAGTACTGCCGCAATTAGTTGCAGAGTGAAATTAATGTCAAGCCTCCAATTCTTGATTCAGTGAGACAATACGATGATTTTCTCACATGTACTGCAGGCTGTTCAAGCAATATCTGCTCCTCCTTTGTGTCCAGCAAATGGCATCTGCTTTATTTCGGTTCATTGCAGCGCTAGGTAGGAACATGATTGTTGCCAATACTTTTGGATCTTTTGCGCTCCTTGTGCTAATGGTGCTCGGTGGATTCATCATTTCAAGAGGTATTTCTGATAGCCACCTCTCTGTTGTCAGCCATACAAACTTTGCTGCTCTTATTTTTCACAAATTAAAACTCTACTTGACCTTTAATTACTTTTAACTGACAGAGGACATAAAGAAATGGTGGATATGGGGTTACTGGATTTCACCCTTGATGTACTCACAAAATGCAATTACCACAAATGAATTTCTAGGGAAAAAGTGGAGACATGTAAGAGTGCTTATCAAAAAATATTTTTTTCCCCTACAAAAAGAAATAATGCTAAGAAAAGAAAAACCCATCAACTTATCATGCAATAAAGGAAGGAAAGGCTCTAGCGAAACAAAAACAGCTTACCATTCAAAATTGTAACAGATTTCTCCTGGATCAACGGAGCCGCTAGGAATAAGAGTCTTGGAGTCTCGTGGAGTATTTCCTGAGGCGAAATGGTACTGGATTGGTCTGGCTGCACTGATCGGATATGTCTTCTTGTTCAACATTCTTTTCACCGGGGCGCTCACCTATCTCCAGCGTGAGTACAACTCTCCATTTGAATTTCTGAAATATTTTGACCATTTCAAGCATCAAACTTCTATTCTGAGCATTCTTTTCAATGTTTGCAGCATTTGGAAAATCTCAGCCAGCAATGTCTGAAGAAACCCTGAGAGAAAAAGAGGCAAATTTAACGGGGGCGCAAATTGAACTATCATCCCAAGGAAGGAGCACATCCAAGAGTATAGTACTAACCACTTTGATGCAAAGATGTCCATTGGCATTTCTTGAAGGTTTTTGCTAACTCTTTATTCCATAATTCCACTAGGTAGAATAGCTCAGGAAAGAAATAGCACAGCAGGCTCCAGACATGCTGTGACTGATTCTAACCAGAACCAAAAAGGGATGGTCCTTCCATTTACACCTCTTTCCATCACCTTTGATGAAATAAGATACTCTGTTGACATGCCACAGGTAAGCAACCTTAGTAGAAAAGATATATCCATATTAAGTGATTTGAATATATCTCATCCAATAAGTAAATCATCTTGATGTACTTACAGGAAATGAAAGCGCAAGGTATTGTGGAAGACCGGCTAGAACTTCTCAAGGGAGTGAGTGGATCTTTTAGGCCAGGAGTGCTTACTGCTCTCATGGGTGTTAGTGGAGCTGGTAAGACTACACTCATGGATGTACTTGCTGGAAGGAAAACAGGTGGATATATCGAAGGAAACATAACCATATCTGGCTATCCAAAAAAGCAAGAAACTTTTGCCCGTGTATCAGGATATTGTGAACAAAATGATATCCACTCTCCTCATGTCACAGTTTATGAGAGTCTGGTATACTCTGCATGGCTTCGACTACCTCCAGAAGTTGATTCTGCAACAAGAAAGGTAAGACAGGCAATATCACTCTCTGAACTTTGTGTTTGTTTTTATCAAACATATATTTTGCTAAAACTGAACAAGCTTTCTATGTAATGTAGATGTTCATTAATGAGGTGATGGACCTTGTGGAGCTGACACCTTTGAGAGACGCACTGGTTGGGTTGCCTGGTGTGAATGGTCTATCAACAGAGCAGCGCAAGAGGCTGACAATTGCTGTTGAACTTGTTGCTAATCCTTCTATAATATTCATGGATGAGCCTACATCTGGACTTGACGCAAGGGCAGCAGCAATTGTTATGAGAACTGTAAGGAACACAGTGGATACCGGGAGGACTGTGGTGTGCACCATCCACCAGCCAAGCATAGACATATTTGAAGCATTTGATGAGGTGAGAGAAGTTTCAATTTCCTAAGCTCCACAAGGGTGTTGCACCATTTTAGAAATAAGCATGCCCGAGTCTAATGTCCTTTTCTTTCAATTTGCAGCTCTTCCTAATGAAGCGAGGAGGGGAAGAGATATATGTCGGTCCACTTGGGCACCATTCCCGTGATTTAATCAACTATTTTGAGGTGAGACAATAGTAGGCAAAAGAGGCAACTTAATAAATTGTTTCATCGTATGCATTATGATTAAAACCAATCTGCTTTCCTCTATCTATTAAGAGTGTTGAAGGAGTTAGAAAGATAAAAGATGGGTATAATCCAGCGACATGGATGTTGGAAGTGACCACATTGGCACAAGAACAACTATTAGGCATCAATTTCTCTGAGATATACAAGGACTCTGAACTTTTTAGGTGAGTATCCTACTTAGATTCCCTTAAATTAGTTTGAAAATGAGGTGACTGCCATATCACTCCTGTTATATTACCAAAATGCAGGAGGAATAAAGCATTGATTGCAGAGTTAAGCACACCGCCTCCCGGTTCAAGCGATCTTTACTTCCCATCTCAGTATTCACAGAATTTCTTCACACAATGCATGGCTTGCCTATGGAAACAACATTTGTCGTACTGGAGGAATCCTCCCTACACTGCTGTTAGATTTTTCTTCACAACAATCATAGCCCTCTTGTTTGGAACAATATTCTGGGATCTAGGCACAAAAAAGTAAAATCCCTAACATTGCCTAGAAAATAACTAACATTTCCTGGTGTTTTCAGACTTGTGCGCATATTGATATGTGGCATGCCACAGGAACATTGACTTAACTATGTATGATTGTAGGGAAAAACAGCAGGATTTATTCAATGCTATGGGTTCTATGTATGCTGCTGTTCTATTCATTGGTGTGCAGAATGCTTCATCCGTCCAACCAGTTGTTTCTATTGAAAGAACAGTTTTCTACAGGGAGAGAGCAGCAGGGATGTACTCAGCTCTTCCCTATGCATTTGGACAGGTAAATAAAGCTATTGAAAGCAATTTAATTCATCATTTTCTATTCCCAGAAATCTTTATCTACATATACCTCTACACTCATGGTAACTGGAACACTTTGTAAAACTTATTTGCAGGTCGCAATTGAACTCCCATATATCTTAGTCCAGTCTTTGATATACGGTGTCTTAGTATATGCGATGATTGGATTTGAATGGACAGTCGCCAAATTCTTTTGGTACATGTTCTTCATGTATTTCACATTGCTATACTTCACATTTTATGGGATGATGGCAGTAGGGTTGACTCCAAACTACAACATTTCTTCCATTGTGTCATCTGCATTTTATGCAATATGGAATGTTTTCTCAGGATTTATCATCCCACGGCCAGTAAGTTCTACCCATCTAGGTCTTCTCATTTCATTCAAATTCCGTCCCTGATGCAACATGGTCATTGAACTAAACGGTTCATTTCTCTTTTTTTCTTTTTTTCTTTTTTCTTCTTCACAGAGGATTCCTATTTGGTGGAGATGGTACTATTGGATATGCCCCGTTTCATGGACTTTGTACGGATTGGTTGCTTCACAGTTTGGTGATATTGATGATCATAAACTCATTGACACTGATGAGGTCGTGTCAGAATTTCTTAGGAGCTACTTCGGATTCAAACACAGTTTTCTTGGAGTAGTTGCAGTGGTGGTTGTTGCATTTGCAGTACTTTTTGCTGTTTTGTTTGCCTTCTCTATTAAAATGTTGAATTTCCAAAGAAGATGAAGTTATGGAAGTATTGGTATAGTTTTGTAAAAGAAAAATTACAATCTAATAAATAATGTAATGGTCAGGCCTGAACAGGCCACCAATTGTTCCTCTCAGAAACTGAATCCTATACTCAATTTGTCAACTTAATTTTTTTGTCTATCATTTATATTCTAAGATGATAATGCAAATAAACTTCGTACACAATCCTAACAAATCCCAGTAATGAACTCAATTCAATGAACATATTATAATAGAGGACAATAACAACAGAAAAAAAAAAAAAAAAGAATTCCTTCTGCAAACATCAAAGGGAATAGATTTCCATAATATGCTAATGTTTGGTGAAATGCTATCTATGACTTCAAAATCCTAACGAGTGATCCCATACAAGACCATTTGCAATAGGAGATAAGTGTAATTAAACAATTACTGTTAACTTTAAAAACAAAAACAAAGAAAGAAAGAACATCTCAAAACAAAGCAATTGAACATGAATTGCAATCTAGCTTTGCCAACTTGGCTTTCTCTATAGCTTTTAGGGATTTAGGGTTTTAGAGTCAACAAAAACTAAAAATCCAATTTTTCATGTTTACAAATTACCCATAATTCTCTGAAAATACATTTAAGAAAAAAAAAAAAGCAGAACATACTTACAAAACAAACTGAAATCAAGAAGCAAGGTCAAACTGGGGACGTTGATAGAAACCAAGGCTGCATGCACAATTGGCTTTTAAAGCAGACATGCACAAAGATAGAAAAGCAATTAAAAGGAAAGATGCATAACCATCTGGAAAGAGCGTGGCATAGATGTTTGTAGAAACGCCCAAGAGGAGAAGCGAAGAGTTCAGGAACAAGCCAACCTGCCACGCTGAGAAGTTGAGGGCCTTGTGCTCTTTGCTTGAGGTTTTCAAAAGGCTCTTTGAGTCAGAGAATTTCGAGTCAGGTCCAACTTGTCTTTTCTGGTCACCGGCCCATAAGCTTTGGAAAATCATCAGTTTACCAGGATGGTTGGCGGGGAAATGTGGGAGGACACGGCACTCCTCAACAAACAAATAACATTTTTAAATGATTGCCATTAAATTTTACTGATCTTATTTAAATGATATTTAATAAAAAAAACAGAAACATTGGGCCTTTGAAAGCATTATCGTCATATATAATGTTATATATATATATATATATATAACAAAAGTTCACAAAATAGGCAAACCACATGCATACCACTATCTAGAATTAATTATCCTACTCACATAGTGAAAGATCTTTTTGTAACATAACTGTTTCCAAAGAGCCAGTATATTTAAACAAAAAAACACTTTGATATATTGTACTATATTTTATTTAAAAAATTAGATAAATCATAAATTGATAAGAACTAAAAAGACAAATACAACAATAAAACTAACAACTATTCATCTATTGGTATCAAATCCCTTGTATTAAGTGTTTGTCGTATTAAAAAGATGAGGTTAAAAATATGTTTCACATAAATAAATAGCACATGTGTTGTAGAACTTCGTTTCCGCATGTGTTTGACAAAAAAAAAAATAATTTGATAGATTATCAGTGAAGATTGATATATTTATTGACCGTCAAAAATTAACTAGCAAACATGTAGCCATGCAGAGAGGATGGAGATGACAACCATCAAGTGATTAATATTGTACTACACACATATATATATATATACATATACTGCTAGGCAATTCTCTGCTATCTAAAAAAACATTATTTAAGAAAATTTGGTTTTAGATATATTTTGATTATTTATTTTGTGAAAAAATGAAGAATTAAATTAGTTCTAATAGATTTTACCACCGTCAGAATAATAAAATAATAAAAAATTTGGTATTTCATTCTTCCTTGTCGTCACATAATACATATTGAGTGTTTAATTGTGAGATTTGTTTATATTTTTAAAAGAAAAAGGTTGTTCTAGAAACACGCTGATTGTTTAATAAAATATTCCTAATTTGGAAAAAAAAGGACAGAAATTATCAAATTATCAATCAATGTCTTAATTATTTATATCATTATTAAGTTGAAGCTTGACATGTCAATGTGAATCGTCTACCAAACAAACAAAAAAAAAGGGAGTCAAATAAACTTCAATGCATGAACAATCAATGGGTGGCTGATAAATCCCACAAAGTAGTGCCCAATTATGAATTTCCAGTTTTGTAGTTACCAGAAGGTCTTTGGCTGGCTGAATATCAATAGCCTTGCAATAACTAGTCACAAGGTTTTGTAGCCTTTGAATTTTCAGCAACCTTTTGTTGAAAACCCTCAAGGCAACTCTGCTTTTCAAATTATATATTCTCACAATTTTGTTTGCATGTAACCTTCCAATAAGTTTCATCACTTTGAATAAAATACCAACCTACACCAACCAACACCTTTTTTCTTCAAAGAAAAACTCGGATAAACCACATTTATTGGTATCACTAAACATTTGAAGTTTGCAAGAGAATATATGTACTCACAAATTAAATGCACTGGCGTGATCTTCTAGAAACCATTAATATTTTAATTTATTTATGTTTTCGTTTTTATTTGAGCTAAGATTCATATTTATTTTTCATTAAAAATACAAACACCTACCCAAGATAAGAGAAATTTTGACCAATAATAATAAATTCAACATTGCACTAAGTTATAAAAAAAAAATTTGTTTTGATAATATAAAAAATAAACAAATACAAGTTTGTTGATATTCTTATCTTATTGCTAGTTTTAATTGTTTTATTATTTATTTCAAAAATTGTTTTATTATTATAATTCAAGAAATATAAACTCCAAAAGGCCAAACATGGCAAAGGTAAAATCCTTGTCTTTGTCCCAAACTGGATAAATCTCCTGATTTCGAGCTTAATTAGCCATGATTTAAAATCATTTAAAGATTTTATTTTTTATACATACCTACCATTATCTTTCCCTTTTAAAATATTCTTATGCACACCTTTTTAATGAAAATAGTTATTTAATAATATAAAAAAAATCACAAATCATTAGTACCTAATGCAACACTCCAATAACTCTCATTGTTTGAAACATAATAAAATTATTAAGTTTGGTAATGTTCGCTTCCTTGGCTATCGTAAAATTATACAATATTTCATAAAAAATTATACAAGGATAAATAAGTTTTTTTTTCTTTCAAATTTTTTTATTGTTTCCGTCTCTGTTATTCTATGTTGGTTTTTTTTTATCTATCTCTTTTTAGTTTATCCTTTTTAAAAATAAATAAATAAATAAATAATTCTCTTAGGTGCATTCTAGATAGTAGATAGGATACCCGCAAATTATGGTGTTCACCACGTGCATGGATCCCATAATATTTTATTTTTATTTATTCGTTTTTAATTCCATGCATACAGGTTCATAGTACCCAGCAACTCCATTATTTAATAATAATAATAATAATAAACCTTCTAGAAGTTCTCTCCCCTCAAAAATGAATGATGATAACGTGGCCCTCCTCTCTAGAAGGCCTTCTCTTTCACGTAGAGCCGTGGAGGTCACACTTTCTTATATATATATCAACTGTACATCTAGATAGACGAATTGAAGACTAAATTAATCCAAAGTTTTGGACCAAGAAAACAGTTTTGATTTAAGATAACTTAAAAACATTCATGTCTAACAACAAACACCGAAGACATTCTAATCTGAAAGACGTTTCTAATTAATTTGTCAACAACCCAAGTTTTTAATTTTTAATCTGATGAAGTTGTTTGGTTTCACATTCAAATGTATATTGAATCCTTGATTTTTTTTTTTAAAGTAAAATTGTATGTTTATTTGTCTCCGTCATGGTTGGTTTTCTCTTCTTGGTTAGGACCCTTTTTTTTTTTTTTGTGAGTTTGATCTCATGTCTTGTGATTTGTTTGAACTAATTATTTTAGCCCAATGCCTCTGACCTCTCATGAGAGCAAATTCTACTCCGTGAAAAAGATGGTCAAATGTGATTGATATCTATGATATTATTGTTATTAAAAAAAAGTTGTTATTATTATTTTTTTTTTATGTTTACGCCAAATACGACATGCACGGCAATGATATATGCATGAGACTATGAAACAAATTTAAAAAACACTGAAGAGCAAAATTGGGATACACACTATAACCATAAAAAGTTATTAAATACCCCAATAATGAGAGGATTGGGAAGAATTGGGAAGACATATATAGTTTCTAGAAAATAATCAAGGTTCTCGAACTCCGACCGAGCATCGACCCGAAAAAAATTAGGGTTGAATCGAGGTTGAATTAGGGTTAGCAATTTTTTATTAAAAATAATCTAAATTTTAGTATATATAATTAAAAAAAATCTAATATTAAAGAATAAAAAATAAAAAAATAAAAGCATAACTTTTTAAAATTTTTAGGCAATATCTTCCATATTGAAGAATAAGTACACTTACAAATTGAGTTAAGGTTGAAGTAAATAAATCATCACTGTCTAACTGCCAAATAAAATGCTGACTTCCATTATTAGACCATGACCATTTATCAAAGTTGAAAAATATACAATTATTTATAAATATATGGGACATCAGTGTTAAAAAAAGAATATATAAAAAATTCCAATTTTTGTTATGAATATATAATCACATTCCATTCCTTTTGAGTGACAACTCATTCAAGAACGGCTTCACAAATGCTTGGATAAAAAAGGATTATAGGACATTGCAGTACATTTTACATGAAAATATTCAATCAATCAAATAATTCCAAAAAAACAAGCAATTAAATGTACTATAAAACACAACAACATGAAGATCAATACCAGAAGAGTTGGCCGCACCAAACAAATGATATAAACGAAAAATAGTATTATCTTTTTTTAAAAAAAGAATGCATTTATCTGTGTAGTTAATCTCATATCATTATTCAACATCCAATGAATGATAAATGTATTTCAACTTACTAACAAGTAAAAATGATAGCAATTTCCATCATTTATTTTCAAATTAATGTTCTTCAATTTACAAAAATGAGAAAAAGAATATATGGAAGCAAAACCCAAGAGAAGAATAGAAGTACCTCTTCATCCAAGACCAAGACTAGTTCTCCTTCCCTCTTTCTTTCTTCTATGATATATTGCTCTTCAATAATGCACCATAGAACTTGCTAAGTAGCCCTCCATTCCTTACCCCACCTTTCTAGATTCCCAATGATAATATAATAAAATAAAAATTTTCTTTTATTAGCATTGTTCATGTGTTCAAAAATCAAACCTGACCCTACCTTCTTGTAGTGGTAGTCATATGTCACGTTTCCTATTAATCCGAATTGTTTATTATTTCACGGGTCTGGGTCTCATAAAATTATTTCCATCAATCAAGTCATGGCGTTCCATCTTAAATATATAATTACTATTATATTATATTATATAGTAAATAATACAGAATAATGAACGCACAGTAAATTATGAGGGTTTCCAGGAATATACCAAATAAAATAATGAACAATAAATCAACAGTTACATGTGTTCATGGCTGACCCCTGACCAACTTATTTGACCCATGAGGGAGGTGGTTTGGATTTCTGGAAGCCGCCACCTTTGCTTTTTCTCTTTCTCTCTTTCTATTTAAGGCCTTTCTTTTCTTTTCCTTGAACATCACCAACCCATCTTTCTCTTCATTTAGTTTGTAAATTCTCTTCAGAAACTGAGGGAACAAGAACAAGTACTTCTTCTTCTTCTTCTTCTTCTTCTTCTTCTTCTTCTTGTTTCTCTATTTTTTAGTTGTTTGTTGGAGGTTTAGAGTGCATTGGAGATTGGAAAGGAGGAGGAGGAGGAATGGAGTTTGGAGATACAATTAGAGCTGGGAGCATGAGGCTCAATAGCTCCTCCATTTGGAGGAGAGGAGATGATATCTTCTCCAGATCATCGAGGGATGAGGATGATGAAGAAGCTCTTAAGTGGGCGGCTCTTGAGAAGCTCCCAACCTATGATAGAGTTCGCAGGGGTATACTCACTTCCGCTGCTGGAGAACGTAAGGAGGTGGATGTTAACAACCTTGGCCTTCAAGAACGGACTCATTTGCTTGACAGATTGGTTCGTGTGGCAGAGGAGGATAATGAAAAGTTCTTGTTGAAGCTCAAGGATCGGATTGATAGGTATTCACTTTCTTTCTTTCTTTTGTTTAATTTTTTATTATATATTGGTAAATTAAAAACCTTGTTGTTCTTCTTATTGTTGTTGATTGTGAATTTGTTTATCTATGATGTTTATAGAGTGGGGCTTGATTTGCCAACAATTGAAGTGCGCTATGAGCACCTCCACATTGATGCAGAAGCCTATGTGGGCAACAGAGGATTGCCATCGGCCATCAATTTCGCGCTCAACGCAGTGGAGGTAATCACAACATTGTTATGTTATGCATAAATTTTTTTTAAATGTCTTGATTTTAGAATCTAATGTTTGGGGATCGCTTTACATGTAGTAGTAGTTCTCTGTTTGACAATTTTAATTTTTTTTAATTTTTTTATTCTTTTGTTTTGATTTTGATTTTGATTTTGCTGTGTTGAAGGCACTTCTCAATTTCCTCCATGTATTGCCAAACAAGAAAAGGCCGATCAACATCCTTAATGATGTTAGTGGAATTATCAAACCTCGTAGAATGACGTTGCTACTGGGTCCTCCAGGCTCAGGAAAAACCACGTTGTTGTTGGCTCTGGCTGGAAAGCTAGACTCTGAACTCAAGGTCAATAGCTTCTCACTTTTTGTACATTTTATTCTTAAGTTTCAAAATCCTCTTGTTTGCTGAATTGGAGCTTCATGTGCAACTTGTGCAATGGGAACAGGTTACTGGAAAGGTGACTTATAATGGCCATGGAATGCATGAGTTTGTGGCTCAGAGGACAGCAGCATATATCGGCCAACATGATCTTCATATAGGAGAGATGACAGTGAGAGAAACCTTAGCATTCTCTGCGAGATGTCAAGGAGTAGGCACTCGTTATGGTGAGTGTCACCTGACCTAATTGAGTTCAGGCTTGTTACCTGTGATTCTACCATTTAAGATGGAAATTAATCATTTCTGTAACAATGTACAGATATGCTAACCGAGCTCTCAAGAAGGGAGAAGGAAGCGAATATCAAGCCAGACCCTGATCTTGATGTTTTCATGAAGGTAAGTTCAGAGTTTTACCAGCAGCAGGTCTTGTTGTTGGAATTCTGATTTGTTTTAATGCTTGATATTTTATTCGCTGTCTTGGATTTAATCAAAGATGGTTGGTCATGAAAATATTGTTGCTGCTTCTGCAGGCAGCTGCTATGGAAGGACAAGAAACAAGTGTAATCACGGATTATACACTCAAGGTATGTGGTTATGAGATGTTCTTCGAGATGTTATTCCTTGCATTGAATTTTTTTCTTATCTAAATGTGAAAATGGTTACAGCTTTTGGGGTTAGATATATGTGCTGATACCATGGTAGGAGATGAGATGCTGAGGGGTATATCTGGAGGCCAAAAGAAGCGTGTCACGACAGGTACCACAAACACTTGCCAAGGCTGATGGACTAACATTCATATGCTTGCATTCTTCAATATGTTGGTGGGGTTCTATTTCCTCCATGCTGATATTCTGTCTCTTCGATTCTTTTCCAGGTGAGATGGTTGTTGGACCAGCAAGAGCACTTTTCATGGATGAGATTTCCACTGGTTTAGATAGTTCAACAACATACCAGATTGTGAATTCTATCCGACAGTCCATTCACATTCTTAGCGGAACAGCAGTCATCTCCTTGCTCCAGCCTGCACCTGAGACGTATGATCTGTTTGATGATATAATTCTTCTCTCAGATGGGCTGATTGTTTACCAAGGACCTCGAGAGAATGTGCTTGAGTTCTTTGAATCTATGGGGTTCAAATGCCCTGCGAGGAAAGGCGTGGCAGACTTCTTGCAAGAAGTATGTTTTATAATCCACTAGGATTTCTTTCTGATGTCCAATTCTTGGCACAGTTAATAAAACTAATTCTTTTGGGGATCATCAGGTGACATCAAGGAAAGACCAGCAGCAATACTGGTCAAGGCATGATGAACCTTATCGGTATGTGCCTGTAAAAGAATTTTCAGAAGCCTTTCTCTCGTTTCATGTTGGCAAGAAACTAGAAAGAGAACTTGCTGAACCATTTGACAAGAGTAAGAGCCACCCGGCTGCTTTGACAACATCAAAATATGGAGTTAGCAAGATGGAACTTTTGAAGGCCTGCACCGATAGAGAACTGCTTCTGATGAAACGTAACTCATTTGTCTATGCCTTCCGGGCTTTTCAAGTGAGTAATGAACTCCCTTTGTCAACACTGCTGTGCTTAAAAATAGCCTAAGGGCTCCTTTTCTTCAAAAAAAAAAAAAAAAAACACTGCTGTGCTTAAATTCGTGACATATTCCATGCCTCAAAGCTAAATATCCTCAAATTGTTGATTACAGCTCTTGCTCATGGGAATCATCACAATGACATTGTTCTTCCGAACAAACATGCACCGTGACTCAACAACTGATGGAGGGATATATTTGGGGGCACTGTTCTTCTCAATTGTGATGCTCATGTTCAATGGTTTTTCAGAACTTGGTCTAACCATTATGAAGCTCCCTGTGTTCTTCAAACAAAGAGACTACCTCTTCTACCCTGCATGGGCTTATGCTTTGCCATCATGGATACTGAAAATTCCAATTTCTTTTGTGGAAGTTGGTGTCTGGGTCTTCATTGATTACTATGTCATCGGATTTGATCCAAGCGTAGCAAGGTGAGAATATTTCGTCCTGGCACATTCATATCCTATTCTATGCATCATTTCAAACTATCCCTCTGCATCTTATTCAAATCTAACTTTAGCAACACTTCCCTCCTGACAGGCTGTTCAAGCAATATCTGCTGCTTCTAGTCCTCAATCAGATGGCTTCAGCCTTGTTCCGTTTCGTTTCAGTTTTAGGCAGAGACCTGGTTGTTGCAAATACATTATCAGCCTTCACTTTGCTTATCATGATAATATTGGGTGGATTCATCCTCAAGCATGGTATGCATTATAACTTGCTATGTTAGACTAGATTTCCCGAGCAGTACTTTGTTTAAATCCACTATATGGCTAAAATTACTGCTTTCTATAGGCTAAATCATCATCATCTTGTCTCTCTTTGACAGATAATATCAAGAAGTGGTGGATTTGGGGTTACTGGATATCACCTCTGATGTATGCCCAGAATGCAATTTCCACAAATGAATTCCTTGGACATAGTTGGAGCAAAGTAAGAAACATAAGGATCACAGTGGCTTGCTAGAGAAAATTAGCTCATGCATGTCTTCTTATATTTTGTTGCAGGTCCTTAATGGATCATCAAAGCCACTGGGAGTGGAAGTCCTAGAATCTCGTGGAATGTTTACTGAGGCAAAATGGTACTGGATTGGTTTCGCTGCATTGGTTGGCTATGTGGTGTTATTCAATGCTTTTTTCACCATGGCTCTCGACTTTCTCAAACGTGAGTGGTCTTATTACTGCTTAGGCATAAAATTTTCTTATAGGCATGGATCAAAGTGCAAAAATTGAACATGGTTACCCATAATCAATCTGTCTAACTCTCGCAGCGCTCGGGAAAAACCAACAGTCTATGTCAGAGGAGACACTGAAAGAGAAACACTTAAATTTAACTGGTGAGATGATTGAACTATCATCCAGAGGAAGGCGCTCTGGAAACACTTCTGCATCTGGAAGTAAGCTGTGCAAATCTATGTAGCTCCTTTATTTGTTTTTATTTCTTGGTTGCTTGATCTGATTCAAGTGTCTTTATGACTACAGATGTGGTTAATAACTCAACAAGCCAAACCTCGTCCCCCACAGGCACTGATTCCAATGCAAACAAGAAAGGAATGGTCCTTCCATTCACACCACAATCAATAACATTTGATGAAATAAGATACTCTGTTGACATGCCAGAGGTAACTTCTTTTCACATAGCAGTCTGCTTGACAGTTGTCTTCTATTAGGATTTCTATGGCATAATTGTTTCTCAGAATAAAGACTAATGGCTTCATTTCCAAAAAAAAAACTCAATAGGAAATGAAAGCAGAAGGCATTGTGGAAGACAGATTGGAGCTCTTGAAGGGTGTAAGCGGATCTTTCAGGCCAGGGGTGCTCACTGCTTTGATGGGTGTCAGTGGAGCTGGCAAGACAACTCTGATGGATGTGTTGGCTGGCAGAAAAACCGGTGGATACATTGAAGGAAACATTACTGTATCAGGCTATCCAAAGAAGCAAGAAACCTTCGCTCGCATATCAGGATACTGTGAACAGAACGATATTCACTCTCCCTATGTCACAGTTTATGAGTCTCTTGTATACTCTGCATGGCTTAGGCTTCCCGCTGAAGTTGATTCTAAAACCGGAAAGGTAGTGCTTAGTGATGTGTAACAACCTTTGTGGTGTGTCCACGTTGTCAATGTGTAAACTGACCAGTAAATCTATTGGGTGCAGATGTTCATTGACGAGGTCATGGAGCTAGTGGAGCTTACACCACTGAAGGAAGCCTTGGTTGGATTACCTGGCGTAAATGGGCTATCAACAGAGCAGCGCAAAAGGTTGACCATCGCGGTTGAGCTTGTTGCTAATCCCTCAATTATATTCATGGACGAACCTACTTCTGGACTTGATGCAAGAGCTGCAGCAATTGTTATGAGAACCGTGAGGAACACTGTCGACACTGGAAGAACTGTTGTCTGTACTATTCACCAGCCTAGCATTGACATATTTGAAGCTTTTGATGAGGTGAGGCTTTTTCTTGTTTATGAACTATTGCTTCTTGTGGTGACCAATGAGTAGCAATGTCCATCCTGGAGAACCAGTAATATGAATTTGCATGATTCTAATGCTTCTTATGTCTGCAGCTTTTCCTAATGAAGAGAGGAGGACAAGAGATTTATGTAGGTCCGCTTGGGCGCCATTCTTGTCATCTAATTGAGTATTTTGAGGTAAGGAAACATGAATCGATGATAGAGGTTGAACTTTTCATAGATTAATTCTCTCAAGCAGTTTATAACACACCTATTTTGGCTGTTTGTTGCTCTAGGGTATTCAAGGGGTGAGCAAGATAAAAGACGGTTATAATCCAGCTACATGGATGTTGGAAGTAACCACACAAGCACAGGAGGAGATACTAGGTGTCAGTTTTACTGATGTTTACAAGAACTCAGAATTATTTCAGTGAGTAGCCGCCTAATTTTAGCTCCTCAAGATGTTTCACGTTCCAGATTATTTGAATATAAATACTTAAGGCATATATATTCTTCAATTGCAGGAGGAACAAAGCTTTGATTAAAGAGCTTAGCATACCTCCTCCGGGCTCAAGTGATCTGCATTTCCCAACCAAGTACTCACAGCCCTTCATAATGCAGTGCCTTGCATGTCTGTGGAAACAACGCTTGTCATATTGGAGGAATCCTGCATACACTGCAGTCAGATTTTTCTTCACAGTGATCATAGCTTTGGTATTTGGAACCGTCTTTTGGGACATGGGCAAAAAAACGTAAGCCATCATCGAAACTCTAAGCCTACTTATTCATCATTTCAAGAGGCAGATGTAATTTCTTGAGAAAACAACTGGCTCCAACGCTGACAAAATTCTCTGATGATTCAATATCAAATTGCAGGGGGAAGCAACAGGATCTAATAAATGCAATGGGTTCCATGTATGCTTCCGTCTTGTTTCTAGGAGTCGCTAATGGTGCATCTGTGCAGCCAGTTGTCTCAGTTGAACGCACAGTCTTCTACAGAGAAAAAGCTGCGGGGATGTACTCGGCACTACCATATGCATTTGGACAGGTTTCTACTTCAAAACCAGCATCTCCAATTCTGTCATGCCGCATGCTGTTATTGATCATTCATATTATCTTCTATTCTATCAACAGGTTGCAATTGAGTTTCCCTACGTCTTCGTCCAAGCATCCGTATATGGAATTCTAGTATATGCAATGATAGGATTTGAATGGACTGCTGCCAAGTTCTTTTGGTATCTGTTCTTCATGTATTTCACATTGCTGTACTTCACATTCTACGGCATGATGGCGGTGGGCTTGACACCAAACTACAACGTAGCCTCCATTGTTTCTTCTGCATTCTATGGAATTTGGAACCTCTTCTCTGGATTCATCATCCCAAGACCTGTAAGTTCAATGTTTAATTTTTGCTGTTCTTTTTGCTTTTTCAGAGCTACATGGTTAAATCTGTAGGTTTGGTTTCACAGTTGGATATAAAAATATACTCATTTATCCATCTCTTCTTCTTCTTATTCTTCTTCTTCTACACAGAGGATGCCAGTTTGGTGGAGATGGTACTTCTGGGCATGCCCAGTTTCCTGGACTTTATATGGACTGGTTGCTTCACAATTTGGAGATCTTGATACCACCTTTGATGGCAGCAATGTCACAGTGAAACAGTTCCTAAAGAGCTACTTTGGGTTCCGACACGACTTCTTGGGTGTGGTAGCTGCGATGGTTGTTGTATTTACCTTGTTCTTTGCTGTCCTGTTTTCCTTAGCCATCAGAACGCTCAACTTCCAAAGGAGATGAGTGCATTTACTGCAGTCAAACTTGTTTGTGAAGAGCAGTAATTACAACCCTGTTCACCCGTATAAGTCTTGTAGATTGGAAAGACATCATCTTTATTTTATTTTTATTTTTATTTTTATTTTGTTGGTGTGATTCTTGTAACCATTTCTTTGTATCATATAGGCTATTGAGAAGTATTTTTGTATTTTGGCCCCTTCAAGAATGTATAAGATTATTCTTTTCTAAATGAAATAAAAGTTCATATCGTACAACTTTGTATACCTTCTATTATTACCATCTCAAATGCCCCCAACACAACCATGCAAAAAATCCCTGCAACCCTTATTAGGATTTACTTAAAAATCCATTGTGAGTGCCCCCAGGCTGGACTCTGGATTAGAAAAACACAGAGTCACCACAAAGCTAGGCACCACAGGGGGGATGGCTCTGCACAATTGTTTAAAAAATATTAGTTTAATAAAAATATTATAATGATAATAATAATATTAATAATATTAATAATACACCTCCAAGAGTAAGTAGATCCATGTGGAGATTAGACTTCTCCAACAACAATGTCATCGTATCAGAAACCAAATCCCACCATATGCACTCAGAGATACACAAACACGCCATTTACCTACATATAATCGACAGATCTAGAAAACAATGCAGACTTCTTAGTACTTAAACTAAAAATTAAAAGGAAAAAAAAAAAAAACCAAATGAAAATGAAACACATCCAAACCAGACAGGGACGGTCTCTATGCTACCATTCCAACAAACCACCCCGGAACCCGCCATAAATATGACTCTTTCTCCAAAGTACTCTCACAACAGATAATCTTCTCAATCACAAAGTTCCATGACATGGCATTGAAACCTTGCACTTCATTTCCCCACCTCATTTGCATGGCAAGCTTTGCATGAGTTTGAAGACCGAGAAGTAGAGGAGTAAAAGCTCTGTAGGACCATGGATGCGAGAAGTGATTGTTCGGAGGCGAGTTTCCGTGATGACGAAGCATTGAAATGGGCTGCGCTTGAGAAGCTGCCAACTTATGATCGTGTACGAAGAGGAATACTCACTGGAAAAGAAGGAGAGACCATAGAGGTTGATATCCGGAGCCTTGGGTTGAATGATAGGAGGAGTTTGATTGAGAGGTTGGTTAGAGTGGCTGAGGAGGACAATGAGAAGTTCTTGTTGAAGCTCAAGAACAGAATGGAACGGTATTTTTTGAGTTTGAGTTATATTATGTATATATATATATATATATATGTTTTTTTTTTTTGGTATTGAAATGATGATCTTGTTCATTGGTCTTTCTTCTTAATTAGTGTGGGGATTGAGCCACCAACAATAGAAGTCCGGGTTGAGAATTTGAATGTAACTGCAGAAGCTTATGTGGGAAGCAGGGGTGTTCCAACAGTCCTGAATTTTTTTGGTAACAAGATTGAGGTATCTATAAAAGCTTGTGTGTGTTTCTATTTTCCTCTAAAAAACACAAATGATTTAAAAAGTAGTGTTCTGTTTTTACTTGGAATTCTGCTAATATTGCAGGAGGTTTTGCACAACCTTTATATAATCCCAAGTAGAAAGAAACCCATTTCTGTTCTCCAAGACATCAGTGGAGTTGTTAAGCCTTGCAGGTATGGTATACAGCTAAGTACAAGTTATTTAATCCAAGAATTTATTGTTATTGTTTTCCTTTTTTCTTCCCTCCACCCCCACTTTATGATACAAACAGTGTGTCCTTTGTAGGATGACTCTGCTGCTAGGTCCCCCAGGATCAGGAAAGACTACCTTGTTATTAGCCATGGCTGGGAAACTTGATTCATCACTGAAGGCAAGTGCAGCCGTTTGTTCCTTTTGTTTTCTTGTCACTGTTCTAGAAAAATTATCATTTATTGCTGTGCTTGTTTAGGCATGAATTGAAGAGATGGAAAAAAAAAAAAAAAAAATGGATTAGACAAGAATATAACAAAAATCTGTCTTCTTTTGGTCATAGCAAAATGCAGAAATATTCCTTCTTTGTTTAATTAATGCATGCCAATTATCCATTTTTATCCACTGTTATAAATAGAAAAATGTTTCATTAGAGGATGAACAAGGCTATAATTTATTGAAACCAAACTGCAGGTTTGTGGCAGAGTGAGCTATAATGGGCATGAGATGAATGAATTTGTCCCTCAAAGGACCTCTGCATACATTAGCCAGTATGATGTGCATCTAGGGCAAATGACTGTTAGAGAAACCCTTGCTTTTTCTGCAAGATGCCAAGGCATTGGAACTCGTTATGGTAGGTTTTATTAGAGATGCATATGCTCTCTCTCTCTCTCTCTCTCTCTCTCTCTCTCTCCATCTATGTATCTATGTATCTATCTATCTATCCGTAGACAGTAGGCTTTCTTTTTCTCTACATATTTTTTAATTTGAATATTTTATTTATGTGGCTGTTGGGTTGGCAATTGCCTCGGCAGAGATGTTGATGGAGCTTGTCAAAAGGGAGAAGGCTGCAAACATCACGCCTGACCAAGATATTGATCTTTTTATGAAGGTGAGCAGTGACATTTGAGCTTCTCAATTCTCATACCCAGTCAAAGCAAATTTTTAAATATTTCCATCCCTTGCATTAGAAATGCTTCCAAAATACAAATCAACTCTTCAAAAAAACAAATTATCCCTTTCTTAATTCCTGCTGTGTATTTCATGCATGTGATTCATTGTTCTCTTTTAGGCTTCATCACTAAAAGGACAGGAGGATGTTGTGACAGACTATATCTTGAAGGTGTGACCTTTATATGCTTGCATATTGACCAATTCTATCTTAACAGAACAACATATAGCTTGCAAACAAACTATCTTACTGTTAATTTCCATTCACATAATAACAGATTCTAGGTCTTGAAATTTGTGCTGATACCATGGTTGGAGATGCAATGGTAAGAGGTATCTCCGGAGGACAGAGGAAGCGTGTGACCACAGGTAACAATGGAGAGGGTCATTCTGAACTTGTGGCTGTTGCCAGACTGATTTAGATGAATTTGATGATGTCAGTATAATTGTTCTGGTTGTTTGCCCAGGTGAGATGCTTGTTGGACCAGCAAAGGCATTGTTCATGGATGAGATATCAACTGGCCTGGACAGTTCTACTACATTCCAGATAATTAACTCAATTAGGCAGTCTGTTCATATACTTGGGGGCACAGCAGTAATCTCACTGCTTCAACCAGCACCTGAAACTTACGAGCTTTTCGATGACATCATTCTCCTCTCGGATGGACGGATTGTGTATCAGGGTCCAAGGGAGAATGTCATTGAGTTCTTTGAATCAATGGGCTTCAGATGTCCTGAGAGAAAAGGAATAGCTGATTTCTTGCAAGAGGTAAGCAAGCAGCTTCACAACTAGTCAGAAAGCTTCTTTTTATCAGTTCAAAATTGTTATTGGTGTGAAACTGTAAACTGTTATCTACATCATCAACAGGTAACATCAAAAAAAGATCAGCAACAATACTGGTGTAGAGATGAAGCTTACAGCTTTATATCAGTGAGGGAATTTGCAGAAGCATATAAATCTTTCCATGTCGGTCAATCACTTCAAGAAGAACTCAGCACTCCATTTGACAAGAGCAAGAACCACCCTGCAGCTTTAACAACCTCGAAGTATGGTGTTAGCAAGATGGAATTACTTAAGGCCTGTATGTGGAGGGAGTTTCTGCTAATGAAGAGGAACGCATTTGTTTACATATTCAAACTCATGCAAGTGAGTTCTTTCTCAGCTAATTTCAAGAGCGATATATCTGCATACATTATAACAAAGCTCCAGTGAATAAACATAGAATTTTAAGAGTTGTACATTAAGTACCTATGAATCCATCATTCTAGTTTAAAAGGGAAATTGGTTTTAGTAGTCTATTACCTTCTGGTTTCCTGATCTTGCATGTCTTTCTTCTTGCCAGCTTGTCACGCTTGCTTTTGTGACAATGACTGTCTATTTGCGTACCAAGATGCCCCATGAAACAGTGGAAGATGGATTCGTCTATTTGGGTGTTTTGTTTATTGGCCTACTCACACACTTCTTTAATGGAATCGCGGAGCTTCCTATGAGCATCAAGAAACTTCCCATCTTCTTCAAGCAAAGAGACCTCCACTTGTATCCAGCATGGGCATATGCACTGCCTGCATGGCTACTCAAAATTCCTATATCATTTGTGGAATGTGCTGTTTGGACTGCAATGACATATTATGTTGTTGGATTTGATCCAAGCACAGAAAGGTGAATTTTTTTATGACAATCATGTGTAACTTTTTGTCATTTTTGCTATTTTAGAGTAGTAAGTTACTGACCTCTGAATCCTATCACTGCAGAATGTTGAGGCAGTTTCTTCTATTTACTCTGCTTAGCCAAATGGCTTTTGGACTCTTTCGGCTCCTTGCCGTTTTGGGGAGGGAGATGGTCTCTGCATCAATATTTGGAGCTTTTGCACAGCTCGTCCTTGTTGCCCTGGGTGGATTCCTTCTATCTCGGGGTATGAACTTGATGTTGTCCTCAAAGCACATTCATTCATGCTTCTCAACTCAAACCATCAAGAAGTTTTAACTCTTTTACCTCCAAGGCATTCGATTTTAATTAATGGTTATTCAACCTTGTCTTTTCTCTTTAATTTGCAGACAATATAAGTGGCTGGTGGATTTGGGGTTACTGGTCTTCACCATTGATGTATGCAACAAATGCTATTGCCGTAAATGAGTTCTTGGGAAAAAGATGGAGACATGTAAGATAATCTAATGCAGGTTTTGTGACACAGTGAAATGAATTGATCCCAAGAAGCATGACATTCTGTGCTGCAGGTGGTTGATCTATCTAGGCCTGCAGAAACAGTAGGTGTTCAAGTCCTGAAATCTCGTGGACTATTTCCTCAGAAGTACTGGTATTGGATTGGTGTAGGTGCATTGCTGGGACATATCTTGGTCTTCAATGGTCTCTTTGCTCTAGCACTTTCTTACCTTGAGCGTAAGTGTCTCATTTTATACTTGATCTGCAACATGTCAGTGCTTCCATATATATATATATATATTCGTCGTACATTGATGATCATAAAATTACTGCAGCACTTGGAAGAGGACAGACACAGGCAATTGTCTCCGAGGATAAATTGGAGGATGGTGTTGACAAGACAGACAATACAGCATCATCTGTTAAGAGTGATTCTGGTATGGTGCTTCACACCTTGAGACGAGAGAGATCAACTTGCTCATCATTAGTTTATTTTTCACTGATATTGTTTTGATAATTCCAATGACACAGAGGTCACTCAAACCAAGAGGGTAGTAGAAGATAATAAGAATGAGAAGAGGGGCATGGTACTACCATTTGCTCCTCATTCTATTACTTTCACAGACATCAAGTATGCGGTGGATATGCCAGCGGTATCGCATTCATGCTGTTTTAGACTTCTTTCAGTAACGTCAATCATGTAATTCAGAACAATACATTTATGACCGAATGGATGAATAATGATCAGGAAATGAAGGCCCAAGGTGTTAAGGAGAATCGGCTTCAACTTCTAAATGGACTGAGCGGATCTTTCAGACCAGGAGTTCTCACAGCACTAATGGGTGTCAGTGGAGCTGGGAAGACAACTCTAATGGATGTTCTTGCTGGGAGGAAAACCGGGGGATATATAGAGGGAAGCATTGCTATATCTGGTTATCCAAAGAAGCAGGACACTTTTGCTCGCATATCGGGTTACTGTGAACAAAATGACATTCATTCTCCTCAGGTCACAGTATATGAATCTTTACTTTACTCTGCATGGCTCCGGTTGGATCCTGAAATTGATTTCGCCACTAGAAAGGTAAATAGACTTATGCTGAATTTTCAGATCATTCATGAGTTGCCTGCATCTTCCATCCAAGGTCAATTAATGGATGGTGTCAACTCAAATTTAATTAGTCATGAAATGAAGTGTTCTGAATTTTAGAACTTCCATTTTTGCAACTGATTCCTGAATCTTATAATTGTAGATGTTCATAGAGGAAGTCTTGGAGCTTGTTGAACTGGCAAACTTAAGGTTTGCAATGGTTGGGTTGCCTGGAGTGAATGGACTGTCAACCGAGCAGCGCAAGAGATTGACAATTGCCGTTGAGCTTGTTGCCAATCCCTCTATTGTATTTATGGATGAGCCGACCTCTGGACTTGATGCCAGAGCTGCAGCTATTGTTATGAGAACAGTAAGGAACACCGTTGACACTGGACGGGCTGTAGTTTGCACGATTCACCAGCCAAGCATTGACATTTTTGAAGCTTTTGATGAGGTAGCTTGAAAATGAAATTAGGCATATCAATCTTTAATGGCAGTTGCATTCTGTTACTGTAAAACTCATTATCATTCTGCTGCAGCTCTTTCTCTTGAAGCGAGGTGGTGAAGAAATATATGTAGGTCCACTGGGGCGGAATTCATGTCATCTGATCAAATACTTTGAGGTGAGAGTTAATCACCAGCCAGATATTTATTAAAACTACGTTAACCTTTAAGAAGTCATTTTCATTGCATTGAATTGTCTTTTTGTCAAGGGGATAAATGGAGTGGCAAAGATAAAGGATGGTTATAATCCAGCAACATGGATGCTAGAGGCAACAAGCATTGGTCAAGAAGAAAAACTAGGGATCAACTTCACTGATATATACAAAAAATCTGAATTATACCGGTAAGATGAACATAATCATGTGATGGGAATATCAAAATAGTGATGGAGTATCATTTCGAACTCAAGCCTATGTTTCTTTTTTCTTTTCGCAAATATTGCAGGAGAAATAAAGCTTTGGTTAATGAATTGAGCAAACCTACCCCAGATTCTAAAGACCTATACTTCCCTAGTCAGTATGCACAGTCCTTCCTTATGCAATGTGTGATATGCCTATGGAAACAACACATGTCATACTGGCGAAATCCTAAATATACTGCAATGAGAATGTTCTTTACAACCATCACAGCTTTATTGTACGGGTCGATGTTTTGGAGGGTTGGCTCGAAAATGTACCTTACGCTGAACATTCAATCTACCTCACAACAGCACTAAAATTATCATCATTCTAAAAGAATTGCAATTTATATGCAGGACCACACGTCAAGAATTATTCAATGCAATGGGATCAATGTTTTCTACAGTGATGTTCATCGGAGTACAGAATTGCCAAATGGTACAACCCATAGTAGATATTGAACGGACAGTTCTCTATAGAGAGAAAGGTGCAGGAATGTATTCTGCTTTACCATATGCTTTTGCACAGGTAAGCTTTTACCTTTCCTTTCTTTCCGGATGAAACTTACATTGATTTATCAGTCAATTTATGCGAGAAATTTAGACTCTACTAGTTTTACTTCCTTTATATATCCACTGTGTCTTTGACATTGTTTTACAATATGTAGGTTGTGATTGAGATTCCGTACGTTCTCTTCCAGACAGTTATATACTGTCTCATAGTGTATCGAATGATCGATTTTGAGTGGACTGCAGTGAAATTTTTCTGGTTCCTTTTCTTTATGTTCTTCTCGTTTCTATACTTCACATTCTATGGGATGATGGCCATTGCCTTGACACCAAATAGTGACATAGCTGCAGTAGTTGCTGCCGCATTTTATGGTATTTGGAATATCTTTGCAGGCTTTATAACTCCATTGGCAGTAAGTTTCAACTTGAACCAGCTTTCACATTTTTTTTTTTTTACTGACTAATAAAAACACTATGGTAAACAACTTTATGTTTTGTTTCTGGTTGTTGCAGCGAATTCCAATATGGTGGAAATGGTACTATTGGGCATGCCCAGTTGGATGGAGTTTATATGGATTGTTTGTTTCTCAATTTTCAGACAGAGGAGATGTTATGGAAACTGGGGAGACTGTTAAGGCATTTCTCAGGAGGTATTTTGGCTTCAGGCATGATTTCTTGGGAGTAGCTGCAGGCGCTGTCATTGGTTTCAATGTGATCTTTATTTTCATTTTTGCCTATTCAATCAAGTCAATCAATTTCCAGAAGAGATAGTTCTATAAATTTACAGAGATTGATATAAGTTATCTATTGCCCCATGTAAATATTTATGACTTCATGAATTACTAGTAAAGAATGGTACACTGGGAATGAATCCAAAATCAGCTTCTTGTCTAATTCATAAGGTAAAATATATATAAAGTGGCATTTGGCTCATAAAATACAAATATATATAAAGTTGAAATTTGGTTCATGGAATATACTGATATATATAGTGCAGCTGTCCACTGGAGATTCTTTTTGTTTTTTTGTGTTATTCTTGGTTTTGGTTAAAACTTTTATGGTTTTTTTCCTATGTTTAGTGATTTTTTTTTGTCTATACTCCTTAAATCCACTCATAGTGGATTTTTTTTTTTTTTGGTTTTGATTGCTATCAGTTTGTACTTTTAGTTTATCTTCCGTTTAATATATATATATATATATATATATATATATATATATATATAAACCACACATTTGTTGAATAATTAAAAAAAAAAAAAAGTTAGAAACAGCAAGGGAGATGCAAAATAAGCGGCACAAATATGATGATCGGAAGAATACAAGCACTGAAGTCTGGAATATAATATTTCACTATGAATTCACAGGTCTGATATTTAAAAAAATAATTAAAAAAAAAAGCTATTGATCTATATTTGGATATTGATTGGCACATACTTTAAAATATAACATAATTAAAATATTAACTAAAAAAATAACTTATATACAATACCTCATCACCCAGGACCCAATGCTGGTGGATCTATTGACTAAATAAGATAATAGTTAAATTCTAAGTAAATTATTTGAAAAAATAATAAGTAAATAAATTTTGAAAGTACAAAAATAAATAACTTAAAGCATATGATGAGCATGACCAAGATACCATTTTACATAGCTTAGTAAATTATAAATATTATTTTTGAAATTTTAATAACATAAAAAAATCATCGTTAAAATGAAGATTTTCTTTTTAAAAAATTAGTAGATAAACCATTCAAAATATATTAATGTAAAATGATAGAAACTCAAAATAATTGGGTATTGAAAAAATAAATAAATAAAAATATTTTGATTATTTTAAGAAAATAGGGGTTATTTCAATCATTTTAGTAACTGTTTATAAATTAAATATGAATATATTACTACGAAGGAAATATCAGCTAAGCGCGTCCAAAAAGAAGATGAGATTATAAATTCAAATAATATCGTTAAAGATGAGCAAGCTAACATATAGAAATTACTTTATTTCATGTGACCATTCATTTTTTTATTCACACACAATATATAAATATTATTTCAGGTGAAGTAGTAATAATACATATCATCGATACCTTCCTCGTGGACCACGAGGAACAAAAAAAAAACCTATGAGCCGTGCACAATGCTTTCTCATGGATTGAACAGCTCAAGAAAACATTTTTTTTAAAAAAAAAAAAAACTCACAAATATATTAAAAATAACAAGTTCAAACGAAAAAAAACGGGTAGGTCAAGAAAATGTATTTAAAAGCACAATTTTTTAAGTAGTTATTATTATTATATAAATATTGACAAATTACAAATAGAATGTTCCATTAATTATTGAAGAAAAAACATAAATTACTAACCCTCCCATTAGACGAGTATTTTTTTTATATATCACCATCACTTACTGACAAAAATGTTATTTAAGTTCTTAAAGTTGAAAAAGTCTTAATCTATCATATCAAAATCTTTAGTAAAATTAACCTTAACTATGTAACCTTGAATCTTACGCTTCTGTAGGCTAAAAAACGCAATACATTTACTGTGATAAGATACTTTAAGTGGGATCCATCAGGAGTTTTATGACCCTGTTAAGTTGATTAACCAAATTTTTTAAGATGATCTTGATAGATGAGTTAATAAGATTGACCGGTCAGAAATCAATTGGATCCAACTTTCTTGACGATGAGGCCATTGTTTGCCCAGTTGATATGCTCCAGATTGGCTTTCCTTTAATATAAATCAATGCTCCTGGTTTATAGAAGTCAATGCAAAGCCGCTTGCATATATATAAATGCAAGGTGATACTACCATCTTCATTGTGTTTTTTTATTTTTGATGAATCACATGCATGAATATAAAATACAAATGCTAGGTGAGTACAATCTTAATTCTGTTTTTATTTTTGATGAATCATGTGCATGAATATTAAATAAAAAGTTACAGTAACATATCACGAAAAACACACGACAAAGAAATTACAAAGTCTAAATCTAAAGAAATTTCTGACAGTAATTGCTATGTATTTTTTTTTATGGCGCATGTTTCACATGCAGGCAAATTAATGCAATTCCAACTATACCCTTTTGACTTAGCTTATGCCAACCAGAAGAAAAATAAAAAATTAAAACATTCTTATTAGCCCCTGAACCAGCTAATGCCAATCAGAATGAAATAAAAAACACAACAATTCTTATTGTTAGCATCCTAAGACCATCAACAAGATAGGTTGTGAGCGGTCATCATCAAGGACTAGGAGTTATGGAAATAATATTATTTTATTATGCAATTAAGTTAATAGTCATTCATCATCTAATTGGATAATAGTTGTTAATACAGGGACCCATCACCCTAACTTCTCCATAACTGCAGTTAGAGGGAAGGTTTGGTATGGGTATATAAGGCTAGGGAGATTGGCTCTCACAGGCGATGTGGGACTATGGACCTGAGCCAGTGCGTCCCTAACACCCCCCTGGGTCCACAGCGGATGTGGGACCCAAGATCCTAGTCACGGCCGACCAGAGTACGCAGCGGGACCTACAGCTCTGATACCATGTTAATACAAGGACCCACCACCCTAACTTCTCCATAACTGCAGTTAGAGGGAAGGTTTGGTATGGGTATATAAGGTTGGGAGATTGACTCTCACAGGAGATGTGAGACTATGGACCTGAGCCACTGCGTCCCTAACAATAGTAATACTACATTAGAGTCTCATTACTGACTTTGACATATTAACTACTTGCAAATTTTCACTAGTTCTTGAAATTGCAATTATTTTTAACTGTCTAACGTTAATGGTTATTGTTGAACAAATTCAACTATTTATATAAATAAATAAATAAATAAAAGAACAGATATGAGTAACCTCCCACCCATACAATTACAGGGGTGTGACTAGATATATTCCACTTCCACTGCATCCCATACAAATAACCTACAAACAATCACACAAATTAGAGCCGGAGGATTCATTACCCCTAAAATCCTAAGGCCACCACAATGGAAGACAAGGAATTGCATGCATTGTTCTAAGTGACTTTTTTTTTTTAAAAACAGAATTAGTCTTACTCTATTTAGTGCCCATAGAGTTTACTTTTATCCTATGATGATTATCTTATACATCATTGTCTGTCTGTTCACACAGTGCTCCATAAGTGTAAAAATTCAGGTAAGTCAAAGTATCAAAAACCGGAAACTATTTAAAAAGAAAAAAAGAATAAAAAAGGGAAACCAGGCTGAAAGTTCTCACACAAGAATTTCACAAACTCAGAGAATTTGAAAAAAAGCAAGAAAACAAAAGGTGGGAAATGACTCACAACATGATAGTTTGGCTCACAGCAAACATGGCATTTCCAATTGTCCATATCCTGCATGAAACAAAATACCCTTAAATCAGATATACAAAACAAATTGACCTTCCTAATAGCGTATAAGGATTCAACACATTATTATACTAATGAAGAGGGGAAAACGAGGAATTAATATGTAAAAATAAACAAATAAGTAAAGCAAGAAACTAATCACATGTAGCACATGAACAAGGCATTAGCAATAGCCTGGCAAAAGAAAATCTTAATCCTCTTCCCTCTTCTACTCAATATAATATAATCAATAACAAGAATCTCCTATGCCCTTACTTGCTACTAGCTAATATAAATATATGAAGCAGAGACCATGTGAAACTTGCATATGGTTTAGAAATTGAAGTAGGTGTTCATGCTTGCCACCACATTGTTCTAGAATTATTTTGTATTTCAACACACCAACCAAGTCCAGATTCCGCAGCATTTCATTATTAAACACAACTCTTTCAAACAACCTCATTAGTTGTTTCAGCTCCAAAATAAATCAGTGTGTTCAGGAGCTCAGCAGGCAAGCACAAATGAAATTATCTGCCTGAAGTGAAGCAGAAGGACTTAAATGTTGTTGTGCTGAAGGAGCTTTCACAGATAATCAATTCTGCAGATGGAGATGACTGCAAGCAATCTCATGTCAAGCCTGCGGAGCCGCTCAGGCTGGCAGAGCAGGAGCGGCAGTGAGATATTCTCACTATCTTCCAGGGATCAGGATGATGAAGAAGCCTTGAAATGGGCGGCACTAGAGAAGCTTCCTACTTATGATCGATTGAGAAAAGGAATACTGACGGTGTCCACAGGTGAGAAAATGGAGATTGATATAGCCAATCTCGGGCTTCATGAAAGGAAGAATCTGCTGGAGAGGCTAATCAGAGTGACAGAGGAGGACAATGAGAAATTCTTGTTGAAGCTCAAGAACCGAATGGAACGGTGAGTGCATCAATCTGTCTGCACTTTGTGTTCTAGAAAAAAAAAAATTCCTATTTTTAAATTGTTTTTTCATTCCAGCGTCGGGATTCAAAATCCGACTATTGAGGTGCGGTTTGAAAATTTGAATATCAAAGCAGAAGCTTATGTGGGAAGCAGTGGAGTCCCTACGGTTCTTAACTTCTTCCTAAATAATATAGAGGTATTAATGTAATGTGCTAACTCGCATACATGAAACCATGAGTCCATCTGATCTTTTTTTTTTTCTTTTCACTTAGTCATGTTTTTGCATATTTCTGCAGGCAATCCTGAACTACCTTCATATTCTACCAAGCAGAAAGAAACCGATAACAATCCTTGATGATATTAGTGGGATTATTAAGCCATGCAGGTAAACTAGTGACCATCATAATCAATAACAAATCAAGTGAATGTATTTCAAATTAAAGACACAGATATATGCTTTCTTTATTTCAGAATGACCTTGCTCTTAGGCCCTCCAGGCTCAGGAAAAACCAGCTTACTGCTTGCACTAGCTGGAAAGCTCGGTAAAGACCTTAAGGCAAGTCTAACATCCTCATATTAGTGACACTAACTAGAAGTTTTCACGTTATGTGAGTATTGTTCAATCAAAATGATCCATGCATGAAACATCAGGTTTCAGGAAGAGTGACTTACAATGGGCACGGGATGCAAGAGTTCATCCCCCAGAGAACAGCTGCTTACATCAGTCAACATGACCTGCACATTGGCGAGATGACTGTCAGAGAAACTCTGGCATTCTCCGCAAGATGCCAGGGTGTCGGCACACGTTACGGTATAGACAGAGATAATATCTTCTTATTGAGATTAGCAGTGAGAATGTTATTATTGGTTTGTCAAACTTGTGCTGATCAGTTGCTATTTCTGCAAACAAAATCAGATTTGTTGAGCGAGCTATCAAGGAGAGAGAAGGCTGCATCTATCACGCCAGATCCTGATATTGATGTCTTTATGAAAGTAAATCACAGATTATAAATATATGTGTATATGTATTTCTATGATGTAAATCTGTACATAGATTATTTTGTAATGAGCATGAGATTTTCAAACAATTGCATATCTCTAAGAACTTCCTGTCAGGACTTGCATAGACGTCCATCTTGGAATATAGATAGATCCATGCATATCAATTACTTAAAACAATGAAGCATAATGCCTTTCCATAATTAACATATCACTCTTACTCAGTGTGGTCACTTATTTGTATGACAGGCGTCTTCTCTAGAAGGGGAGGAAAGTGTGGTCACTGACTACATTCTGAAGGTATGCCCATGAAATTATCCTAAACCTTATTCAATTAGAAACTCCCCCAAAAGCTTTTCCTTGTATGATCATAATCCAGTAGAAACTAAACCACCAGCAAGTGTAGCAGTAATGTTTATATAATTCAGTAGGAATCAATGGCTTGTCTATGATGAATGGTAAAAGGCAAAGTTAATGATTTGGATGTTGTAGGAAGAAAGTTGCATGAGTTTTCCCAGAGATGTCTTTACTTAATTAGAATCCAGCCTTAGCATGCTCATCATGGTTCTTTTCTTGAACTGCAGATTCTCGGACTAGACGTATGTGCTGACACAATGGTGGGAGATGCAATGTTAAGGGGAGTCTCAGGAGGACAAAAGAAGAGGCTCACAACAGGTAAATTCCAGTGATGAAAGTCCAAAGAAAAAAAAATAGGCACGATTCCTACCTTGAAAATTTGGAGGATTGAAACAATAGCAATCCACTCTTGAACAGGTGAGATGCTTGTTGGACCAGCAAGGGCGCTGTTCATGGATGAGATATCAACTGGTCTGGACAGCTCCACAACATTCCAGATTATCAATTCCCTAAGCCAGAGTATTCACATCCTTGGTGGCACAGCACTGATAGCTCTACTTCAGCCTGCTCCAGAGACTTATGATCTCTTTGATGACATTATCCTCCTATCAGAAGGGCAGATCGTATATCAGGGCCCTCGAGAACATGTGCTTGACTTCTTCGAGTCCATGGGATTCAAATGTCCTCAGAGAAAAGGTGTTGCAGACTTTCTGCAGGAAGTAAGTTTGTTATTTGACCACACGAAAACAGTCTAAATAGAAATGGAATGAAGGTACTAACTCTCTGTATCAACAGGTAACATCCAAAAAAGATCAGAGGCAGTACTGGTCACGTAGTGATGAAACATATCAGTTTATTTCAGTAAAAGAATTCGCAGATTCATTCCAGTCCTTCCATGTAGGGCATAGGTTGCAAGAGGAACTCAGTGCTCCTTTCGACAGAAGCAAGAACCATCCGGCAGCTCTAACGACTACAAGATATGGCATTAGCATGCGTGAATTACTCAAGGCATGCATCTCAAGAGAGCTTCTACTGACGAAGAGGAATGCATTTGTCTACATCTTCAAACTTTTCCAGGTGAAAACACTGCAGAATTCTTATATTCAGCTACTAAATTAATCAGACAATGCAGACTCACCTGAGTTGCTGATGTTGTTCTCCTCAGCTTGGGCTGCTCGCCTTCATTACAATGACAGCCTTCCTGCGTACAAATATGCACCATGATTCAGTGGAGGATGGATTGATTTACATGGGTGCACTATTTATCAGCATTACCACTCATATGTTCAACGGATTTGCAGAACTTGCAATGAGCGTTGCCAAGCTACCTGTATTCTACAAGCAAAGAGACCTCTTATTCTTTCCAGCATGGGCTTATGCAATACCTGCATGGATCGTCAAGCTGCCCATATCATTTCTTGAATGTGGTATCTGGGTTGCGATAACTTACTATGTTATAGGCTTTGATCCAAGTGTACAGCGGTGAGAATTGATTCGCTTGATGAGAATTCTGCTGATGAATAGATAAGCAAGCATTGAGGTCCTGCCACAGACTAACCAGAAATTCTTCTCATTGCAGGTTGTTTAGACAATTCCTTATATTTTCATTGATCAGCCAAATGGCCTCTGGACTGTTCCGGCTTGTTGGCGCAATAGGCAGAGATAAGGTTGTGGCAAACACACTTGCTTCATTTGCAATGCTAATACTTATAGTGCTAGGCGGCTTCATCCTATCACGAAGTATGTTTTGCAAATCCATAATCTATAAGAACAAGACATTTGTACAGTGGTATTTGGATTACTGACACTCAATTTCTGCAGACAATATCAAGAAATGGTGGATCTGGGGATATTGGTCTTCCCCAGTAATGTATGCACAGAATTCAGTGGCCGTGAATGAATTCCTAGGGAAAAGCTGGAGACATGTAAGAACAAAGAACAGCCATTACAGCAAATATAAGATATGCTTTAATGTAAATACATATGTAACATCTCTCTCCTGTGCCTTCTCTGTGTCTTACACACACACACACACAGGTTGTTGATGCAACAAAGAGCAACAAATTCCTTGGAGTTCAAATACTGGAATCTCGTGGCATATTTCCCCAGGCAAAATGGTTTTGGATTGGAATGGCTGGATTAGTAGGATATGTGCTGGTTTTCAATGCACTCTATACCCTTGCACTGACATACCTCGACCGTGAGTATCCTAACCTCCTGCATCACAGTCCTCTTTTGGCAAGCCAAAATGATAATTCAAATTGAAATTCTGACTCTTCAATTGAACAATGAAAAAAAAAATGGTAGCTCTTGGAAAAGGCCAATCGATAATAGAAGATGAAAAGCAGCAAAATGGAGAAAGAGAAACAGCAGAACAACCAACCAGAGGAAAGAAGTCCAGTCATCCATTTGAAGGCCAGCAAGGTATTGTTATTATTCATCAATTATTTCATTATCTCTCAGTAAAACCCTGCATTCACGCATGCACAAAGAACAATTTCTAAAGAGATATAGTACCCACAATAAAAAAAAAATGCAGAAAGAGGCAGCACAAGCAGACAACCAGAATTTGAACTTGAAGTTGAAGCTAATGAGAAGAAGAAGGGTATGGTGCTCCCGTTTGCTCCCCTTTCACTCACCTTCAACGACATTGTTTACTCTGTGGACATGCCATCGGTACACTTACCTTTCAACTACGATACTAGATTAGCATTGATTTCTCACACTCGACATGATATCTGAACATGAAGCTGACAAGTGGCTCACAATAACTTGCAGGAAATGAAAGCTCAAGGTATCACAGAAGATAGGTTGGTGCTTCTGAAAGGCGTAAGTGGAGCATTTAGGCCAGGAGTCTTAACTGCACTAATGGGTGTCAGTGGAGCTGGGAAGACTACTCTAATGGATGTTCTCGCCGGAAGAAAAACAGGTGGATACATAGATGGAAACATCACCATATCAGGCTACCCTAAGAAGCAGGAAACGTTTGCTCGAATATCTGGCTACTGTGAACAAAATGACATCCATTCACCCTATGTGACTGTCTATGAGTCAGTTGTCTACTCCGCATGGCTTCGTTTACCACCTGAGGTTGATCCAAAAACAAGAGAGGTATGCAAAATAAGCATGTTATTATGCACAACATAATCATATCATGGACACTTCTGTTTTCTTGTGCATTGTGTTTAATCCATTGAAGCTTGCCTGAGTTGCATTCAAAACCTCTTAAAGATATCTATATAAATTTAAGAAAAAAAAATGAGAGATACACTCTAAAACATGATTCATAAACCTAACTACTGTGATTTGGTTCTGTTACCTAAGAATAAAACCTAACTGTGAAGTGATGATTGCAGACGTTTGTGGAGGAGGTTATGGAATTGGTTGAGCTCACAACATTACGGAAAGCCTTGGTTGGGTTGCCGGGAGTGAATGGGCTGTCAACAGAACAGCGGAAGAGGTTGACCATAGCGGTTGAGCTTGTTGCTAATCCATCCATTATATTCATGGATGAGCCGACATCTGGACTAGATGCACGAGCTGCAGCAATTGTGATGAGAACTGTCAGGAACACAGTAGACACAGGGAGAACAGTTGTATGCACCATCCACCAACCTAGCATTGATATTTTTGAAGCATTTGATGAGGTAAGATGCATCATGAATGCAGCCAAAAAAACAAGAAAAGCAGGCCAACTGAGATGATAGTCTATAATGAATAATGTATTGTGCTCAAATGTCACAGTTATTCCTGATGAAACGAGGTGGAGAAGAGATATATGTAGGTCCTCTCGGGCACCACTCTCATGAACTGATTAAATACTTTGAGGTGAGAAGAGCAACAGGGCTACAGTTACCATGACTTTTGATGGAGGCATTTTTCCAGCACCTTACCAACTCATGCATTGCAAAGTATTGACCACATTTTTCTCTTTTCTTAAGGGTATAAATGGAGTCAGCAAAATAAAAGACAGCTACAATCCTGCAACATGGATGTTGGAGGTCACCACCACAGGTCAAGAAATTGCATTGGGGGTTAACTTCGCAGAAGTATACAAAAACTCAGATCTGTTTCGGTAAATTGATTCTTCTGAACCTTAATTGCACATTTTGTGCCAAAAAAAAAAAAAAATCCATATTTGATGTATCAAATTTGTGAAACTTGATACTGTGCTTGATGCAGGAGAAACAAAGCTCTGATTAGTGAACTGAGTATACCAACTCCTGGTTCAAAAGATCTTCACTTCCCCACACAATATTCACAACCTTTTCCTTCTCAATGCATGGCCTGCTTTTGGAAGCAATACAAGTCGTATTGGCGGAATCCAGCATACAATGCCAACAAAATTATCTTCACAACTGTCATGGCACTGTTGTTGGGGGCTATCTTCTGGAGACTTGGCTCCAAAAGGTACATCATATTCTAATGATGATAGCGCAACTTTAAAAAGTGCATACTATGTGGAAGACATCCGAGGTTTATATGAAGTTATAAATTGACAGCCTTACAAGTGATAAAAAATACCATATACGCTTATTCACTGCTATGCTTTAATCAGACCAATTTCCAAAGCCAGGATGCAATATATAATGTCTTTAGCTAATAGAAATACTTTAGCTAATATCACATATTTTTTCTGCAGGTCAACAAAGCAAGATCTATTCAACGCAATGGGCGCACTATATGCTGCAATTTTGCTCATTGGAATTCAAAATTCCCTAAGTGTTCAACCAGTAGTGGATGTTGAACGAACAGTATTCTACAGAGAGAAGGCTGCAGGGATGTACTCTGCTCTACCTTATGCTTTCGCACAGGTAAGCATTAAAAAAAAATAGAGAGGCAAAAGCAGTAGTACTATAAGAAAGTAAAAATGAGAACCTCAAACACTAAGGATGTGAAGTCTCCCGAAACCATCTGCTAGATGTTTCTAACTCATGGCGTGATAAATTCCTAATATTCATTTGATCTAATTGACTTGCTTTCAGGTAGCAATAGAGGTTCCATACACCTTGATTCAGACTCTGATCTGTGGGATCTTAACTTATAGCATGATAGATTTTGATTGGACACTTGCCAAGTTCCTTTGGTACATATACTTCACGTTCTGCACACTCCTCTACTTCACATACTACGGGATGATGTCAGTGTCACTGACTCCAAATTCAGACATTGCTGCAGTAGTGTGTTCAGCCTTTGTATCCATATGGAACATCTTTGCAGGCTTTGTGCTTCCTCGTCCGGTAATAAACTCCAACTCCTTTGATTTGTTAAAACAATTTTTTGGGTTTAGTTGGTAAATTGAATTACTAACACTATCACTGACAGAGGATACCAATATGGTGGAGATGGTACTTCTGGGTATGTCCAATTTCTTGGTCTTTGTATGGCTTCATCGCCTCACAGTTTGGTGACATGGATGATCCAATAGATGGTGGTGAAGAAACTGTGAAAGGCTTCATAAGGAGGTATTTTGGATACAAGCATGACTTCTTAGGAGTTGTTGCTGCAGTAGAAATTGGAATTCCAGCATTCTTTGGGTTCATATTTGCCTTTGCAATTAAAAAGCTAAACTTCCAGAATAGATGAGATTCTCCAACAGAACACGTTCAAAGTTTCTAATCCTACCCTACTGAATTTGATTGATGAAAGCTTCATCGTTGCTACACAATGTACATTTAAGGCATAACTTTTGTTTCTATCTAAAAGTTGAATTTTTTTATTATTATTATCAAGTTATTCCAAATTCTTGAATCTAGGAAATAGTCCAATTTCTAAATGTGTTTTTTGGTTGGTTTGCCGCACTAAAAACCCAGAACAAACTTATAAATTGGCTTCTTTGAGATCTCCGAATCAGATTTTATGATGATGATGATGAAATTTGATGGTTGTAATGATAGTAAAGTAGCAATTAAAGAAAATGATGAAATAAATGCCACATTGAGGGAGCATAGCATATTAAGAACTACAACTACAGGACAATCAACAAGGGACAAAAAGATCAATTGAACAAAGAGCGTGAATCCATAAAAATTCGATTAGCAATATAACAAGCTTAGACCACCAAAACCAAGAGAAACAAACAAATCAATGTGTTTGCAAAGGGGATCGACCGATCGAGTACTTACTGCTGGAGAAGAGAACGATATCCAGGTCTTCGCTGGACAGCGTCCGCCATCCATTTCCCTCCATCTCTCTCTCTCTCTCTCTCTCTCTCTCTCTCTCTCAGACACACACACACAGGATGATTTTTGTATAAAGTCCCTTTAATTTATTTTAACACACAAACACAGTTAATTTTTTTATTTTTTTATTTTTCTGAAAAAAAAAACATCTAGTTTCAGTTTCCGGCCAAAAAAAAAAATTTTAATCTACTCTTTAAAAATATATTGCATATATTAAACATGTACATGATAGCCACATTTTTATTCAATCTCAAATTAGATATTAAAATTTAATAAAACTACCAACGGTTTTTAGGTCAATTAGCACTAAATCCCTTGCGTAGAGCGTTCGTCTCAGGTGTCGAGTATGGCTCTGTCTCGAGTTTGATCCCCATCACTCACAAGATGAGGGCATAGTTGGTGTCGAGTGTGGCGTCGTCACGTACATGCCCTTAAACTCTTATCAAAAATTAAAATTCAGTAAAAAATTTAAATTTTTAAAATATATAAACCACAATATATTACTAGTAAGGAGGGTACAAGTGGAAGTGCATAGATGACAGGCAAGCCAAGAATAAAAACAAAAAATTCCATTAATTAGATGTGGAGACATGCAAAAAGTAATATATATATATAATTAATAAAAAGGTAAAAAAAAACAAAACAAAACAAGATAGGAAAACAAAGATCTGCAAAAGGGTAGGTAAAAAGGACTTGAAGCTGCTCTCAAGGCTTATATCCCACAAATTAAACTTTGTTTTCTGAATATGTCATTTTTTTTTTTTATAAAAAAGTGGATAAACCACAACTTTATTGAAAGAAATGAAAGCAGACAACTAAACAAAGAAGAGTACGGACAAATGGCAAAGAAGGTTACATGAACCTCACCAGAAGTGAGTAAAGTACAAGTAGAAAATAGCAAAAAACGAAAAAAGATAGAGGAACTGGGCTGACGAAGACATCCAGCAGGAGGTCACAGGCTAGCCCAAGTCGAAACTGAAGTAGAAGGTGACTACTCTCTAATCGGGGGGAGGTCTGGGTCTCCAGAATGATCGGCAATTCTGGAGTTCAAGAAATTGAGAGTTCTCTTAATCTTCCTTGAAGCATCGGTGTTCTCATGCGAATTGGATTCCAAATCGTCTCTCGGCAATTCTGAATATGTCATTTGTGTTTTGCATGTGATCTACCATTTGATATGGTTAGACATGGCAATTAAAATTTTTAAAATTATTATTATAATAATTATCCATCTAATAATAAATTATAAAATCAAGGACTTGTTTTATATGATTAAAATCTAAACATACTATCGAAAAAACAAGCATGAAGGATGACATTAGAAGAAACAAGGCCATAATAAGTGATGGCTGAGTATCTTGTTCAATCAAAACATACTATGGAAAAAACAAGCATTGCCCATTGTATAATTGAGCATTAAATGAAAGAGAAATGACATGAAGGATGACATTAGAAGAGAAAAATAAATAAATTAAATGAATTTCAAATATTATAATGAGCCTATGTGCCATGTAATGTAATAGTAATAGTTACCACAGATAGTGGTTTTAATCCAATGGTTTTGGTCCACTGCTTAAGATTTGATTTGTGAAAATTTTTTTATAAAAATTCAAAATACAGAGAATATACGATAATATCAAAAGCCTTTGCTTGTGGAAGTGGAATTATAACCCGATCACTAATCATGTGATTGGATGAGGGCACACACAAAAATAATTATTGCTCCTATTACATATAGTTGTTGCATTTGTCAAACATATATATATATATATATATATAAACTCTCTTAAATATTAAAACATGAAAATGTTCAATTATTAAATATTTCCAGTACTACATATAAATTCTTCGAAAATTAAAATATTCAAATATGAAAGTATATCCGTTTGGGAGGATATCAACTCATTTATAACCAAATTCAAATATTAATAATATCCCATCAGGGACCAGTCTTGTGGGGCTCTGGAGGATGTGGTACCTAAACATCTTTTCAAATGGCCTAATTAAAGTTCTTTGGCCACTGTACTCACGAGCGGTCCCTGATGAAAAAGGCCATAAATTAAGAAAGAGAAGGGGACAAACAAAGACTAGGGAAAGACCCACCTTTCTTCTCGTTCTACCGCTGAGCTAACCAGCACCTTCTCAACCACATACAGCTACGTACAAATACATGACATACCAATAAATAATAGACCCGGAGTCAAAAGCGGGTATGTATTTATTTGTGTGGACGTGTGACCAACAACATAATAACGCGTTATATTATGACGCGTCTGATTCTCATTAGTGTCATTTTCACAAACATCTGAGGTCCTGCTTGCTTTACAAACTGTTCACTGGCTTGGATTGCTAGCGAATCTAAAACATTCTATTTGACTTGGCAACGTGGTCGGCATGTAAGATTTGTCTCTTTGTCAATCACCTAACAAAACTGTAAACCCGGAATATCAATAATTGCCGGTCTAAGTTAACTGCTGTTGGATATTTACTAGAGAGTTTAGGCCTCTCTGGTTCATGACTAGGGGTGTGGTCAACCGTTCTCACTGGTAGTAGTACGTAGTGGCCCTAGTGGGTATGGAAATGTGTCTCTTTCCCTCTTTTTCCAAGCGAAAGTGGTGAAAGGAACCAAAGTAATGACTCAGCAATCATGCTGATCATATCTTATGCAAAGATTAAGACAGCTTAGTTGAACCCCTACAACACGTGATGCTCATTTTATCAACGTCAGCAGTTAAGTTTATACATGCTAAAAGAAACGATAATCACAACGGTATGTGTTCAGTGTGGTCTTGGTGTCTTATTGTATCACGTCTAATGGTCTGTTTGGCTTCTATGTGTTTGATATTTTGTAGTCACAGCAGCTGGCTGTGGTGGGGCTCTTACATTGTTGTTGTTTCTCTTTTGTTCGTTATATCTTCATAAGTGTGATTTATCTAATTTTTTAAAAAAAAAATTAATAAAATAAAAATACAACATATGTACGTCGTGGTTGAAATAAACAACTTACCAAAAAGCAAAAGAAAAAAATGGAGGGTGAATTGAATTCCTAATGAATTAATTAAATAAAGATAAATCAACAATTTGAATATTTAATTATTCTTCAACCCAAAGACTTGCTTCTCGGGCCGGGGAAGGCGAACCCGTGGATGCCTCATCCGACGAGTGCCGCCGAAGCCCGTCGACGAACTCCGACCGACTAAGGATCTCCTCGATCATGGTCACAACTTCGGACATGTCCGGCCGTGAATCCGGCATTGTGGAAACGCAGGACATGGCAACCTGGAGGAGCTGCACCATGTCTTCCTCCACACCCGGGTAACCGCGCACAAGCTCCGCATCAAACACCTCCGCGGTCCACTCCTCCCGCACAATGGACTGCACCCAGCGCGGCAAATCAACGCCTTCCTCGGCGACGAAAGAAGTGTGGTTGGGCGAGCGCCCCGTCAGCAGTTCAAGGAGCAAAACGCCGAAGCTGAACACGTCCGACTTGAACGTGGGTCGCCCGGTCTGGATGAACTCCGGCGCGCGGTAACCTACCAGACGGGAAGGAGGTAATCCGGATGAGCCGAGGAACGGGTAGAGGCCGAAGTCCGAGATGGCGGCCGAGGATGGGTCATCGCGGAGGAGGATGTTGGAGGCCTTGACGTTGCCGTGGGGTATCTTGGCAGAGTTGTGAATGTGGGATAGGCCTCTGGCTCCGGCCACGGCGACCTTAAGGCGGCCACCCCAGTCCATCGGTGTCCGTCCGGGCGCTTTACTTCCTATGGTCCACAAAAAAGTTATACATTAATTGGTACTTAATTTTTAGCTTTTTTAAAGTTTAATACACTGACAGCCCTGATAGTCTGATAGTTCCAATTGGAATTAATAACATGATCAGGCCGGAGCCAATGAGTTCCACTTGCTAACCAGTACGGAAGAGTGGACTGATGGTGATACATTTACAGATCCCATTGTATGAAATACTAGTAAATGAGTGAAGAATTTGTTAATTAGATAAATAAATTATTAAACTAAGATACCCACCAAACATAAAAAAGTAGTGATACTTTATCAAAAATAAATAAATAAGATACTCTTGTAAATGAATTTTGTTTTACTTTCTGGAAAAGTTGGAGATGAAAACAACTCCAACTGCTTAAAAGTTAGACACATGATTATAGTAATAATCATATATGTTTATGCATTAATTAAAAAATAATAATAATTTAACGAGGTATTATTATGGAGTATTAGAGTCAAAAAGAAGAGAAGCAATAGTGGGACCCACTGACCGTGGAGAAGCGCAGAGAGGCTGCCGGCGGGGAGGTAGTCGTAGACGACGAGCTTCTCGTCCTTAGAATAGTAGTAAGCCCGAACAGGAAGCACGTTGCGGTGCTCCGCCACGCGGCCGAGCATGTCGGCGTGGGTTTCGAACTCCTTCCGAGAGGCGGCCACATCCTTGAGCCGCTTAACGACCACCGTCGTTCCCTCCTCCAGCACCGCTTTGTACGACGTCCCCATGCTCCCCTTCCCGAGTACCTCCGCCGACGCCCTCAGCAAATCCTCCAGGTCAAAGCTGTACCCGGCTCCCTCTACAAACATCAATCGGTTCTTCGCTGCTTCCCCAAGCCCACTTCCCGTATCCTTCGATGATGACCACGATGCCACCGTTCCCTCTGTCACACCTCCCCCAGCAGCTAAACTCGCCGTCGGTTTCCGTCTATCCACTCGTTTCCCTCGTTTCCGCCGCATCAAGCAACACCAGAACACAGCCAACAGCAGCAATAGCCCCACCAACCCCGCCGCCACGGAGATCCCAATGACCGCCGTCGTCGATAGCTTGCCGGACGATTTCGGGGATGTGGAAGACGGTGCCGGCGTCGGAGACGGGAAGACAGGACTGCTGCAGGGAGGGAGCGGGACGCCACAGAGATCGAGGTTCCCGGCGAATGAAGACACAGGGAACCTGGAAAGGCTCTCCGGGATCGATCCAGAAAGGTTATTCTTGGAGATGTTGAAGGAACCGAGTTTCTGAATGTTAATGGATGGGAGCTCGCCGGAGAAGTTATTCTGTTGGAGAAAAAGCCCGGTAAGGCGGGTGAGGTTGTTGACGCCGAGGGGTATCTCGCCGTCAAAAGCATTCTTGGATAGATCGAGCCGGGTGAGACGAGTCAGCGCGGGGATCCAAGGAGGGAAGTCGCCGGAGAAGCGGTTGTCCTGAAGATAGAGATGGCGAAGGGAGAAGAGAGAGGAGAGGTCGGGAGGGAGGGGGCCGGAGAGGCGGTTGGAGTGAAGGGAGAGAACACGGAGGGAGGCGAGGCGGGCGAGAGTTCCGTTGGGAACGGAACCGATGAGGCCAACGGCGGGGAGGCGAAGGGCAACGACGGAGGAGCGGTTGGCGTCGCACGTTACGCCAGTCCAATCGCAGGCGGAGGTCGTGTTGTCCCATCGGAGCTTGGTCGGGTGCAACGTCTTGGAGATGAAATCGAGCAGCGCTGCGCGGTCAGCAGTGGGTTCGGCCGCAGTGTACGAGAGCGCAGCGAATAGAACGACGAGGATGCGAAAATGAGCCATTTGGTTGGACGTCTGAATGTGGCTGTGGGTTCGGAGTCTTCGGAACTTTGCTAGGTAGTAGCGCAATGGTTTGTCCGGGAATTCAAGATCGAATGGAATGGATGGAGGGTTGGGATTGATCATGTGGGCCGGCTTTTTAGTTTTGTCTGCGAGCATGAATGGGTTTTACAAAGCTAGAATATCCATTTGGCTGGCGGCCATCATCATTGGAAGGTTCAGTCCTGATGAGCGCGTGCAGGTAGTCTACTCTTCTTTGCGTTTGCTTCGAGATGGAGGCTGCCGGCTTTGGACGAGTCATGGACGTGAACGCAAGTAAGTAGGTACCTGGTTAATTTTCTAGGCATCAGGTACTTTATGGCGTATTCCCAATTGATTTATTACTCCGAAGCGAATTGTGCCAGTTCATTAAATATTTGATATCATATTAATACTTGAGACAAAGCCTCTTAGTTGACCGTTTTTTTAGTTCGATCTGATGTTTTAATGTGTGCCCGTGGAGATTACAGAAGAGTCTATAATTCAAAATTCCAATTTTTTTTTTCCCGTAGGCATGTTTGATTAGCTGTCATTTGGAATCATACATAACCAATGGCGTCTGAGTTCTCTATGATACGGTGTCCCACTCACTAGATTTAATTTGAACATCCGTAGCGTCATGATTTTAGCTTGCATTTAGGCCAGGGGGAATGGAATGTATATATGTACATTAGTAACATTACACATGGAGGTTCCCTGCGTTGTGAAATGCTTGTTGGTGGCACATTTTTTGTGTCTTTATTGATCCTTGTTTGGAAATCAAATACTTTTATGTGTGTACTTAGAAAAGGAAGCCACCAACCTTTGTCTTTATCTAACTAAAGCTCAGAACCTGGAAGCAGCTGGGAAGTAAAATTAAAGCTGAAAGGCTCCCCCCATCATCTTAAATGATCAACCTAATAACATAAGGGTTGGAGAAGTTTTTTTTTTCTTTTTTTACTTTGAAGGTAAGGAAGGAGTAGCATCAACATCAATCATGCTATGGGGCCCTTCATAATTCATATGTTTGACCATTTCTTTAAAAATAGAGTCCATTACAAGCAATGTGCAGTCACTGTCGCACCGAGGTGACGGACATTATATTTGAAGTTACTTCATTATTCAACATCCTCTTTTAATAAATCGGGGTTAATTCCCTTTTATGATAAAAAATTACTTCATTATTATGATGCTGGATAAGAAAACAGTTTATCATCAATTTATTTTATTTTATTTTATTATTTATTAAAAAAAAATGAAAAAACAACATACATTAAAAAAGAACAAGAATAAAACACCCAACAGCCAGAGGACAAAACATCCAGTGGCAGAAAAACATCAACTTAATTTACATTTTTATGGTTCACATCAATTTTTGTTTTTTTTTTAATAAACATGACAAGCCACAACCCTCAATTATTATCGTGTGAGAGGAATTTAAATTTTTAATCTTTCACCCAAAAATAAAATGAATATTTAATTTTTTGAGAAAAAAATTTTGAACAAAATGATTGTCACTCATGTTGTTAAGAATGAGTTTTTGTATTTCTTCTATTCTATATAGCCTTCTCTACTATAAAACCTCATGTTATAATAATTGTAAAGAAAAATACAATGGAGCTGTATTGAGAAAAGCATACATAAAAGGGGAAATAGTAAATTTCAACCCACTAGACAATCATGCAAGGCAAAGAAAGAAGAACAAATTGCTGGCCTCTTGGAAAAAAGAGAGAGAGAGAGAGAGAGAGAGAGAGAGAGAGAGAGAGAGCTTACGTGAGATGTCACACTTGCATGTCAGTTGAAAATATTGATGGCCTATTCATCAGAAAGAGGCCAGCATGGAGATCTCTCCAAAAATGAGCTACACAATTTATTGAAAAAACCCAGGTTTTGAGAGAGTGCATATAGCACTGGGTCAGCTTGTGTCATTGATACCAAGCCCATTGAAAGTATACAATAATATGCCTAGCCCACAACACCAGAACAAGGCCACACGTTGGTGGAAAGGTCCGCGTGGAATAACATAAAATGACCTATAAAATATTTTAGAGTTTTCCCTGCCTAGAATTTAAGTCATACATCAAATGCTATCAGCCAATTGATCTCTTGAGATTGGATTCTTTTCGTAGAGAGTTTGTGCCAACGAAAAAAAAATAATAACACATATTTCCAAAAATTGTAATCATTATTAGTTATAAAAACTATATATATATATATATATATATATATATATATAGAGAGAGAGAGAGAGAGAGAGAGAGAGAGTATCATGAATTCCTTAAATTTAGTTATAAATTCTTCCATTAATATTCCAGGTACCAAAACGAATAAATAAAAATACATAGTTTTAAAATAAAACAAAGTATTGGCCGAATTTGATACTCCTAGTTTTGATTCAGTTCTTTTAATAAGTAGAAATTTAATGAACACAGAAAGCGGTTTTGTCCAACTTCCAAGTCATTGGTTGGTGGCAAAAGTTTTAAAACACACACACAGAAGTAAATGCGACAGTGCACTTACGAGGTCCAATCAAGTCAACGTTCTCTCCGGCGAAGGTGTGCCACGTCACACACGACATCATCTTCAGTCAATGCTCTCTCGTCTTCTCCGTCAATCTCCCCCCACCCCCACCCCACCACTCAATCTCCACAGATCACATGACGTCATCCTCACTCTCAACTCTCTCTCTTATTGACCAAAATGCCCTCGCTCGTCAAATCCAACTTCGCCGAGTCACGGCAGCAATGTACCATCTTCATCTCCAACTCCAACTCGAGCACACGTGTCGTTCTCTCCACCTTCCTCCCGGGGGTCACAATTGTCATTTCGTCTCTCGTCTTCGTTCATGGAATTTTGGCGAGTCCTATAAACAGGGGAGCATAGATATCCTCCATTCAATCGAAAGATCTCACGCCTAGATATTCCGATTCATAAAGACACAAAGAAAAGAAAAGAAAAGAAAGAAGAGAACTTTATTATATCATGTGGTCATGATGATGCATTCCTCTTTCCAAACAATGTACGTACACTCTGAGTCATGACTCATGTCCCCTGTTTTTTCTCTTCTCATGAGCGGAAAACTCCGAGAACTGCTACTCTGCATCCTGGAAACCCAAACAGAAGTAGTGCATTAACATCATCACCAGATAGTAGATACACACTTACAAACACCTGCTCAGCTGCTCTTGATTAATGTAAACATCAAGTACATATATATGAATCATAATTCATTCATACATAGCCCAGTAAGTTTTGGTGAGCATAGTAAATGTTTTCATCACCCTTTCCATCTCCTCAGACCTGTTATTTGCTTTATTATTATTATTATTATTATATAATAACTCTCTACTCTGCTACCACTGCTCAAATCCCACGCCCACGCACGCACGCTTGCTTGCTTGCTTGAATAAAAGAGAACAAAGAGAGAAACAGAGAGGTAATCGCTTTCCCAATTCTTCACGCTTCTACACCACCTTCAACTCTCTCTGCTCTTCAAACAAAAAGGCAAAAGGTCATCCCATACATGAAACAACCCCATTAAAAGACCTAGCCCAAGTTCCAAAAACCCTCTCAACACCCACACTGCTACAGTAAATATATCTATATATATATATATATATATATATCAAGTGCTTTTCCATCCCAAACTCTTAAAAAGTGTAAAGCTAGAACTTCACACAATACTGAAGGTAGCTCAATATGGGGCCCCCTCTGGAAGGAGAACCCAAGCGCAAACGCACAAGGGTCCACTGCCCCATCATCGTTGGAGCCGGGCCATCTGGGCTCGCCGTCGCAGCCTGCTTGTCGGACCTCGGCATCCCTTCATTGGTCTTAGAGAAATCACACTGCATTGCTTCTCTCTGGCAGAACAGAACCTACAACCGCCTGCGCCTTCACCTCCCCAGGCACTTCTGTGAGTTGCCTCTCATGGCGTTCCCTAGAGGCTTCCCCAAGTATCCCTCTAAACACCAGTTCATCCGCTACTTGGAGTCCTACGCTTCTCATTTCGGCATTCAACCCCATTTTGGCGCTCACGTCCAAAGTGCTGAGTTTGACGTAGAGCTTGGGTGCTGGCAGGTGAGAGTTGGTGAAGAAGAAGAGCTGGTGAGCAGGTGGTTGGTGGTGGCCACTGGAGAGAACGCTGAACCAGTTGTGCCAGAGATACCAGGGTTAGAGAGGTTCGCTGGGCGTGTCATCCACACAAGTTGTTACAAGTCTGGCGCTGAGTTCAAGGAACAGAGAGTCTTGGTGGTGGGTTGTGGGAATTCCGGCATGGAGGTCAGCTTGGACCTCTGTAGGCACAATGCCAGGCCATTCATGGTGGTTAGGAACTCTGTAAGTATTATAATGTATATAACTTTTACCTGTACGTATCTCTTGTGATCTCTTCTACATGTTTTTCCCTCATGCTTGCTTATATAAGTTTATCTGTCTATATATATATATATACTACTACTACTACTACTACTACTACTATAAAGGTGCATGTGTTGCCGAGAGAGATGCTTGGTTTCTCCACGTTTGGAGTGGCTATGGCTCTACTAAAATGGCTACCACTCAGGTTAGTGGACAAGTTCCTTCTGGCAATGGCTCAGCTTATTTTGGGCGACACTGACATACTTGGTCTCCGGCGGCCTAAGACTGGGCCTATTGAGCTTAAAAACCACACCGGAAAGACCCCTGTGCTTGACGTCGGTGCCCTCTCTCACATCAAATCCGGCCACATCAAGGTACAGCTCCCTCTTTTGATCATACACTGTGGTTCACGGGTGGACAGTAATGTTTGTTCTGGGGTTAATTATATAGCTGTTTGCATGCCTTTCATGAAGGTGATGGGAGCGGTGAAGGAGATAAGAAAGGGAGTTGTGAAGTTCGTGGATGGCAGGCAGGAGGAGATGGATTCCATTGTTCTGGCCACTGGTTACAAGAGCAACGTTCCCTCATGGCTCAGGGTATGCATGACTTGCTTGTTTATTGCCAGCTAGCTACATGTTACTTACTGTACTTCACGTCTTCTTCTTCAGATCTTCTTAGTGTCCATCACTAGTTTTTTGTTTTCTTTTCTCTCTTTTTTTTTTCTTTCTTTTAAAATTTTGTTTCTCTCTCCCTCTTTTTCTGTGGGTCTTAATTTGCACTCATGTTCAGTAGAATCACTTGTTTGTACTTTATCTTTCTTATGTTTTAAGAAAGTACCAATAGTGATGTTGTGTGTTGCCTTGTAATGGCAATGTAGCGCCTGCAGAGACCATAGATTTCAGCTTCTTCTATCATCAACAACGTATACTATTATTTTTGTTCAATATTTGATATACATAATAGTTTGTCTTCCCAGCGAGAATCAGAGATTATTAAAATAAATACTATGTTGAGGAATGAAATTAACTTTTGTGCAGGGTGATGATATTTTTACAGCAGAAGGAATGCCCAAGTCTCCATTCCCCAATGGCTGGAAGGGCTCCAATGGTTTGTACTGTGTGGGCTTCACAAAACGAGGACTTCTGGGCACTACTTCAGATGCCTGTAACATAGCCAAGGACATACATCTTCACTGGAATGAGAAAAAGGACCTTGCAACAAAAAGCTCAACTTCTAGTACTGTAGCTTAACTCTCTTTTTTTTTTTTTTTTTTTTTCAAACGGAAGAAGTTGAATCAGCTGATGATGAAAAATATCCTTTTTAAGTTCAGGTGCACTATTGTATGTACATGTTGCCCAATTTTGCATAGGGTTTTTGTTCCATCCTTGTAAAATCTATTGTCAGAGTATAGTGAAACAAAGTGGCTTGTTTTTGAACTTTTTCTTGAGTGGGTTCCAGTTTGATGAGAGCAATGAATACATGCTGAACAAAACTGAAGATCTATGAACAGGTGTTAGCCAGCTTTTTCATCATATTGTCATCAATACTCAGGCTCTCTTCAAATGTCTTCTGGGATCCTTCTGCTGCCCTTCTCTCTCTCTCTTTCTCTGTGCGTACACTTGACATGCTGTATTTATGACTGCAGGCCAGGCCAAGAGAATCAGGGGAGTAAATGATGACATACACATCCTTTGACTACTTACACTATTTTTTACCTACCCTTCTTGAAAAGCTTCTTTTTTTTTTTTTTTTTTTTTTTTTTTTTGGGCTCATTTCTAAACCAAAGAAAAATTTACTAGTGTTTGGGACCAGATAATCTTAATATCTAAACAGAGATTATATATTCTCAGGGCCTAGTCCAAAATGGCTCCTCTGACTGTACGTCCCTAACATGTTGATTGATTGACATACACCTTGATGGATGATTGCGTGATGATCAACCGGACATGAGAATGGATAGACATGTGCACCATCTTCTGGGAGCGTGAGCGTACCATGTACGTGTGTGCACACATATGTAAAATAAATCACTCATCAAAATAAATAAATTAATCAAAGTGAACGTATTCCAAAGACTTGCAAACAGTAAAGAGAGAGAGAGAGACTGCAGCAAAGGCAGGTGCATGGGAATTCTCATCACAGAAGCGTACACGGAGATGGCATGGGTAATGTCACAACATGAGCAGGTGGCATAAGCACACATCTGCATGCATGCAGTCCAGGCCGTGGTGACAAACAAGTGAGAAGACACTGACATTTCAGTCATGATGCTCATGATCAGAAAATGAAACAGCAAAATTATAAAGAGTGTGTATGTATAGCTAGCATTCTTTCTGATGAGAGTCTCTGTTCCTGTGATTCTGTGAATATATAAATATAGAATAGAACAGCAAAATGGATATGCAGGTCCCTCAAGGCTCAACCCCAATCATTTAAGCCTGGGGTTAGTGAGTGGATTCGGTCCGCATGTTTATCATTGATCTCCCGGGAGCCATTGGAACTAGATATCCAGCCATCTCCCTGATTGGTCCCAAGGGCGGCGTGCTCTAACATGCAGGCCTCTGTTCCAAGCTTCTTCATTCACTATTCGGTGACTATATGTCTTCATTTGTTTGTATTACTATTAATTAATTGTTCTCGATCTTGCTGTCTGTTTAATTAATCACTTCTGCCACTGTCACAGCCGTTTCATTCTCTAGTGTAATATTATTAGTATATGTTATTATTGCTGTTAACTGTTGAGTTGTTAAAAGACTGATTTATTATGCTGCACCAACTATCAGATTTTCACTGCAGATATTTTTTGCATGGGGTTTGGTGATTTTTTAACCAGGATAACATATAATATGTACTCCAGATTCAAGAATGATATTGTGTTTGTATAAAACTATTAGTCTTCAAATTATGTGAATAAACAATGTTTGATCATCTTGTCATGCTGCAGGAGAGGATTTTATCTTTTCAAGGTTTTATTATATATCACCTAATGGATATAAAATTGAGTGGATAGCTCATCAATGTAATCATACATAAAAGGATGTGGAGAATTTACAAAATTCAGGAATTCACATAGTTTTGTCATACATGGATCAAGATGCGGCTTTCTATTATTAAAAACCACATTAAATATTTGAAAATTTATAATTTATTGGGGGATCTTTGCTAAATACTCCTAAATTGTTTAATAATATATACAAGAGTCTCAACCTTACAAAACAGGGTTGACAATGTCCAGAATACAAAATTAATAATATTTTGGATAAAAATAAAACGCTCATACGGAAAAGGTTTTTTTTTTTTTTTATAAATTGAAACAAAATGGTTTAAATATGGTCTTGGGCCATAAAACTCATTTTCCATCATTTTCCTAATTTATGAAAATTATGGGTAAAAAATTGGATAAATCTCATGAGCTGGTCTGAAAAAAGCGTAATAGAGAATGGATGGAAACCTAACACTAAGATGAAAAGAAAAAAAAAAAGAACCTAAAAAAAATAATAAAATACAAAAAAAAAAAAATTAAAAAAAAGTAAAAAACACAAAATAAAACAAAAACAAAAGAACTAAAACTCTCTTAGCTATCAGAAATATACAAGCCTTGCTGCCATTCTCTTGAATTCAGCGAATTTCCTATGAAGTTTAGGCTTAGTTTGATTGTTGGGATAATCTCTTTGAATTTGGCTTTTTTTTTTTTACCAACTGAAACTGAATTTACCCATGCAATAAGAAAGAGGAAAGATGAGAGTGTGTAATGCAATTAAAATCTTCTTATCCTAAATAATCCAGCAAATTGCTCATATAAGAAGTTCCCAAGACTAGTCAATCTTAGTACATTATTGGTTCCCCAATTTAACCAAGCTTTTTTGAGGGCAGAAGGGTACTTGGGTGTTAAATAAGACAATGAAATGCGTCCAAATCCTGGAGACGAACTAACAGGTTATCAACAGATGATCCATTATTTACACTAGTTTGTGGAAAAGTATGTATGTAGTTATCGAAATTCTGTTACATCCATGTTAGAAAATTTTAATTTTAAGCATGCAAGCTCTTTCCAACAAGGGTTTACTAAGAGGCCACATATGAAGCCATCATCGTTGAGGAAATTGTTTAAAGATTTTCACTAAGAAAACCCCCTTTTAGTCTAATGCCATGAGTTAAAATCAAAATTCATGAACCGTGAAATAGAGCTTTGTGCTGCTTAACAAATATTTGGTGAGAAGTCTTTGGGTACCTTTCCCTCAAGCCATTTGTTGAGCTAGAATAGAGTTGATTTGTCATCCTTTAGCATTGTGTTAGTTCTTTCAAGTAAAGCAGGCATGTCGCATGCTTTTCCAGAAGAAAGATTCCTTGTTTAGTGAAGTATAAAATAACAATTTCTGCTTATTTGAACATACTATTGTTGAATGCAATCTTGGGGGCACCAACATAAGTTTCATTAGAGAAAAGTTTCCACCACCATTTGCCTATAAAAATATAATCAAAGTTTCATAATGTGAGAGACCACGCGATCAATTGGTGAGAGACGCTCATTTTAATTGACACAAAAAGTTTAGATCGCGGGTTCGACTCTGAGGGAGTGCGAATTAGTGTGCGACCAAACAAAACAATATCTGGCTTGTGACGAGTTCTGTTCTGTGTCTCATTGAGGTGGGTTGGTCTACCTGGCTTGTGCAAATTTCTGTTTTGAGTCTTATTGAGGTAACCCGGTCTCTCACACATAAGTTGAGCACTTTCCATCCCTCTTGTTCTCTTGTTTTGCATACTCACCACCATTAAATAAGGTGACATTTCGAGCGGGTAAGATTCATGGATGGAAGATAAATTAGCACTAAGGGCTTTGATTTGAAATAGAAATAGCTAAATAAATAACAGGGGGTAACACAGCTAGACTGTTGAAGATATAAAGTCCTGATGAGTCTGATAGAGAACCATACCTTAAGGAGTTTAAACAATTTTTAAGAAAATTATTGGCAGTGCTGTGCCTTCAAATCTAGAATTGGTTTAATATTTGGTTAGAAATGAAATTTTTTTTTTAATCTTATTTCTCTTTCTTTCCCATCATTACCTTTCCCATGTTTTTAATAATAATAATAATAATAATAATTATTATTATTATTATTTTGAGGGTTAAAAGCAATAACTAAACCACCCACTAGCTCATTAAATAAATAAATAAAATAAAATAACCACCTATCAGCGTCTCAGTGAGAGCTCTTTAATGGCGATGGCGAAAATAGGTTTGACACCTAAAATATAGTGTTAGGAATTTATAAGAATTGTGTGTCTGAGCATGAGATGCATATTTTTATAGAAGATTATGAATTTAAAAATTCGATATAAAAATTGTATGACTTATAATAAACCACCCATTAATAAAAATAAAAAAAAATCAAAAGTACATGTGATGTGGTACCTAACTTTAAATAAAGCCACAGTCCACAGACCCATTAACGTGGATATATTCATACATTAATAAATAAACATATTGCTTGTGGACATAAAATTGGATCTCAAACTCTGTCCGTACTATGAAATTTGGATCTAATTTAGGCCATTATTTAAAAATTTTAGAATATATATATATAATTTTAAATATAAAAGATCATCACTATCATGTATTTCTCATCCATCACCAACATTAATTATAAATCAACAAATTCCCTTGAAACATAAGTTCATATTTTAATTAGTTTATCAGGATTATTATATTCATTTTCATAATATTTATTATTTTTTAATAAGTAGGTGATAAATGGTCCTATTTAAAGAAAACCATAAATAAATTCAGACGTAGAGTTAACAATTAACATCTTAACATATGTATGTGCATGATAAGTAAATAAAAATTAAATTATTTAGAAAAGCAAATAAAAAAGAAAGTAAAAAATGATCAAATCGTAGTCGTCAATTCAGTGGGCCCACGCACCACGTCTAGGGATGCTTCCAAGCATGAACGGACGAGGATAAGTACCAGAGTCCACAGCTCACCCGATTCGCGTTTCGTACACCAATCATCTGAACCGTTACCCACATCCATCCAACGGCTCATATTTCCTTATCCCACTTCCAATTCTTACTTTGACGAACACGGCAACACATGTCCAAATACCGCTCAGGAATATAAATAAAATAAAATAAAATAAAAACAAAATAAATATTCCGCAATTAAAATAATTTTAAAAAATAAAAATAAAAAAGAAAAAGAAACAATGTACCTCAGTTCTTGACTCTCCGCGAAGGAACTCTCTGTCAATCGACTTATCTCTTTGCCACGTGTGTGGTCAAATGAACCAGTCTAAATGAGGGGACCAAAAACAGACATAATTAACAAATTAATTATTGAAAGATTTTTTTTTAATTTTTTATTAATGAAGTTAATTATATATATATATATAAATAAATATTTTCGTGCCTTTCCCTTTCTGTAAAATTTCCGCTTCACTTGTCAGTGGTCTTTCTTGATTTTTTTTCTTTCCTGGCCCCTGGTTTTGCTCGGTGATTCTTCAGGATTTTTAGAAAAAGTAGATCGAGTTCAGCTCAACTTTGGGTTGGAAAAGGGGATGGGAGTGTTTTCAGAATCGGATTCGAGGAGGAGGATGATTGTAGGGATTGTTTGAAGCTTGTTAGGGTTTGGGGCGTTGGATTTTGTTGAAATTATGTCGCAAACCAACTGGGAAGCTGATAAAATGTGAGTTTTTTTTTTTGAATATTGGATTGTTTGATGAAAATTAGTTTTATTGCTTAGCTTTGTGATTTGTTTATGAATGTTGTTTATTTTCTTGGGACTGTGTAGGTTTTAGATGTTTTATGGTGGGGCTTTGAGTTTAGGTTTTAGTTTTGGTCATTAAAAAGATGTTCTTTTTTTACGCTTTATCTGATGGGAGCTTACAGAGAGAGTATTCGTCTTCTATTTTGCTTTATGGTTAAGGTCATAGACATTCGTCAATGGCTTCTTATTGTGTAAATTGATATTATGGTATTTATCATTTAATTTCTGGTTCCTTTGATGTATATTGTTAAAATGACAGTGCATTTTAGATTCCATGGTTTTTTTTTTTTGGTCCAGTAATCAGGCCATTAAAATATTTCATCTTATGCAGTTTTGGTTGTTGAGCTATTTCCATCCTAATCAGTATTTTTAATGTTTTTTGGTTTCTTGGCTGCGCTTTTCAATGTTTAAATCTTCTTCTTTGATGATGGGGCAGGTTGGATGTTTACATATATGATTATTTCATTAAGAGGAATTTACAGGCCACTGCAAAGGCATTTCAGGCTGAAGGGAAAGTTTCAGCGGATCCTGTTGGTAAGTGTTGGGTGTATTCAACTGCAGCTAAAGTTGAAGTCTTCTGTAGGTTTTCGTATCGGACATTCAGTTTTTATGTTTTCTCTAAGATTAAATTGGTTTCCAGCAATCGATGCACCTGGTGGCTTTCTGTTTGAATGGTGGTCTGTTTTCTGGGATATCTTCATTGCAAGGACTAATGAGAAACACTCTGATGTTGCAGCAACATATATAGAGGCAAGTTATCACATTTTCTTATTCTGAACAGGAGAAATCTGTGCGTGATAATTTTCTTGTAGGAAGAAGGTTTTAATTCATATAATAGGAGTGATTATATTGAACAAGCTCACCATTTGAGAAGTATATTTCTTTGGATTGTTCCATTGTTCTATTGTTCTAAAACAATATAGAGAAGTTTTGTGCTACTATTGTGATTTGAACTAGATTGTGGCGAAGCTGCCTACTGTTTGCAGTATATCAAGAAGGTCATTCTTGCTCTAAATTCTGCCTGTGCCACATGGCTGTTTTGTCAAACAAAATTAAATCTGTAGTTGCCTGTGATGCAGACTCAACTTGTTAAAGCTCGGGAGCAGCAGCAGCATCAGCATCAGCAGCAACAACAACAGCAACAACAGCCACAACAGCAGCAGCAGCAGCAGCAACAGCAACAGCAGCAGCAACAACAACAAATTCAAATGCAACAACTATTGATGCAGAGGCATGCACACCCACAGCAGCAGCAACACCAGCAGTTGCGTAGAGATGGAGCCCATCTGCTGAATGGTTCAGCAAATGGGCTTGCAGGTGGTGATCCTATAATGCGGCAGAGTTCTGGAACTGCGAATGTTTTGGCAACAAAGATGTACGAGGAACAGCTAAAATTGCCTCTACAGAGGGGTTCTTTGGATGAGGCATCTATGAAGGTTTTTTATGCATGCATTGCAAATAATGTACTGTTTGCATGATATTATGTAGACATTGAGTTCTTCGCCTTTTTGAAAACTTGATGCAGCAAAGATTAGCTGAGAATGCAGGCCAACTATTAGATCCAAACCATGCTTCTATTGCTAAGCCAGCTGCAGGATCTGGACAATCGTCAGGGTATACTTACTCTTTTTGTTAACATCCTTAGGCGTTAACCTGGCTAATTCTGTCTTGGATGCCCATCAATGGGGCTCCCATGAAATTTGCAGATATTGTGCAATGCGGTTAAGTTCATCTTTTCTTAGTATTAGCTTGCATAGAAAAATGCTTCTGGCAGTTGAAGTTAAGTCCTTGCCCAAAAGCTGTCATGCTTGCGCTGATCAAATCATGAGTGTTGTATGGCTCTTTTGATTCGATCTCTCTGTATGAAATTGAGATAGTTGTGACTTGTTTGGTGGTTTAATTTGCATATTTAGTATGTTCTGGCAAAATCACAGAATGAATCATGCATGTGTTTATCATATACGTGATATGAATGCCAAGTCTTTTGCAAATGATTCTTTCTGTTGGTCATGAATTCTCATTCTTTATTTTTCAGGCATCTTTTGCCGGGCTCTACTGTTGGTACTCCTGGAACTTTGCAGCAAGTCCAGGCAAGAAACCAGCAGCTTCCTGGATCAACACCTGTATGTCTCTGTGAGATATGGCACTTACTGATCCTATTGTTAGTGTTCTAAAAGAATTTCTGTAACAGGACATTAAGACTGAGAAGAATCCTGTTTTGAACTCCAGAGCTGCTGCTCTTGATGGTTCGTTGATGGGTATGCAAACAGATAATGCTTCTTGTCCATGTGTTTATTTTTTGTTATTTTTCCACATTTGGAAGTTTCCACATTCATTTGTCAAAAGTCTTCATAGTTGGGAGCATGTATGTGTTCTGGCTATTTTATGCTCAATATCATATTCAAAGATGTTAAATGATCTTCTTCTATTGCGATGTGGTGGCATTAGATATTCCTTTTTCTCTTCGTCTTCTTTTGGGCGAGAACTATAGCCTATAAAGCATCTCTATATGATGTGTGTTTCAGCTTGTTCTTTCCTGTCTTTTCATTCTCCTGAATATTTTATCAGCTCCATTTAAGCGAAAATTGTCATCTTGCTGTTTGGTTTTGATCCATGTTTGATTTGCATGACAGGCACTACAAACTAACACATTTTACTTGTGGCAGGATCAAATCAAGCTGGGAGCAACTTGACTTTGAAAGGATGGCCACTTACAGTAAGATTGTCACGCAACATATTTCAATTCATTGTTTAAATCAAGATACTGAGGCAGTGAAGCATTGATTGATGTCTTAATGATGGCATGCGAGTGCACTGATGAAGACATTTATAGGGGCATTACTAAATCCTGCATCTTATCCTAATTGATCACATTTGAAACACAGGAAATTGCTATCCTGATCTTTAAGCTTAGGGCTTATGAAAAAATATGAGCCTGGTAATCTGGTTAATGAAGTATGATTTTCCTGCTCTCAGTCCAGTCATATTGATGAATATTACTCCAATTCTCTTACTACTGTTGGCTATGTAAGGCTGTTTAATCACAAACCTAATATTAATGACTTCTCTTTTGATAATGTATATGTCATGTCTGACCAGTTCAAGTGCCTGTCATTTCTTTTCCCAGTGTTTCAATGTATTTCCTTCTTGAATGGCTGCTGGTTTAATTTATCTCTTTTCTTTCTATTGAGAAAGCTTTAATCTAAATCAGTCACCATTCTTGATGTGACCTCTTCTCCCTTTTTTTAGGGCCTAGATCAGCTTCGCACAGGGGTTCTACAACAAAAGCCATTCATACAATCTCCACAACAATTTCATCAACTTCAGTTTCTCACTCCGCAGCAGCAGCAGCAGCTTCTTCTTCAGGCACAACAAAATTTGACATCCCCACCTGGTGGAGACATTGACAGCAGAAAGTTGAGGATGCTTTTAAATAGTAGGAATTTAGTTCTTGGAAAAGATGGTCAGTCAAATCTTGTTGGTGATATCATTCAAAATGTTGGTTCCCCTATGCAAACCGCAGGTCCTGTTCTCAATCGGACAGATACTGATTTGTTGATCAAGGTAGTAATATTCATTGCCATCATTTTGTTCCAATATCTATTGCTTCTGAATTCATATTGCTTTGGCCCATACTTGCAGTTACTCTTTTAGCTGACTATGTTATGCTTTTAGTGAACTTGGATTTCATTGTCCTGTATTTACTGTTTTTACTTTGGTCTCTTGTTCCATGCATCTTTATCTACTTTTCTTTTCTTTGCTGTTCAGTAGTATTGGTTGGTGGCTTTTTTGATCCACAATGTGTAAATGGCATTCTAATCCCTTCCCAATCCTCATGCCTTTCTTTTTTCTTTTTTTGTGGTAGAAAATCGCTCAGCTTCAGCAAAACAGCAGTCAGCAGGGACCACTTCAACATCATCCAATTTCAAGTCAGCAGTCACAGAGTTCAAATCCTCATCTTCATCAGCAAGAGAAGATGGGGACGGGCAGTGTGACTGTTGATGGAAGCATGTCAAACAATTACCGAGGACCTGAGCAGGTTTATTAATCTTTTGGGTTTTTTTGATAGAATAAGAAATTATCAGCAGGTTATTAAATGTAATGCTTTGTTTTACAGCTCTGTGTAATCTGGAATGGTCTTGGATATTAGTTATCGAAATACCGGGCCTATTTGTGTTGTTCTTTGGTGGTACAACCAGTGTTAGTTTGAGGCCCATGAGGATATATTGGGCATCTTTAGTTTGAACTGATTTTACAGCTAAAATTTGCACCTTCTGCTGTCCTATATGAAGACAGTTCTTAGTGACAACAAGTTCTTGATACTTCATGACTAAAATTTGTTATACTTTTCAAATTTCACCTGATTTTTGCACCATTCACAGCTAAAATTTCTTTAGTCAACATTCATAGGAGGAAACTAAATACCAGGTTTATTTGTGGTGTTCTTTGGTGGTACCAGTGTTAGTTTGAGGCCCATGGGTATATTGTGGGCATCTTTTGTTTGAACTGATTTTACAGCTAAAATTTGCTCCTTCTGTTGTCCTATATGAAGACAGTTCCTAGTGACAATAATTTCTTGATACTTCACAACTAAAATTTGTTCTACTTTTCAAATTTCACCTGATCTTCGCATCATTCACAGCTAAAATTTCTTTAATCAACATTCATTTGAGGAAACTATTGATCTCTAATTGGACTGGAAATATTCTTTTGAGTATCAGTTAGATTATCCTAGTTTTTTTCCTTGTTGATGTCATGATTATCTTTATATAGTTTCACCATGCATTATGTGTTTCCAGGCTTCCAAAAATCAAGGTGGACGCAAGCGGAAGCAGCCTGTTTCATCCTCAGGCCCTGCCAATAGTTCAGGTACTGCAAATACTACTGGACCCTCACCAAGTTCAGCACCCTCAACCCCCTCTACCCACACACCTGGAGATATGCCTTCATTGCAACATAATGGTAGTTCCTCCAAGCCTTTACTTGTGTTTCCGTCTGATGGCACAAACCAGTTGGTGAGTATGCAAGAAGCTGTTCTATAGTTGTCTGTTTCTTCAGCAAAGGGCAGCAATATAACTTTTAAATTGAGGCCTGACTGCTGATTGCATGAATTCTCATTGGCACTCCATTTTGGCAGCGGGGTGATAACAGACATGTGTTACAGGTTGACATAGATCGGTTTGTGGACGATGGTGCCTTGGATGATAATGTGGAATCGTTTTTATCCCAAGATGACTCAGATCCAAGGGATGCGATAGGGCGAAGTATGGATGTCACCAAAGGTTTGCTTGCTTTGTCATCTAATTTTCTTTTTTAAGGATTTTTCACCATCTACGTGCGATCGAGAATAACCATATATAATCTTTGTTTTGCTTTCTATTTTAGAGTGGGTACTTTTTATTTGATATTTCTTAATTTGCTTTAGCAGGATTTACATTTGCTGAGATTGCTTCTGCACGGGCCAGTACAAATAAAGTTGTCTGTTGCCACTTCTCATCAGATGGAAAGCTATTAGCTACAGGGGGGCATGATAAAAAGGTTAAAACCAAATTGATGAAACACTTCTTATAATTGCTTTTTTCTATTTCTGTGTGATAGTACTCATCCATTAGAGCTGGAGTGAATTTCACACCGTTTTCCGGTTGATCTACCATTGCAGGCATGCTTGTGGTACACTGATACTTTAAAGTTGAAATTGACATTGGAGGAACATTCTTTTTTGATTACTGATGTGCGGTTTAGCCCAAGCATGCCACGGTTGGCTACATCTTCATTTGATAAAACTGTTAGAGTTTGGGATGCTGAAAATGTAAGTCACCACTCATTCACCAATATTGTTGCTAATACTTCTAGTTGTTTTATATATTTTATCCCAGTCATTAAGCTTCTGCACTATGTGGGTGTTGACTACATTTGTAATAAATAATGTGGTTTGGAAGGATTTGAAGTGCATGAAAGTTGGAAACTTTCAAAGTGTTATCAAAACCACAAAGCCCAACTTTTACGTTATTAGATGTAAATAAAAGTCAATCTTTATGGTTATGTGGCCTTTCAATATTGCACTGGTTTGTTTTCATTTTTGTGGTGATTTATGATTTGCCTTCTATTATCATCTGTCCTTCAAGTTCGACTCTTTGAATGAATATGATTTGATTATTCTATCTACAGCCAGGCTATTCCCTTCGCACTTTTACGGGGCACCCTGCAGCTGTCATGTCTCTAGATTTTCACCCAATCAAGGAAGATTTTATTTGCTCTTGTGATAAGGACGGTGAAATACGCTATTGGAGCATAAATAATGGCAGTTGTGCAGAAGTCTTTAAGGTATATGCATTTTCTCCTTTTTTTGTTTTAATCATTTCTGTCTTCATTCTGGCAGGCTTTTCTTGATATTTGAGCCCCGACATTGTTCTGATTTTAAAAGGACCTCACTGATTCCTGAGATGAACTCTTTGTTGCGCTTATCTTTTCGTTATGCTGTTTCTTACTTGTCTTCTACCTTTTTTAATATCTCTGTAGACTGTGGAAGGTGGCACAACCCAAATGAGATTTCAACCTCATATGGGTAGATATCTAGCAGCTGCTTCTGAGAACACAGTATCAATCCTAGATGTGGAGTCTCATGCTATTCGTCAATCTTTGAAGGTAACTGATCTTGTGGTCCTTATGAACCTCTTAAAAATTTCCAGTATGATCCGCTTCAGTCTAACCTTCTAGGAATAATAAACCAATGGAAGCGAAAGTTACCAAAGTTACACCATGGCATGACATGCTTTTGGAATTGTTGACATTATAATGCAAATGATGGATCTTCCTTTTTAACCACTTTTGTTGGATGTTTTACTGGATTCTCCTACTGTATGGTCATGAATTAAATTGTGCCCGCTTTCCTCTTCTTTTGAGTTACTAAGTAACTTTTTCCAATCATTTCTCATTCGTAGGGACATGCAAACACTGTTGATTCTGTGTGTTGGGATCCATCAGGCGAGTATGTAGCATCTGTTAGCAAGGACTCGGTCAAGGTTTGGTCGGTTGGATCAGGTAGCGAAGGTGACTGTGTGCATGAGTTGAGCTGCTATGGGAACAAGTTCCACTCATGCGTTTTCCACCCCAACTATCCATCTTTGTTGGTTGTTGGCGCTTATCAGGCAAGTTCTTCGATCTAATATTTAATTACCTTTAGTTTTCACCTACCGGTTTCAAAGAACTAGTAAATTTTTTTTTTAACTTTCTCATGAAACCCTTGATAGTGATTCCGAAATTTCATGAATCCATTTTAAAGTGCCTTCAATCATATTTGCATAATCAGGTTTAGCATAGCCAGGTTTTCAGTCCTTGTAACAGGCACTAGCAGTAGCTTTCTTCGCCAATCTACTGCTTTATTTATATGTATATTGTATTTCCTTTGCATTTCTCTTCTTTACCCATGAGATAACAAGTATTGGAGCCTATTCCGTTTAAACTTGCTTGAAGTAATTAATATGCTTTTCAGCGGTGCAACATTTTCTAATTATTTAAATATTTTTACTTAATGTTGTTTGCTGTCCTTTTCTGATGGGTATTTGTGACCAAACATAAGGATAGCTGTTTATTATCTCATTCCTACACGGGTAGGAGTTGGGAAGTGCCGTTATTTCTGAATTCTTTTAAGCTTGGATATCAAATAACTAAATCTACATGAATATTCATGTACAGTCTATTGAACTTTGGGACATGACCGAGAACAAGACGAGGAGTATTGCAGCACATGAAGGACTTATTGCATCCATGGCAGTATCTAACGTGACTGGTTTAATAGCATCTGCAAGTCATGATAAGTTTGTCAAGCTCTGGAAATGAATCACTTGAAAGAAGAAGCCGCTATAGTTTTGTCTATGTCTATACCTTTTGGAGATGCGTCATGTTCTAGTGGGTCTGAAATGTTCTGCCTGTTTTTGTAAGACTATAGCCTTCTGTCACCTGGGCTATCAAATCTATTAAACACCACAAGATGCCATCTCCTTGTTGGGTCATATATGCTAACCATGTTCTTCCTTTCTGTATGCACATTTATTTGGCTTGTCTTTTATTTGCAAACTAAATTTCCTGTACATATATATTTCCTTGAAAGAATCAAATGGAGCTCAGGCTTGCATTGTCTTTATGTATTAATGATCAGTTCAGAGAGCCATCTTTTTGGGTGGTTCTGGTTGTTTGGTTTATTATTCTTAATAATTGCTTGTTGATTCTTTAACAAAACATAGGCCCACACTTGGGAATGTCTTTTCAGCGTGTAATGGAGATGTATGATTATAATCTAATCCGGGCAAAGTGGAATCCTAGTAAACAAGAACTATATCCGGCTTTTTACTGGTTTAAGGTACAATCATGCAAGGCAAGAAAGTTTGATGTACAATTGGAATTGAGATTCTATGCATTTTAGATTTTGGTGTTAAAAAAGTCTAATGTTGTTATTCATATCATCATGCTTTATTTAATGTTTTCTTTTCTTTTCTTTTCTACTCATCATCATATTGCAAACGCATCAATATATATATATAGATATATACATTATATAAATCTAGAAATCTGCTCACAAGAAACAAAACAAACAAAGATGCTACTTTTCCATCTATAAAGCCACATCACACTCTCTGTCTCTTTGTCTCTCTGTGAGACAATTAGCAAGCTCTCGCTGGCTGGCTATTTGGAAATACTTCTCATTTGTGGAGAAAAGGTGGCATTTTGAACGGAGATAATGGCGGGTTCTGATGATGGCCAGTGACAAGGAGAAGCCCACGTTTTTTGATTTCTTAGGGATGAGATGCGGTGAGTCTCCTGATCCTTCTGTTGTTTCTACTGAATGGGAGAAGGAGAGGAGGGACAACAGGGGTTCTGAAGTTGGTGGCGCTGCCGGTGGCTATGGCTTGGTGCTCCGGTGCTCTGATTCGGCCTTAGGTTTCTTCTTCTTATAAATAATTTTGTCCATGTTGTTTCTGTTGATCTGTTGATAAAGATTCCGCCTTTTTCTGTTGTTCCTAATATCGCTCTCCATATGATACGTTTTAGGGTTCTAAAACTTGTCAATATGATTATTTGATATAATACATGGAGAATTTCTTATCTATCAATCTCTTGGTTGTTTAGGTCACCTTATTATTTTTTTATTTTGTTTTCTCAAGCATGTGATTTTAATATTATGGCTGAAAACTAGTTAATCTGATTAAGTACATACATTATTTGTGGTTTTGTGAGTCGGTTGTAAGAGTTCACAAAACCTTAAATAATGTATCATTATTATTATTTTAATGTTTTCCCTGCTCTTGTTTTGGACATTGCTCTGTTTATACTCTTCAGAGTTCCCTTGGCCTGCCAACTACTGGTACTCCATGTTGTTCCTGTTATCTGTCTATCCTATTTTGATCACCCCCATAAATGTACATGTCTACCCTGTACCATCTCCACTAACCACAAGTTCTTTTCTCATTATTATCAAAATGAAGTTTTGAATATATCCTAAAGGAATTTCTGTTGTAAAAGTTTTCATCACTTTTTCTGTATCTCTGCTAAGTAAAAGAAACTACACGTGTTCTTCTTTATCACTCAATGTAGGAAGACACTAAGAAGCATTTCGTTCTCAGGAAGAAAGAGAAGCAGAAGCCCAGCTTATACGGCTATGAACAGTGATCAAATACTCCCTGCTGTCTCCAATTCCCTTGAAAGTCCACGTCTGGTGAAAGTACTTGTTGTTTATATCCTTTTGAACTTCTATTTTTGCTTAATGAATCAGTTTTAGTTTCTTGCATATTATATCCAAAAAATTTTGATATAATGTTTAGATTCTCGGGAAAGATTTTGTTATGGAGCCACCTAAAAGATCACATGATGCTAAAGAAACAACATTCTCTATGCGACCGCCGAGGCCAGCTTCTCTTATACCCCATCCTCCTATTGGTGTTACGACAGATTCACTTATGCTCAGGTGGGAAAGATCAGTGATCACAAATCCCAGGCAAATTGTGAACTACTCTTCATGCATGCTTAACTGTAAGTAGCAATCACGTAGAGAATCCTCCTCCTTCATATGTTTGCAGGGATGCTACTACAGGACCTACAATTATCTCAAAAGCTGTGGCAGATGAAGGGTCTAGAACTCGCATTAAAGATTGTGAGTCATTGAAATTTGCTAGCGCTGATTTGGGAGTTGGTGGGAGAGACTCAAACATGGCCTTGCCATGTAGCCATAGTCCCAAGCCTTCCCCCCTGGTGATAGAACCAGGTTTGTCCAAGCCCAGGTAAAAGATTATTCTGCTTCTCTTGTAGCCATGTATTATAGCTTGTTTCTCTAGTAGCTACATGGATGGATTAATGCTAGTGAACCTTCTGATCAATGTTTGCAGTTGCCATAAAATATCATCCGTTGGTCGGCAAATGACCATATTTTATGATGGCCTAGCACATGTTTTTGATGATGTTCATCCGCACAAGGTGAGCTCGATCCATTATTACTATCATTATTATTTTTTCTTTTGGCTCTTGGTCAATCTATGAAATAAGGAGACCTGTCAAATTGATACTTCTTAAGATGGAATATAAGGCTCATCTAATTTTTCAATACCCTTATTTTATTGAAACACAACTTATCATTCATAGGTTTTGGATGAATTTGTGTTAGCGTTTCCTTTAACATTCTTACTATTGTTTCTGAGAAAGTTAAATCTCTTATGAAAGAATGCTGCTAACCATGATGTATGGTTGTGCTTGTATTGCATATATTTTTTTTAAATATATTATTCGCACATGTAGCAGATTCTTCCGTCATATATGTGATCATTTGCGTATGATGTTCATATGCACAATGACTTTTACCATGCTGCTTTTGCAATAGATAACAATAACAGATCTTAATTCTGCACTGGTTTTATGCATCTTTCTCAACTTTGCATAAAAACGGCATCGCTGTTTACTTAATCTCTTCTATGGTTGCTAACAGGCAGACGTGATATTGGCTCTGGCTGGATCAAAGGGGGGATCATGGTCTACCACTTACTCCCCTTCTTCTGGTGTGCCATCACAAGTCGCTTATACTAAAGCAGTTGGCCAGGCTACAAACATCAGAAAAGACTTGGGCTTGTCCATCCAAAAGAATTCAGGTAATACAATTACAATCAACCAGATTTCACTTAGTTCTGTCCCTGATGTTGGTTTGCACAAGGTTTTCTTCTGACACATCTTATTTGGATAACTTGTCTACTGGTTTTTGTTTTTCTGCATGGATTTAAGGTGGTCATCATAGTGGCCTAGTAGACACAACACCAGCGATACCTGCAGTTGAACCAAGTGTCCAAGGAAAGAAAGATGCATAAGGGAGGCTATCGCTATCGCCTCTGTTACCTTTTTCTAAATCCACTTCCATGCTTAGCATTTTCCAAAGTCAAATCTTGGATTTAATCATGTAATACTATTTTCCTCCTTAAGTTTTCATTAGGTTCTTAGAGCTAATAAGATGAATATATGGTTCATTTTATTTTGTTGGATAAATGCATCTCATACATAGTGTTTCCCACTCAGTTGTTTTTGTGAATTCAACTGCATTGGAATTTATTCAATCGAAATGAAACCTCACAAGACCTTGGAGTTTAGACTATATATAACACGAACCAAATAAACCAGCAGCAGCAGCAGCAGCAGAGAAAGCGTTTGTTTTGCTTGGCAATCCAAGGGGGACCATCTACTAGCCGGATGATCTCGGGCTCAAGGGAATTAATTAATTATGATGCTATTCTGCAGTACTCGTCAAGCAGTAAGACACTTTGTATCCCTGCCCATAAAGTGTAAGGTCCAGAGCTAGAAATGGATATATTCGCCGTAAGTATAAGGCCTGAACAGAGCATGATGGCTCTCATCCACAAGCTCAGGCAATGGCTATATCGTAACGTCATCCACTGGCCGCGAGAACAGGGTAGTTGAGTATCTGGTCACGCTGCCTACCACTTTGACAGTGTGCATAGGTGAATACGTTTACCCATTCGTCCATGCCTGCAGGTAGCATGCATCCAGCCATCAGCAGCACACTTGCATGGCATGGATCCATTGCCCATCCTGAGTCCGTGTATCAAGCCCATGCACCTAGTTCTGGCACACTATATTAATTATGATGCTATTACTGATTCATGGACATGCCAAATTTACTTGCAGAGAGAGATGAGAATAATAATTAAGAAACTTCTGTTTTGTCCCAAGGTAGGCTACTCAGATTTGTGGGTTCCTAGTTTTAGCTTAATCATAGAAAATATGCATTGATCTACATTAAGATAACTACACCAAAATACATCCATCAAAACTGAAACCCTGCTATGGGATCAAACCCCAAAAGTTAGTTCAGAATTATGGCTGATGGTAGCTCATTAAATGATTAACAAGTTGAAAACAGATGGAAATTAGAGAAAATACTTTCTCTTGCCTAATCTGAACACTTCTCCGGTAGCTTTTGTGTATCCTTCCAAGTCATCATCTATATATATGTTTACAGCACCATCACCTATCAGTGCCGCGATACTTGTTAATAAATAGAAGCGAACAAATTCATTTGTGCATTTAGCTACAATAGTAATGTGACATTCTGAATTAGTATTTAGTAAGAATGCAGATCAACTTGCTAATATAAGATACTACACAATCACTACAATAAGTTTGGTTTAATCATGAAATACTAAAGTTTTCATCTGGTTCTTTGAGCTAATAAGATTAATAATTCGTTCTAGTTTGTTCAAAGATTGGCAGTTTAGTTTTTTTTTACTTTTGACAAGGAGCTACACAAACTCAAAGACAGGAAGAAAAAGAAAACTAAACAAAATCAATAAAAAACCTTCCCTGCCATTGCAATTTCGTCCATAGATCAAAGCCTTTATGAAAAAGGCTGGTACCAGGGTTCATTCTTCCATAGTTTGCAAGCGCATCAGCTGCCCCATTGAGCTCTCGCGGTATATATATTCCACAAGCATTTCCAGATTGCTATCCATCAATCGTCTGACTTCAACAATCAACTCTCTGAAGCTCCACCCACACCTGGCGTCATCTTTTTGGATACGCTCAATTGCTGCCAAACAATCACAAAGTACTTGATCAGGATTTAGGTATCTCTGTTGGCACTGCTTCAAAGATTGCCAGTTTAGTTGCAAATGCTTTTCATTTTATAAATGCATCATAGTGTTCCCCATTCAATTGCATCTATTTCATTCAACTGAAATGAAACCTTACAAGACCTTGGAGTTTTTGATAAGGATCGAAGATCGAATGGTGATGCAAAACACTCACACAGATTCACTAGCTATATGATAAAGAAATGTTGAAGCTTAATTGATATATTAAGACTTGAAAGTTAAAGCAAACAACGTTACACTATATATAAAGAAACCACTGACTTAGTCTACTGACACAGCAACCTAACATAAAGAAAAAGGCGACAAAAGTAAAGACAAAAAGATAACTTTGTAAAGTAAACATCCAATCCCCAGCGTATATTCATAACTCTCCATCCAATCGCAGCCAGCTTCAGCCTGTTTCTCGTACAGCAGTTTCATGCAAACTCTGGAGACCATCTTGACAGCAATCACAGTGAAAGGATCAGAGTATGCTTCTTCAACACACTCCCTTACTCTGAACCTCTTACTCCTAATGCCTCTCTGAAGTATTCAAATTTGTAATTTCCCAGTCCTTTTGTGAAGATATCGGCGACTTGTTCGTGTGTGCTGCAATAGGAGATGTTGATGACGCTATCCTTAACTAAGTCACGGATGAAGTGATACCTTGTGTCTATGTGCTTAGTGCGTCCATGTATGATGGGATTCTTGGCAATGGAGATAGCAGACTTGTTATCACACATGATCATGCTTGAATTCTCCTGTTTCTCACCCATGTCCTCCAACAGTCGTCGCAACCAAACCGCTTCACATGCAGCTGAAGTAACGGAGATGTATTCAGCTTCTGTGCTTGATAATGCGGTTGTCTGCTGCTTCTTCGAGCACCATGCAATTGCACCTGAGCCTAGCGTGAAGACCCACCCTGTAGTGCTCCGACGATCATCCGGTGACCCACACCAGTCACTGTCGGAGTAGCCAATGAGTTTGAGATTAGCTTTCCTTTCATATAAGATCCCATACCCCATTGTGCCTCTCACATAGCGCAGAATCCTTTTAACAGCTCCATAATGGTGCATAGATGGGGCTTGCATATATCGCGCGACCACTCCGACAGCATGCATTATATCTGGTCGTGTATGGGTTAAGTAAAGCAAGCTACCAACCAGCATTCTATACTTGTTTGGATTTGTTTTCCCAGAACCATCTTGTTGGTGTAACTTCTCACTAGGATTCATTGGGGTAGAGATAGGATTACAATGCAGCATACCGGCTTTGTTTAGAAGATCCTCCGCATACTTTCGTTGCGAAACAAACAGAGAGCTTTCTTCTTGAACAACCTCCAAACCAAGGAAGTATCTCAAATGTCCCAAATCCGACATTTCAAATTCCTTCATCATACTTTCCTTGAACTGTGCCAGCATCTCTTTTGAATTTCCCATGTAGATGATATCATCTACATATAAGCACACCAGAAGAGTGTTAGAAATCCCAATGCATTTCTTGTAAATTGTGGGCTCACTTGTGCTTCGTGTGAAACCCATTTGCTGGAAATGAGAATCAATACGGGTATACCAAGCTCTGGGAGCTTGTTTGAGGCCGTACAAGGCTTTACGAAGCTTGAAAACCTTCTCCTCTTGACCTTCTATGATGAACCCCTTAGGTTGATATACATAGACTTCCTCCATTAATTCCCCGTTCAAGAACGCAGTTTTAACATCTAACTGGTGAATTCTCCATTTTCTTTGTGTCCCTAGAGCCAGAAACAAGCGCACTGTCTCCATTCGAGCAACGGGGGAGTAGACTTCTTCATAGTCGATCCCCTCCACTTGACTATATCCTTTTGCAACGATTCGCGCCTTCCTTCTCAGCAAGCTTCCATCTGGATTAAACTTCGATTTGAATATCCACTTTAAGTCAATAGCCTTCTTTCCTTCCGGTAGGTCCGATAATACCCAGGTTTCATTCTTGTAGATTGACTGCATCTCCTCTCGCATGGCTGCAAGCCATTCTTCACTCTTGATAGCATCTTCGAACGAACTTGGGTCTGCAGCTGTTAGTGCAAAAGAGCAAGCTTCATATATTTCGGTCAAGTTTTTATACCTTGCCGGAGAGTCGTCATCTTCAGTAGACTCCATCGGATGAAGGTTTGAAGAGTTAAAGTGAGGCCGTTCATCTGGTGCATCGTGCGATTGAGGAGCTTCTATTTGATTGGTATTTGCCTCTTCTTCCACGTCATCATTCGGCACGAAATTTGTAGCACCCAACTTAGCATTGTTGGACCAATCCCATCTCTTCCTTTCGAAAAACCGAATATTCCTGCTTACTTGGACGCATCTCTTGATCGGGTCAAAAATCTTGAATGCCTTTGAGTTGTCGCAGTATCCAATAAACACTCCCGGTGTTGACTTTGAGTCAAATTTCCTTCTCTGTTGCTGGTCAACGTAAGAGTAGGTTAAACACCCGAAGACTCGTAGATGTTCAACGTTGGGTATTGACCCAGTCAGCGCTTCATACGGGGTTTGTCTCTTTAGTGCCATTGTCGGAGACCGGTTCAATACGTACACGGCAGTAGCGACCGCCTCCGCCCAGAACTCCGTCGGCAACATCGCTTCTTTTAGCATTGTCCTTGCCATTTCAGTGACCGTCCGATTCTTCCTCTCGGCGACGCCGTTTTGTTGAGGAGAACGAGGAGCCGTGAACTGCTGTTGAATTCCAGATGCTTCACAGAAAGACCGGAACTCTTTGGACATGAATTCGCCACCACGGTCAGTGCGGAGTTGCTTCAACGGCAGTGATAGTTGCTTTTCTACAAGGAGCTTGAACACCTTGAATTGTGATATAGCATCTGACTTTCTCTTTAGAAAATAGACCCAAGAATACCTAGATAGATCATCGGTTAATAAAAAGAAGTACTGATTACCTCCCAAGGATTGAGTTTGCATTGGACCAACTAGATCGGCATGAATGAGTTCTAGAGGTGCCACTGCCCTCCTTGCCTGTCCAGCAGGGAAAATGCTTCGGCTTTGCTTCCCAAGAGAGCAAGATTCACAGGCTTCTATGTTGGTAATATTTGGCAACCCAATGACCATGCTGAACTCAGATAAGCACCTCAAGCTTCTTTGATTTAGATGCCCAAACCTTTTGTGCCAGAGTTCTGACATCTCCTCTCCTCCTTGAGCAACATTAGCCGTTCCAACATCGTCTGCATCTAAGGGAAAAAGTCTGTGGGACGTCATAAGCACTTGTGCCACTTTCTCCTTGGACGCAGCATCTCTAATGGTGCATTCTCCTTCAGCGAACTCAACGGTGTAGCCCGAGTTCATTAGTTGCCCAACGCTCAACAAGTTGTGCGCCAAATCCGGCACGAACTGTACATTCGTCAGAGTGTTTGTCTTCCCGCAGCTTGAGCGAAGGGTAATGGACCCAATCCCATTAACTCGAAGAGACTTCCCATCTCCAAGCTTAATGGTTTGATTGTGCACCTCTTTTAATTGTTGGAAAAGGCCCTTGTTCCCTGACATATGATTGGAACAACCCGAGTCTATTATCCACGTTCCTCCCTTCTCGTGCATGTCTTCACTTGTAGCCATAAACAACAGCCCATCATCAGCTTCTTTAGCTTCTTCCGAGATGTTAGCTTCCTTTCCTTTGAATGGACACTGTGATTTTATGTGTCCGAACTTCTTACAAGCATAGCATTGGATGCTTCTATACTGCTTGTTGCCATCTGAGGAGCGAGCTTGATCGGGACTGCATCCACGTCCTCGTCCTCGTCCTCGTCCTCTGTAGAAACCGCGGCCTCGGCCTCTTCCACCACGACCACCTTGTTCTCCAGCTGGAAAACCCTTGACGTGGAAAGCCCTCTCCTCATCTTGTTCACCTGCAAGATTGAGCAATGACTCATGGCTCCTCAAAGAGCTACTGAGTTCATCCACAGTGAGGGTATTAAGATTTTTAGCTTCTACAATAGAGTGGACTACATGTGAGAACCTCGGAGTGAGGCTTCTCAGCACCTTTGAGACCACCGTCTTCACCGGAACATCATCCTTGAGCATCCGAAGCTTGTAAACAATATCCAAGACTCGGCTCATATAGTCTTGAACGCTTTCACCTGACTTCATCTTCGTCATGTCCATCTCACGATGAAGTGAATGCAGCGTCACTGTGATCGTATTCTCATTTCCTTGATACTCAGTCCTGAGTATCTCCCATGCTTCCTTTGATGTTTTTGCTTCCGAGATTCTGATGAGAGCTCTTGCATCAAGTGACTGCTGTATAAGAAACAATGCCTTCGCATCTTTCTTCATACTATCTTGAACTCGGTTCCCATCTCCCTCTTCGCTAAACCCCTTCTCCACGATGTTCCACAGATCCTTCGATCTGAACATCGTTTTCATCATCAAACACCAGAGATTATAACTCTCACCGGAAAACAAAGGGACATTTGTTTCCTTTGAAGATGAACCGAAAGCAGCCATCGTCTTCACCTTGCTCTGATGCCACTGATAAGGATCGAAGATCGAATGGTGATGCAAAACACTCACACAGATTCACTAGCTATATGATAAAGAAATGTTGAAGCTTAATTGATATATTAAGACTTGAAAGTTAAAGCAAACAACGTTACACTATATATAAAGAAACCACTGACTTAGTCTACTGACACAGCAACCTAACATAAAGAAAAAGGCGACAAAAGTAAAGACAAAAAGATAACTTTGTAAAGTAAACATCCAATCCCCAGCGTATATTCATAACTCTCCATCCAATCGCAGCCAGCTTCAGCCTGTTTCTCGTACAGCAGTTTCATGCAAACTCTGGAGACCATCTTGACAGCAATCACAGTGAAAGGATCAGAGTATGCTTCTTCAACAGTTTTGACCATAACATGAACGCACGAACCAGATAAACAGCAGCAGCAAATGCGTTAATTTGTTTTAATTGCCAATCCAAGGGAGACTATCATATAATATCCACTACTTAGATAACACACGAAGAGACTAGAGATCATCTCGGGCTCAAGCGGATTAATTAATATTAGTTATGGTGCTATTCTGCAGAAAGCGTCATGCGGGCACTTTTCATCCCTGCCCTCAAAGTGGCAGAATCGGACAAATTCACCATAAGTATAGGGCCTGAACAGAGCAGGATGGCTCTCATCCACAAGCTCAGGCAATGGTTCTATCACAAAGTTATCATCTGGCAGTGAGAACATGATAGTTGAATATCTGGTCTCGCTGCCTCCCACTTTGACGTTGTGCAGCGGTGAATACGTTCGCCCATTCGTCCATGCCTGGTAATTAACACCAATCCAACCATATATGATCAGACGATCGACCTTATATATTTCCTATATATATATATATATATATATATATGTAAATACATAGAGATATTAAGACACACATACCCGAATAGCCTCGCCAGCAAAGATAATGACGGAAGATGGGGATGGCATGGCGCGGATCCATTGCCCATCCTGAGTCTCTATATCAAGTCCATCAACCTGGTTCTGGCACACTATAGTGATGACGTTCTTATCATGATGAGGCACCAGCCCCAGCAGCTGCTTCTTCTCTTCATCCTCGTCAGGAGCCGGATACTCTGACACACGAAGCATAAACTTGTTGGTGTTCATCAGAGAATCATAGTGTTTCTCCACCCCGAAGCTTTCCAGCACCATCCTTCCTACCATCCGGTCCAACTCAACCAACAATTTTGACAAACCACACACTGTCTCACTGCATATGTACTCATATTACAGGATTCATGTAATCCAATAAACACACAAAAAAAAAAAAAAAAAAAAAAAAAGTACCAGAAGGTGGCGGTGGCGGGAGTTGATTGAGGCCACATGAGATCAGCGAAGGCCTTGACGCCATCGGGCTGATGAGGGTGCAAGATGGTGAGAGACTCGTACATGAGATTCGGGATTTTACCGAGATATCCATGGAAGGGCTTGTCCGAGACGTTGCGATGCTTGGCCTCGAGTGGCAAGTTGAACATATCCTTAACCACCGAGCCAAACACCTTCTCTTTTAGTTCCGGTGTCACCTTATTGTACACGGCCTCAAAGCACCCATACGTCCGCACCGCGTCGGCCACCTGTGCCCTCACCTCCGCCCAACCTTCGCATCCTGGCCGATCCGGATGCAGTGCATTGAAGTCGATCTTTGGCAGTACCCGCGCTACATGCTGATCATCCGGGCACATGATTCTTCACTTCAGCAGCAAGCTACACACTTGGATAGTTTGCCTGCGAGTGATATTCCAGAAAGCACATAATAGAGATGCTTAAAGATACAGAATCACAGATGGCTTTTTTGGGTGGCGCACTGACTATTAATTATTGACACGTACAGCTGTCAGAGCATTATTAAAGTTCGGTGGTCCTGGCCCAGCGTTATCTCCTCCCCAATTCAGGACAATAAAATAAATAAATAAATAACACAAAGTTACCAAAAAAGAAACTTTAAAAAAAAAATAATTGAAGCTGGCGGATTTGGATCTTGCACTTTGATTCTGATTGATTAAATGGTCACCTCAAAAATTAAGTTTCAAGGTTTTCTTTAATTTGTAAAAGTGGAGATTTATTAAAAATGAGACAAAACAAACTAAAAAAGACAAGCAAAAAAAGCATGTGGTACAGAGAAAAAAAAAACTATAGGTGAAGAGTACCCGAACAAAAACCGATGAAGAAACAGGGTGCAAGTGAGCCAGGAATTTTTGTCATGTGGCAGTGCTCACTGCTCAGTGGAGTGCATCACTCCATGGCGCACTCGGTAGTGGGGCTGTGTGGGGGCAAGGGGAGCTGACGAGCGCGTGCTCATGGAGATCTAGGCAATCTATTAGTATCTCATTTGCACCTAAGTTAATAACACGTAAACACACCAACGACCATTTGGTCTATTGGCACCGGGTCTTTTGTGTAGGGTCTTCGTCTCGGGTGTCGAGCAGTACGTTCTGCCCGGGTTCGAAACCTATCACACGCAAGGTAAGGGCACTGTTGGGTATTGAGCAGGACGTTCTGCCCACATGTCTGTTTATGAGATCCGCATTTGTCACCTTTCTCAAAAAAAAAATAAAATAAAATAATACGTAAACACATTTATACTATACAAGAGACCCGTGCTAATATTTTTAACCATTTGAATCAATTGGTTTTGGAGTTATTAATATATTTTGTTAAACCATTATTAAATTTTTCTACAAAATCAAATATAATTTTTAAAATTTCAAAAATATTTTAAGATGGTTTCAAATAAATGGCTATAATTAAAAAATTCTATAGTTATTAATTTATTTTTTCAAAATAATTATTATGGAATATTTTTATAATTTTTTCAAAACCGAATATTATTTATTTTGGGATTAAATTTAAATCTCTTTGACAAGCATTGATTCAATTTAGGCGGTGAGAAATGAGAATTGAAGTGATCTTATTAAAAGAGAATTGATAAAAAAAAAAAGTTAATACAAAAAAAATTAAAATAATAATGGGTCTTTTCCAATGAGAGAGTAGCATTATCTTATAATAAATATTTTCATCCTAATTTAAATTTTTTTATATAATATGTTGTTAACATAAAGATGGTTAAAAATTTATAATTATTTTTTTTTTTTTTGTAAATTTTGCTTGAGTGAAAACCTTCTTAAAAAATTTAACAAAAATTGTAGTTAATTATTTATTAATTAAGATTTTAGAGAATATTATGATTTTAAGTTAATAATTGTTTAAAACTACACATAAAAAAATATTGGAGGATGAATTATGGTTTTAAATTAACAATATATTTAAACGATTGCACACCATTAAAATTATGTTGTTTTGTATAATAATATTTTTTCACATAAATAATTTACTATAAATTTTATTTATTTTAAATAATATTAATAATGAAGGTGAATAACATGTATAAAAATAATAGATGGTGGTGTTAAAATGATAAACATTTTTTTTTAAATAGTTGCTAACAATTTGACAACAACCTTTTTTTAAGGTCAGTTGGTTCGAGTTCCTCTACACCATAAGGGTGTGTGTCCAATGGGTAAATATCTTCGATGGATATTTTATTATTGTAATTTTCAAATTTTAATTTGTACCATATTGATCATTCAACCTTAATTTATATTCATTAAAAAGATACTAAGCTGATTTCAGAGAGAAATTAATGATGTGGATATCGGATTTATTGTATCAACACCAATTCACAGTATTATCTACATACATATGCCTGATACATCATCAACAAGAGCAACATTACTACTTATATTAACATGTTATAGGCCACGTCAGCTCTTTTCAAAGTATTAATATGAGTGATCATGTGGCTCTTGTTGATGTCATGTTATGTTCAAGTATATAGATGACATTGTAAATTGGTGTTCATGGGACAAATCTAATGTACACATCATCAATTTCTCTATGAAATTTTTTTAGTACCCTCCTGGTAGCATAAATTAAATTAAGTTGGATGATCAAAATGATACAAATTAAAATTTAACGATCAACATGAAAAAACAAAAAAGTCTCATGCTCGTTGGGGAAAGCCCAACCCACACCCCCTTCGGCGATATATGGTATTGTAGCATTCTTTCCCCAACCCATACCCCTTTAGTTAGCGAGATATGGTATTGTAGCATATATTCATATATGCTACAATAGCAATTATTGTAAATTGGATTCTCCCTGTGGTTTCAATCTGGACCTTGTTTTGTTTAGGCTTTGGCAAGTAATAGATAAAGGAAGATTTGTGTTTCCTGCTTTTTCTAAAGATTTCACAAAGATTCTCGTATTAGTATGATAATGGATGCCATTTCATTAGCCTTGTGTGCTTACTAGTGTTGTTTGTATTTTTGTAACAAGGCTCTGGTGTGATTGAATTCCTAAAGAATATATAATTATTTTGGAAATTTACTGCTATGGTATGTGCTGAATTTCAGCTTGAAATATGTGAGAAGTACTATTGATTCTGGTTAGTGGTAGAAAATTCTAAAATTTGTTTTGTTGCTGTTAGCTTTTGAAATGTGCAAAATATGATTATACCCTGTGGTCTTGCTTTGCTTAAATTTTCACATACTATCAAGTTTTGTGAACCATATAATACGTGTTTATATTTTGGGCTATTTTTTGTCCAACTATAGTGCTAGTAGTTGTAAGCTCACCTAGAAGGACTCTCGAGCTAAATGTTTGGTATACGTACATACTAATATATATAAACTTATCAACATACATACTTGCATATGTATATAGATGCCTACACATGTATATACATGCTTATATATAGATACTCACATACAAACCCATATATGTACATAGATACTTGTATATGTATATATGTATATATACACAAAAATATTTACCTATGTATATTCATGCTTAAGTAAGACTTATGTTTTCTTGCTTATAAACTATCTTTTTTTTCTTTACTTATTGACGTTAAAATTTAGTGTGTACGGGTACTGTATATGGGCACAGATGGTGAGCCTTACTTGAGAATGAAAAAAGCGTAACAACAATTATGGAGGATACTATAGTGATTTTGCAATTGCCGAATGGTACTATCATTGTCTTTCATATGAAAAATTTAGGATTTGACTCATTTGAATTTATATAATTGAGAATGTAATGTATGTCGGTGTGGTGGCTAAAAGATAACTATGATTATGAGAAAGGTAAAGTCCACCTTGTAAATAGATGACCTCTTATCGTTGAGAATTCGGGTGAAATTAATATTTTCAAAAATATGAAAACCAATGCCGATCAAGTTAAATCTAATTTGATTTTGGTGAATTAGAATCCATGTAATTTTATGTTTTTTTTTTTTTTGGGGAAAAGGAGCTCAATGAGCTGATCATGTAATTTTATGTTTTTACCATTATTTAGATAACCTTGGAAAATAAACAAAGCGAGTTTTTTTTTATTATTATTTCCTATTGAATGTGAACGCACTCAAAACATTTAAATGGGCCGGCTCCTAACAGTAAGACTAGTTGAGGTTATAAATTTCAACAATTTTCATTTTTATACATAATTAGTAACAAATAAAATGTCAAATACTTTTAATCTCTCCCTTTTTATTTTCTAAAAAAAAAATCATATGGAACCAATTTTTAATCTTTTGTTTTAATTATATTCCAAAATTTTAGGATTGAGCTCTTTGTCCCTTATTTGCCTTTTATTTTAATGAATAAAATAGGATTGAGCCTTGTGAACTTTTTCTTCAATAAATATGTGGTTTATCCATATTATTAAAAAAAAATAGAGGAGAAAATAATCATATATATATATATATATATATATATATATATATATATATATATATATATATTCATGTCAAATCTTGGTTTAATTATGAAATACTACATTTGCCACCTGAACTTTACAATTTGGTTCTGAGCGCTAATTACAGCAGTCACAAATGCCTTTTATTTTATTTTATTTTATTTTATTGGATAAATGCATCATAGCGTTCAACACCTAGCTTACCATTGTGAATTCAACTGCATTTGATTTGATTCAATTGAAATGAAACCTCACAAGACCTTGGAGTTTAGACTACAACACAAACCAGATAAACTGGCAGCAACAAATTAACACGTTCATTGGCAACCTCCATTCCATCTATTGAGATAACACAAAAGAGTTATCTCAAGTCAAAGAGTATATGCGAAAGTAACAAAGCGAGAGCACATCACATGAGTGCCACGCTATGGTGCTATCCTGCAGTAAGCGTCAAGCTGACAATCTGCATCCCTTCCCTCTGAGAAGCAGAAGCGGACATATTCATTGTATGTGTAGGGCTTGAACAGAGCAGGATGGCTCTCATCCACAAGCTCAGGCAATGGCTCTATCATAAGCTCATCATCTGGTAGTGAGAACAGGATAGCCGAGTATCTGGTCACGCTGCCTCCTACTTTGACAGTGTGCAGAGGTGAATACATTTGCCCATTTGTCCATGCCTGCAGGTAGCATGCATCCACCCATGAGAGCACATCTTATCTCCTATTATTACTATTATTAAAAAATATATATATGTAAATACATATAGAAGAAACAACACATACCCGGAGAGTATCACCAGCAATGACAATGACGGAAGAGGGGGATGGCACGGCAGGGATCCATTTCCCATCCTGGGTCTGCATATCAAGCCCATCCACCTGGTTCTGACACACTATGGCAAAGGTGTTCTTATCACGATGAGGCACCAGCCCAGACAGCTTTTTCTTTTCTTCATCCTCGTCAGGAGCTGGATACTCTGACAGACGAAGCAAGAACTTGTTGGTCTTCATCAGAGAATCATAGTGTTTCTCCACTCCAAGGCTTTCCAGCACCATCCTTCGCACCATTTGGTCCAGCTCAGCCAACAATTTTGAGAAACCACAAACAGTCTCACTGTATAAATAGCATACTCATAAACATAAGGAAGAAAAAGGATGCATGTAATCGTATATAGACAAAGAAGCCAGTGTACCAGAAGGTGGCGGAGCTGCCCTGAGGCTGAGGCCACAAGAGATCAGCAAAAGCCTTGATGGCATCAGGCTCATGAGGGTGCAAGATGGCGAGGCTCTCATATCTGAGAAATGGGATTTGACCAAGATATCCATGAAAAGGCTTGTCAGAGACATTGCGAAGCTTGGCCTCAAGCGGCAAGTCGAACAGCTCCTTAACGGCCGAGCCAAACACCTTTTCCTTCAACTCCGGTGTCACCTTCTCGTACACGGCCTCAAACCACCCATACGTCCGCAGCGCCTCAGCCACCTGTGCCCTCACCTCCGCCCAACCTCTGCTTCCTGGCTGATCTGGATGCAGTGCACTGAAGTCGATCTTCGGCACCTCCCGCACTACGTTCTCCGAGCACATGATTCTTCAGCAGCTAGACTGATGTATATTCCAGGAAGCACCAGAGATGCATAGATATAATGACAGACTTCTCTATGAACAGCATTGACTATCATATTATTAACAAAGAGGACATTGAAGTTTGCGGATCCATCATTCACGTGCTCGTCATTTATCACATACTTTGGGAAACAAAATTTACCGGAAGTTTGCCTGACCCAGCCTGCAGAATCAAATTAAATAAAAACCTGTCCATTTCCCCAAAATATATAAATAAACTAATTAATTTTTGTCACAAATTACAGGAGGAAAAAAAATCAAGCATGGAGATCTGAACCTTGTACCTTTTTCTTATTGATTCTATTTGTCTTTTTCATTCGTGGGTGCCTCAGCAAGATGACAAATATCAGGAGCAGACTTTCTTTTTAAAGTAACTAGTTCAGATTTCCTTGGTGATATGAACATTAAAGTCAGTTCTCACATGGGCATTAAAGGCACTATTTATTCACGTGGATTCCGTAAACATCCCATTCCAAAGGGTGCAGTTACTGATTCATGGACATACGAAATTTACTTGCAAAGATAGTAGAGAATAGGGAACTTGTTTTTTACCCTAAAGTAGGCTACTAAGACTTGTCGGTTCCTAGTTTTAGCTTAATCACAGAAAATGTACATTGCTTCTATTACCTAATCTGAACACTTCTCCGGCCTTGTCTACAACTTCACAGCACCATCACCTATCACCATCATGATCCTCGTTGCCAAAAAAAGGCCTTATAAGAGCTCAAGAAAATTGGAAGATGTACGAAAAAAAATGATGCTGAATGAGCCAAATGACTTGCTAAAATACTTTATAATAGAGGGGAACAAATACAACTAAGTCTAACAAGATAAACACATTAGAAGGCATCCATCTAACCTGGAATGGGATTGTACGTTAGAAGTTAGAACTATAGTATATTAAAAAAAACTGAACAGAGACGTTTCAGTTTGGAAATTTTCATTTGCTGCCCTTTTCTGATCTGAACAATTTTCCAGCCAACAATCATGTATTTTGACAATTTATTCTACTTATGTCTAAAGATCACCTGTCAGCTTCATGATCCATGTCAGTGAAGGGCCCTATAAGAGTTCAAGGAATTTGGAAGAGATGAGAAAAAATGATAACGAATGAGAAAAATTACAAGCTAAATCAGTTCCTAAATAGGCCCGAGAAGTTTCTTTGTTAGGCTTACATACACTCTATCAAAAGCCGCCTTTTTTAACTTAGAAGGACAAAATCTTATATGATCCTTATGTTGGTATAGTGCCCTATTACATGGATGTTTTCGCTGATATGAAGTTGTCATTTTTATTCAAATTCAGTTCTACAATAGTTAAAAAGTTTGAAGTACATATATAAGTACCAACATTGGTAGCTCAAATGCAGTTTAAAAAAATTTTTAAAAAAAAAACAAGGCATTCACTGGTGCTGGTAATAAGTAATGCAAATTAGTAAGGATGCAGATCAACTTGCAAATATAAGATAGTACATACTCAAGGATAACTGCATTATGTTTGAAATTTATATATATATATTAGTGAACACCAACAATACAGAATTTATAAGAATATAGAATGATTAATGCTAGCAAAATACATTATTTTTTTTATTATGACAAGCATGTACCTTGTTGATAAATAAGTAGAAGGAACCTTGAATTGGTTCACTCTCCTGAGAATCATCATTTCGTCCGAATGCTAGTGTGGGTGGAGGCTTGAATTACTTATCTGCAATTTAATCTCATACCAAACTCCCTCTACCACTCAATCCACAAAAAGAAATCTAGTCATTGGGCACTGCAGATGCCCTTCTTCTGATATCCACTATCAATTTCTTTGCACTCTCCACAGAATTCTCTGTTGTGCTCCTGAGCTTTGCGGGATCTTTCTGATCCTTCAGTGCATCAGACATGGCTCGAGCCTTCTTCATTATAGTCTTTCTCCGTTTCACGGTCTCATCCCCTTCTTTCTCCCGGAAAGAACCAGGCAATTTGGTAGAGTGCGGCACTGAATCCATCATAATAGACACTTTCCTCACCAATTCATCCATCTCTAATCTCTTCAATTCTTTCACAAGCCTATGGTAAGTAATGTACTGGGGAACAACACCTCTCTTGATCATTTCCTCAAACACCTCACATGCCTCTTGGTATCTCCGCAATCTGCATAGCAAGTGCACAAGCATAGTACTGGTAGCGAGGTCTGATTCAAAGCCATTCATATTCATTTCTTTGATCAATTGCACGGCCAATTCCAACCTCTGCTTCTCGCACAACATCTTGATCAATAGCTGGTAAGTCAGCCGGTCTGGCGCATACCCAGACTGAATCATTTTAGTGTAGAGATTCATACCTTCTTCGATTTTACCAGACTTTGAGAAATGCTTGAAAAAGTAGTTGTAGGTCGTGGCGGTCGGAAGAACATCCCTTCCGATCATCGTTTTGAGGGTGTTGCTCGCGCCGACAAGATCACCGTGCTTGCAAAATCCTTTGACGAGGGAGTTATACGTCGAGATGTTCGGCGAAATGCCGTAGAGAGGGAACTTCTCCAGAAATCCCAGGGCGTCCTTAAACCTCCCATCTTCAGCGAGGGAGTCGATGATGGGGTTGACGTGGAGAGGGTTGGGCTCTAGGCCGGCGGGTTTCATCTCGTCTAGGAGAGAGAGGGCTTGATCGGGGCGGCGCATGCGGCAGAGGCCTTCGATGAGAGTACCGTAAGTGACGACAGTGGGTGGGACGCCATCTCGGCGCATCTCTTCCCAAAGGCGTTCGGCCTTGCGGAGCTTGCGGGCGCGGAACCAGCCGTGGAGGAGGACGTTGTAGAATGAAGCAGAAGGAGCCCAGCCGCCGGACGATGTCTTCTTATCTGTGAAGAGCTCAGAGGCAGAGCGGACGTGGCCTTCTTTGCAGAGGGCGTCGAGGAGGACGAGGAAGAGGTCGTCGGAGTCGGCCGTCGATCGCAGAGCGTAGTTGAATGTACGGAATGCAGCGTGAGGCATCGCTGCGCGAGAGTAGCGGCGGATGAGGGAGGAGAAGGAGGGGATGAGGTGGGGGCCGGGAGGGTGGGGGAGGAGGAGGGACCAGGCGGAGTGGAAGGAGCGGCGAAGGGAGAGGAGGTCGACGAAGGAGGCAAGCTGGGAGGAGGAGAGGGAAGGGCCGGCCCAACGGGCCAGGGAGAGGAGGGGCCCGGCGGAGAGTTCTGCCGAGGAATCTCGGAGCAGGGCGTCGATGAGGGATGGGCGGGGGGTGACGGTGGAGTTGGCAAGGGCGGCGTCAGCGTCGGTGTCTCGGAGGAGGGCGGCGATGGCAGCGGCGTCGGCGGCGTCATTGGGCAGGAGAGGGCTTGGGCAGGTTGAGAAAGGTTTGTTCTTCAAGAGTAGCGTCGCCCGGTGAACAATGGCCGGAAACATCAGTCTCATGTTTTCCTCACAACACAGCAAAGTCAGTAAAGTGTTATTATTTAGGGACTGTTTGGCTGCAAAATAAAAAAATATGGCATAATTTTATTATATAGGAAGTGCAAGTGATTATTACAGAAATTGTGACATATTTTATTCTTACAGAATGAGTGTTTGGTTAACAAAATAAAAAAATTACCAAAATCTGTTGGTCGGCCACCGAATCGCCGGTGGACTGGTGGCCGGTGGCCGAAGGCCAATTGGACCACTCGTGGACCGCCAGCCGATGGTCGGATCACCGATGGCCGGTCACCGGAGGTCATCTTATAACCAACTGGACCACCTGTAGACCGGTGGCCGATTACCGGAGGCCGCCCGGACCACCAATGGACCGTCGGCATGTCACCGGATGCTAGGCGGCCTGTGGTCGAACCCCCAGTGGTCTGGTAGCCAGTCGCCGGAGGTTGGCCGGACCTGTGACCGGTCGCCGAGGCTGGCCGGCCGATGGTCGGACCCCCGGTGGACTAATAGCCGGTCGCCGGAGGCTGGCCAAACCGGTGACTGGTCGCCAAAGGCTGGCCGGACCGGTGACTGGTCGCCAAAGGTTGGCCGGCCGGTGGTCGGACCCGCGGTGGACATGTAGCCGGTCGCCGGAGGTTGGCCGAACCGGTGGCCGGTCATCGGAGGCCAGCCGGACCAGCGGTGGATCAATGACAAGTGGCAGGATCAAAAGAGAGAGAGAGATTTTTTAGAATGAGAAAATATTCCACTCTTAGTGGAATATTTTTTTATGCCATAATACCTATATTATGCCATAATTTTATACTCTAAAATAAGTACCCAAACAGCCAATATGGCATAATTCTCAGAAAATGTAAAATTATGGCATAATTTACAGATTATGCCATAATTCTGGGCTATCCAAACAGGCCCTTATACATACGACTCTGTGAATTCCAAGCTAAAATCTACAAACAAAGCTACTCATTTGGATTCAATTTTTTAGTTTCAATTTAGGGAGCATGAAAATTGCGAGTTATCCCTGTGACAAACTATCAAGTATTTCATTCAACTCTCAAATCGAATTCCCCCCTTTTAAATGTTGAGGGATTGTCACTTATCTAGTTTAAACCAAAACATGATAGGATTTGTGAAAGGTGTTGTGATTAATGGTTCGGCTTCAGTCTAATATACCACCGTTCTATTATTTTTCAATATATATTTAGATATTTCGCCGTTGTCATTTATGTTTTTAATGGTTTATATTTAAATTTGATTAATATCCTTCTATCACTACAGTATTATTTAATCATGATGGCATTTTTTTTTTTGAGATATATATATAATTCTTAAATATTTTAATATGTTTTAATTTACTTCTTTTTGTTCTTCCTTTGGTTTATTAGAGAAAAATAAATTATAAAATTCTATCTCTATATATAGAAATAAAAAGAATGGTAAAAATTTTGATAGGGAAAGAAAAAGTTTGATGCAATTTTTAGAATAAGAAAAAAATAAAAAAGTTTAGGTTTTTAAATGAAAATTGATTCTATTGATGAATAAAATAATAAATTTTATTTTAAAACTTTTAAAAAATATATAAAAATATAAAAATATAAAAGGCTATTTTTTAGAAAAAAATTTGTTTAATATTTAGATTGGATTTTAGCACATAAAAAGAGGATATTAACCAAATTAAAATTCTGACCATTGAATGCATAAGTAACATATTAAACATTTAAACATATTTTTGAAAAATAATGGAGTGGAGGTGTATTGAACCGAAGGCTAACTAATGTTTTAAAGCTACGGTGAAGGCGTGAAAGAGTTAAAAAAATTTTAATTTAAATCTTGTTAGAAGCAATAGCACAGTAAATTTTTGGTGTGGACTTAAACTTGTAGCTCAATCTCCACATACTTGAATTAGAGTACATAGATTGGATGATTAATCTCTGATTTCTAAGTATATATTTGATTTTTTTTTTTTTTTTAATGGATTCACTCGTCACCAATTGTTAATAAAAAACAAGAAATTATAAATTATAAATAACATTTAAAAAAAAAACAAAGTGGAATTCAGTGAGTCACTACTTGCTTTTTCCTGGCAACGTGTTCATCTCAGATAGTCAGGATGGATGAAGAGAACCGATCCCAATCCATTAATGAACGGTCAAGATCTTCACAGGCTCCTCATTTTAAGTCAGGAAAGCGGCTGCAGACCGTTAGCGCCTGCCCAAGTAACAAGAAGAAGCCCTCTCTCGGAGTCGGAACCCCAAAACCAAAACCCTCGTCACTGCCGGCGATGGGGGATGATGAATGCAGCGCCGACGATTACTCCGAGCTCAAAGATCTTCGCTTGGTCCTCGATCAGGAAACCATTAACCTGGAAAATGGCTTCGCCCTTTGCTTCTGGATCTACTTCTCCGGCTCCACCCGCCCTTCTTCTCTTATCCTTCGCCAAGTAGTAGTAACTTGTCTTCTTTAGTTCTTTGTTCCAAGGATGCACCACCTTAATGTCTTGTTACTCTTTCGGATGGTTTCTTGACCGTGATATGATTGGTTTAGTTGTTGATTTCCTCTTTGTCGTTGGTTTTCTTGTATATGTTTTTTTTATTATTTCTAAGAATTCTCGGCTTTCGAACTTTACGATTTCTTTTCATGTGATCAATTCATCGTTATCTTTTTTTTTTAATGTTTGGGTTCTTGATTTTGTGTGTTTGTGATTGTTAAGTCTCTCGTTTTAAGATTGCTCCATGTTGGGAATGCAATTCGAATGTGTCTTTTGTTTCTTTTGTATAACATTTCTCAATGCCTTCATGGTGAATTTGACGCTGTTATGTTAAATGTCATCATTGAAAATCAATTTCTTCACTTTCGCTCTTACAGGAAACTGCCTGTTTTCCTAACAGGCATCTCGTAGTTCTTGTATTTATTTTGTGAAATCTTGTTTTTGTACTTATTAGGCAAAAGAAAGGCCTTTGATTCTTGTAAATGATGTGCTGATGCTTGTCCATCAGACTTCTCCTGCCGATTAAATTAAGCAATATCTTTTTTTTCCTCCTTTTTTTATCACGCAGATGTGTTTCGGAAGAGAAGGTGAAGCCCCCTTTCTTGCTTTGAGTGAAGAAAACAAACTTATGGGCTTTCCCTTGATGGTGTTGCATAAAGAAGGTCCACCTACTGAGAATTCCTTCCCATGGACTGACCTGGTACAAATTTCTTCTGAGACTGAATGCCCTCTTCAGAAATGGGTTCACATTGGATGCAAGGTATGCACTTTATAAACTCAAATTTCTGTTTACCCTACAGCAAAACTGCATTCTTATTCCGTACATTAAAATGTCTATTAATTTTGAGGATAGGATGAATCAAATTAAACTAGGATAAGGTCAAATAAACTAAAATAAGCACATGCTAAGACTGTCATAGCTAGTTGATCAAATTTTATTGCTACTTGCTTTATGAGCCTTATAGGTAATAGTGAAACATTTCTTGTGGATCAAAAGCCAAACAGGTTTATTGCTTATGTGACAGTTCTTTTGCTTATATGATCTTTGCGACTAGTCTTTTTTCCTGTTACAAAAATTGCACATTTTTCTTTTTTCTGCTAGGATTTTGTGTGCCATTAATGTATCCATTATTGAAGCAATTATCTCAGCAATATAAGAATTTCCAAGTCCCTATGGTGGTTCGTATTACTACTGACAACCTTAGGCTTATTATTCTCATCTCAGATAACTGCAGATTATATGCACCTCTACATTGATGGGAACATTGTTGGTGAGAAACTCCTATATCCCTTAATGAAGGATGGTCATGACCAAGATGATTTGAAGAAAATAAGTTTGAGTGGTAATGATGGGAATGATGAAAAACTTCAAGGTTATGTTTATAATGTGCAAGTTTTGCCTGTGTCATCATCAATAGTTGATCACTTCATGAAGGTACACATTGCAAAAGGATATTTTTGGACATATAAAGTCCATAGCTTTGTTGATAATGGCTTTTTTATTTCTGTATAGGTTCTGGTAGTATACTTAATACTGACATAAATAATGGCAGAATCCACCAGTAAAATTATCCATTGATGGCATGTGCCCCCATGACGAAGTTGAAGAAGCTCGAGATGGTGTTTGGAGTATTGTTGGTGGCAAGGCAAGTGTGTTTCCAGTTCCTAAGAGGTGCTGCATTTCTTGCATCAGATAAATTATTTGAGAACACAAGCATGCATGGAAAGAGGAATGTAAATCATATTACCAATGAAATTGTTCCAGATGAATTTAAAAATATCAATTCTTGCAAAGCCATAAGCAAAATGTATATTAGATTGTAGCACCTCTTAATCATCTCTTCAAAACAATCCCCACTTGTCAGAGTAATATAGAATATTATATTGACCGAAGACTTGTGTTTGCTGATGAAGAAGTTCACATAGTTGATTGTTCCACAGAAACTTTGTATTTATCTTAGATTTTAAAACCTATTATTCCAGAAGAACCTCACTAAACTTGTGGTTTACTTTCTGTTGGAGAAATTTGTTAGAGATTGCATATGGAAATTACTAGCGTCAGTTGAGATTTTATGAACTCCTATTACTTCATGATCAAACTCATGCATTTAATTTTCATGTAGAATATGTTCCATTAAATTGTTCAATCCTTGCTATGGCAGGATTGAGAGGTGTGGTTGTCATAAAAAAGGTTTCTGTTTAATAATGACCTGCTACAAGCTCTGGACAGATCTTCGATGTGATATTTCATTATTTGAAAAGAAAAATCTACTCAATTGTGGAATTATAATACCTTTCTGATTTCTTGCATTTATTATAGCCAAAACAGAGGAAGTTAATGCTTGCTTTGTGATCTCTTCTTCTATTTCATCAGTAATGCTCAGCAGAAATTTTTTTTTGAAGTTATTGATTTCTTTCCAAATTAATGATTTACGTGCAGGCCTCGTGTCGCAGGAATTTTTCCCTTGAAGTTGTCTTGCTAGATGCTCTTGGTCGGTCTGTTCACAAAGAGATGGAGGTCAATTTTTTCTTCCGGGCATATTCTTCGTGTTCTAGATGTTATTGCTCAATTGCTTATCTTGCTAACATCTTCTTGCTTCCTTTCAGGTTGTTGCTTCACTTGTATATTCAGACAATGGAGAATTAGTAGAGAGGTCTGGAGATGGTGCAGAGGCTCCACTTTTAACAAGTTCTGATGGAACTGAACTCCCATCTACAGAGCGACCAGTTATGCTTCGCCATGGACGTGCAACCTTCAAACTTAAAATATCTCAGGTCAGATTTTCTAACAACTTACAAGTTTAAATTAGTGCACAATTATGAGCAAAGGTTTATTGCTTCTCCCCACTAGTCAAAACTTCTAGATTAATTTCCTTTGCCTAACTATAAAGCTGGTTATTTAATAGTTTAGATATCTGTGCATATGTTTGTTGGAGTGCGAAAATAGGATTGTTTTTATTTTCTTGTTTGAAAGGATGATTTTAACTCACTAAAATTGGATGTAGTTCATACTTCTGGTTTCTTCTTCATGGATGCTCTAAAGTTGAAATGCTGGCTTGATGAACTGTTAGAAGGTTACTGTCTAGGAATTTTTGGGTGTCTTCATGTAAAGAATGCATCCCTGAACATTAGTCCATTGACATCAGAAATGCCTAGTCAAGCAAAATGTTGATTTAAGATAGGATTGATGCTTAACTATCATGGATTTGATAATCTTGATTCTTGGTGTGAGATGCTTGCATTTAAGCCTCCAATCCTCTTTCCTCTATAGTAGGTGGGAGAAGTTGCTATTTTAAACTACTGTGGAGGATAAGGATCAGTCATTCTTGTAAACTTGTTAAATGTGGTTAAAAAATCTACAATAGCACTTATTACAAGGTTCGACTTTAGGAGACCATTAGTTGGATGAAGAGGCTACGCATGTCAAGAAATAATAATGATTGATATCTTCAATGTTGGAAAGAAATAATATTGGTCGGGATCCTAATTAGAGGAAGCAAATAATTTTATATTGTTGGAATTCTAGTTAATGAAAATTGCATGCATGGGAAGAAATCAAGGTGAATTTACATAGAATTTGCATCTTAATTAGATGAATCTGCATGCAAAGCTTTGGTGATAAAAGAATAGAAGTCACGTGTCTCATTCAATCTTCTCAGCAATGCCATTGTAATTGTAGTCGCATATTTTCTAGTAGCAAGAAAGTTATATTGATGTTGTTTTGTTTTATAATCTTTTTTGGAGTTTGTACCTTGGGCTGTTCTTCACAAGGGATTCCAACTTTGGTGCTTTCCTTGAGAGCCTTGTTAAGTTTAGAATCCCTTGTGAAGAGCAGATTTTTCCATATACCAGCTTTCAACATTAACATCAACAATCAACAATCAACGAATGAATTATAGGAGGAAGACACATCCTTAGGCTAGGAGCCAAACACCCTTGAAGTCTAAGTTTTGGAGAAGTGATTTACTTGGACAATGGAGCAATGATTCCAAGCCATAATGGAAGCTATGCAAGGAGGAAGAAATTGACCCCACTATCAATATTCACGCTTTGTCCAGCAGAGGTGGACTGTGGAATGGATTATGAAGCTCCCAGGCCTCATCAACAAAAAAGAGGTCATTCCTCTAATTGATAGTGGATCCAACCCTAATTTTATTAGTACTCATACTGTCAATGGTTTAGGATTACAACCGGAAAATTAAACCCTTTGATGTACGGGGTAGCTAGCAGGGATAAATTGACTCATGTTTAACTATACCCTCAAGTTCATATGCAAGCACAAAGAGTTTAGTCGCATGTACATTTATACTCACTACCCCTACTCAGATTGGATGTAGTATTGGGAAGCTAATGATTAAGAACACTTGGGGTAGTAAGGATTAATTACTTCGAAATGCAGATGATTACCAAAATGAGGAGAAGATTGTGTATTATTAGCACCTGCAAAATCTGTGATAAAACAGGTAGAGCTGCATAGTCTTGAGAAAAAAATGCAAAGAATGAGTCCAATGCTTCATATGATCATTGCATCACAACCATGTAGCCAAGAGGACCAAGTAACATGCAGGAGCTGATTTGCCGTCCTTACCATTGCTTGATCACTAAATTATGTTGAAGGATAAGGTCATCCCTATTAATATACCTTACAGCTATGCTTATTTCCACAAGATAGAGACTGAGAGACAAGTGGCCAAGATGTTAAAGGTAGGTTTGATCCAACTAAGCCAAAACTCTTTCAACTTATTAATTCTGCTATTGAAAAAAAAGGATGGTGCATGATGCTTCTACACTGATTACTGGAAGCTCAACAAATCAACGATTAAGGCAGGTTCCCAAAAGTCTACACTTCATTTTTCTCTTAGTTCAAATTTAAAATTAATTAGATAAGAGGGCTCAATTATAACTCCATCATCAAATGGAAACTTTGCTTAAGAGAACAGTGTACAAATGTCAGCTAAGACCACATTAAAGAAATTTTCATGAATCAAGTTGCCGATCACACACAGCTGAGAGCTGACTTTCTCATGCAGATGTGTATGTAAACTTATAGTCCGCAGAGACAAGAAATTTCACTCAGATGATTAAGCCTTCTATTTTCATCCTTGCCCGGCTTCCCCTTTGTTATCTTTTCCTCTGTTTCTATTTTGTTGATTGCATCAGTTCAAAGTCTGGAGTCTCTTGGTCTTCAGTGATACAAAAATCACCTTGAAGTTTACACTGCGTTCTTTTATCTTGGTTGAGAATGTGTAAGTTTGTGTGTTTTTCATTGGCAATGTTTCTTCTTTTTATTTGTTTATCACGCAATATAAGTTGTTTAGTTGTCAGTGATCTAGATTGACTACTTGTTTTGCTCCTATTGGCTTTTCCAGCTTTCATCCAAATCTGACAACCGACTGTTTCGTGTTTGTTTCCACACAACACATATTCAACGATATCCATTTCTTGAAGCATTCTCCCAACCAATTCGTTGCATCTCAAGAAATCGCAGTAAATGCTCTTCTGAGAAGTTCTTGAAAAAGCAGGCATCCGCACAACTTGATGAGACTGATTCACCAACCTTTAACAGTTTTGAAGCTGATGAGAACTGTGAAGTATATTTTCAAAATCTAGATCAGAGTGAATCAAAGTGCATTCCCTCATCAAAGCGCATTAAATCAGGGCAGGATAATTTGCCAAACATGATTGGTGGTGGTGGGACTTCAGAGGTAATTGTGAGTGTGCTATTGCACACTTCAACACTTGGCTTACAAATGTTGATGTGTTTTTCTTTGTTTGAGCAAAAAATCATGCTTGCTATTAGCTTGTTCAAAATTTTCCTCTGCTAATTGTTGTTTCTTGAATTATGCTGCTTAGGGTGTAAAACAGAGAAACTCAAGAATTGAAGTGCAATTACAAAATGATGACGGATCAGATGTTACCCCATCTGATTCTGAGAGCACTGATACTGGAAATTCTGAATCCAGATGGACGGCACATAGTACAAATCCAATAACAGATGCTGTTATTTTTAAATATTGTTTGGAAGGCACAGAAGAGCGCTCCATTTTACTAAAAGAAATAATAAGCTCTGCTAGCAACCAAGATGTGGCAAATTTTGCTGAGCAGGTTTGCCTTTATACAGGCTGTTCCCATCATCGGTAATTTTAATCCAAACTTACATGTAGTTATGAACTTTTTATTTATTTGAAAAAGTGGATAAACCACATTTAGATTAATTAAGAAAAAAAAAAGTTACAAACTTTTTACATTTTAAGATTTGTTTTTTCCTTTGAATTTATCCTTTTTGGTTCTTCCAGACACCAGATAATGATTTCAAAGGAATTGATTTTGCAAGGGTCTGAAACTTGGACATTAATTTCTAAAAAAAATGGATGTGTTTTTTGGAGTGATGCAGCTCCTGAGATTAATAGAAAGTTCATGAGCATTGCTCGTTCTCCTAGCAGGGGTTTATCCACACAGGTTGTATTTGGTTTCTGTGTTTTATTTATTTATCTCTTATTTTTTGTATTTTTTTTCTTTGCTTCAGAATTATTCTTCTTTTTAAATATTTAACAACGTCTGATCTTCCGGGTTTAGGACCTGGAGGTTTTGAGGGAAATCACTGGATGTGGTAATGAGTTGAGCAAGGATGATTTTGAGAAGATGTGGTGCTGGTTATACCCTGTAGCTTGGGCTTTGTCAAATGATCAACTGAATGGAATGTGGAAATGCATGTCGCCTAAATGGATAGAAGGGCTGATCACAAGGGAAGAAGCTGAAGATTCTCTCAGAGTTCCCAGTGGACTGCAAAAAACAGGCATGTTTATCCTCAGGTTTCCAACCTCTCGCAGCTGGCCTCACCCAGATTCTGGTAGTTTAGTTGTTACATATGTCGGTGCAGATTCTACTATTCATCATAGGCTGCTCTCTCTTGATCACAGGTGAAACCTCTTTTCTCTCATCTCTTCTATCTAGTGCAATTTAGTGTAGTCACTTCTATCATATTCCACCACTGCACAGGGTGATTAGAAACTTGCTAGTGATCTTTTGCTAATATTTTAAGCATTTAACAATAATAATTCGACATGTGTGCTTGCTAGGCTTGATAGAGAGAACCATGCACAGGGAAATGAGTTATCAGGCATTTATGTCAGCTATAAAACTACATTGCTCAAAACCAGCCAGCTTATGAATTACTCTTTTCAAATGGTTGGTGAGAATTTTTGAAATGATTTTGTAAGAGACATTACACAGAAATTGGTTTAAAATTGGTAACACGATTAGCACACTCTTTCTTAAAGATCAAGACAACCTGGGTTTTACCCCAAGCTCTTGGGAGAGAAGCAGTTTGGAAAAAGTGAGAAAAGGCTTAGAAAAGGGGATGCTTGACAAAATCCCAATAAAACATATAAAATTCAGAATGGATGAGGGCTTTCCTCTCTCCAACATGTTATTCATCTTGGGTATTTTTGATGAAGTTGCTGCCAACAGTTTTTCTTTCTAACTATTCCTTTTTGAAATTTTCTGAACTGGTTACCAGTTTAATTTTTTTTTTTTTTTTTTTTAGAGCGTTTGATTTTTAGCGTGTTTCTCATTTATTCTACATAATAAAGTTGTTATTTGACCAGTAATAGGCAGAAGAAAGATCGCTCCAGTTAAAACTACAAAACTTGGCAGTGGTTATTATCTACACAGTAAATAGGAAAATCAATGCATTTGCTGATTAAAATCCTACAACTATTGATAATATTTTTGCATGTAATTTTGTTTTTCTCACATTTGCTGATTGGATTCATGTATATAGCAATCGGGAGATGGATTCAGGACTGTTACAAGACTTGCTACTGCAAGAACCAGAATTATCCCAATTGGGCAGGTAAGTTACTTAGTCAAACCTCAATGTCTCATCTGATAATGAGTGCTGAATAATTGCCTAGCTGCATGCAAGTTTGATGTTCTTTTTGAACTTTTGATTGATGCTCTGATATATCCTTGACATTGAATACCCATGCAGGGTTTACAGGGGGAATTAATTCCTAAGCTCAGATAAGTTATCCCACAAAAGATTTGTTATGCAGCGCATGGTTATGAACCTCTTTGGTCTTGCTTGAAATTGGAAAAAGCTCTCAGTTGTAAAGTTCATCAATGGTGTTGGCTAATGAGTGACTGAAGCTCTGCGCATTGATTTCTATCACTGGGACTTTGGAGGAAGATAAACCACTGTCATGGTGCTCCAATAAGTTTTGCATGGATTATTGACTTCAATGTGCCATGCTCTGTATGCAGAGGTTATTATTGTCTTATTTTATGTCAATGTCTCATGAGAAAATTAAAAAAATTTTAAAAGTTGGTTGCACCAAAGAAGAAAGATAAAAGAAAAAGAAAAGGGTACCGAGCAGCTTTTGTTATGTGTATTGTTGCTTCAATTAATATTAAGTGAGCGCTGGATGATGACTGCATAATTAATTTCAGTGTTTCCAAGACGAAAGTGATTTGGTGGTGATCACTGGAAATCAAGATTACTTGGACTTTGAATTATTTTTTAAAATAAGTTAATTTAATTATATTAAATTGTGCCAATTATATGCCAGATATTCTTTTAGGGGCATGTCTTCTTTGATTTCACATTATATCAAATAATTTGTTTTCAACAAAAGGTTTTGCCAAGTTAATTCATGTGCCATCAAAAGTAGTCGCTATTGGATAATATATGATCACTCTTGGACACCGATTCCGAAACAAATTTCTTTAAAAAAAAATTTTAAAGAGAAAAAACAATATCTTTATAAAAAAATATAATATGTAAACTAGATTAATCTTGTTAATCTTATAAAAAGCAAAGCCTTAATATATATATAAAGGATGATATTTGACAACATTAAAATTTATCAATAAATTTTAATTTTAAAAAAATATTTAAATATTTCTGTTTCTAGTCTAACTAGGATATTATTGTGGATAATATAAAAACACATTCATGTTCGGAATCAAACTCAAAACATACATAGATCTTATCCCTTATAAATAAACAAACCCGCACTCTGGTTCTCAGTTTGTCATTGTGAATTCTTCTCTTGAACTTAGAAGAGAATTATAACAAAGTAGCATTAATGGCGACAAATATAACAAAAGAGCAGGAGGAGAAGATGGTGACACTAGTGAGCTCCGATAGCAAGAAGTTTGTGGTTGAACAAAAGGTTGCAGAGAAATCTCTTGTGATCAAGATGATCATGAACTGTTGTGGGATTGAGTCACCGATCCCAGTTCAACGAGTCAAAGGTGATATCCTCAAGTCAATCCTTGAGTATTGTGAGAAGCACAGCAATGAAGATGAGAAGGAGGAGGTGATGGAGGAGTGGGATAAAGAGTACATGGAGAATGCCAAGAAGGACATTGTTTTCTTCCATGATTTAATGCTGGGCTCTCACTTCTTGCATATACAGGAACTAGTAGATCTTATAGCACAAACTTTTGTAGGCATGATAAAGATGAAAAGCCCGGAAGAGATACGTCAAATGTTTAACATTCAGAATGACCTCACCAAGGAGCAAGAGGATTACATCAGGACAAAGTTTGGATGGGCTTTCCAATGAATTTAGTATATATATATTAATGTTAATTGCTTTAATCAAATGTTAGTTTTTGTGTTTTTTTTTTAGTATTTGTTTATTGAACTAATATATGCAAATTAAGCCCTTTTTTTTTAACCTTCTAGTTGGATTCAAGACATGCAAGACTTCATTTTGTGTGTGTGTGTGTGTGTTTATTTTTATTATTATTTGTAATGTGTTCGTTTGCTTATTTTTATTATTATTTGTTAATTAGAGTTCGACTAAAGAGAAAAAGAGAATGATGTTTTAACAATTAATGGTGTAATTAAGCAATCAATAGCATCATCAAGGCTAGCTATCATAAAGGGGAGAATTCCCAAATCATGGCCACCAATTGAGCCTTTTGATGGAGTTAGAGGCACCTATTAATTTATTAACCATATATATATATTAACTTATATACAATGAAGTTGAGTTCATTAATAGAACTGATAATTAATTATTAAGAATTAAATATATATAACTTACACTGGTTGAAGCATGGCATATCTGCAGAATTGTTCAGATTGAAAGCACCTTTGTTGCAAACACATGCATGGTCACTTTTATTTGCTAGTTTACAGGTTCCATTACCCCACACAACATATTATATCACAAGCTGCAAAGAATAATGTGTGTGATGAAAACTCGTAAGCAATCAATTAGTTCAAACACATGATCCTTTTAGATGTGTGTGTACATGAGTGTGTCTGATGATTACGGTCACTGAAGTTTGTTGGCAAGGAAAATGGAGACAGATCACAATCAGAATTTATGGTACCTGGAACAGAGCAAACAGTGAATAAAGATATTAATTGGAATGAAAAAAAAAAAAAAAGATAAGATAAGACAAAATACAAGTTAAACATGGCTTACAGTTGGGAAGTATGCATGGAGGGAATATACAAATTTCCTATCTTCAGTTTAGCCCATCCAGGAAAACAATAACAATCAAAGATGAATGAAATGTTGTCAGTAGGATTATCCATTGCATGTTCCTTGGCCACAACCCACCAAACCAGATGCAATATCTGCGGAGGCACTTGATGAAGTCACAACTTGGACAATATATTATATCTCATAAATAAAGTTAATGAGTTTATATACAGACCTCTAATGATAAATTCAATCTGGAATGCTGTTTATGCGGAAATTAACAGTGACAAAGATAAAGGAGAAAAGAGAAATGAGAGGGTCTTGTTGAGAGTTTTCATGGCCATGGTTACCGGTTAGTGAATGAATGAAGTTGAGGACATGAGAACAATAAAGAAGTGCTGTGGAATGAAGTGTCCTTGGAGATCAAAGTTGGGCGGTAATTACTGTAAGTGCAGTGATGTCATGAAGTGTTGTTGTCTTACCTGCTGAGAAATGAATGAAGTTTTTGGATTGTTGTTTTCAGAAATGGTTGGATTTCATCTGAGATTTAATTACTAGTCAATAGTTAATCAAGTTGGCCCTTCTTGGAACATTCATTCAGCTATTTGTTTCAATTTTTTTTTTTAGTTCTTTTCTTTATGTATAAATTTGGTTTGGCTTTGGATGAAAACATCGGGAAATTTAAAATAATAATAAAAAAAAGGACAATAACTGTTGTAAAACAAGGTGAGCCATAGGATGAGAACAACAGATTATTCGTCATTAAATTATATTAAGAACCCTAAAATAAATTTAAGAAGACTCAGCGCTTGATAGAACAATAAATAACCTACAAAAGAATATTATAAGAGAGGCAAATTAAATCATTAGACCATAGAGAATACTTTTTAAAAGGCAGCGGTCAACACTGATACAATATAGGATGTTTGTTCAGCAAAGAAAATGAACAGCCTATTTTATCTCACATTACAACACAAAGTTTTAGACAACATTAGCCACCAGTTTCGGTGACTGGATGTATGACCTCAATATATCAACCAATGCTATGTGGTAACAAATGTCAATCCTCTTCCAAATACTACAACAAAGGGACATCAGTAGATGATTTAGTACTGACAGCCAAATAAAGAAACCATGTGAGAAACCAGAATACAAGTAAGAAAATCCTTCCACTGAACATCTCTCGAAACTTTTATGCTGAGCCAAACTCTGAAAACCATTTTTCATGGCGTTCAATATCGGCAGCAGAAACACTCCTCTGGACCTTGGTAAGAGCTTCTTCAAAATCACACATGGCTACAGGATCTTTTGATATCTCGTCCTTTGGCATGTTCCTAATCTCATCTCGAGTTTTGCCGGCAATTTTACGCCGCATTCCATTCAAGGAAGCATCCCTGCAGACATTTGTGAGATCATCACCACTATAACCCTCTGTCCGCCGGGCCACTTCATCAATATTTACATCTGCAGCCACCTGATCATAGAAAGCAGAAAAAGAGGTAAGTATGGAATTCAGGAAATAAACAGCATTGAAAATGAGACTCAATATTTTAATTGTTTAAGGCACATCTATATGTTGATTTGGACCATTGACCATACCCCACCAATCACCATCCTTACATAATCAAACAAACCAACACCTTCTCTCCAATCAAAAATATCATACTGAGTCCTTGTAAACAATGACCAGCAATCGACTTTGCAAGGCACTTGCCCAAACATTTCCATGCGACAATGACATGAAGTTTATAGGCATTGAATAATCTTCATCTACCACCTAGCCTAATATGTAGCTGAATAGACATGATGAAACAAAAATTACTCCGAAAACAAAACCCATTGTACAAGGTGGTGAACATTAAGATCCTAGTCATCAGTAGCGTAAGTTTATACTGATGGCATTAACATTGGCCATAGAGCACCACTCTTTATCATGATGACCCAAGTGCTGAATTAAATTTAATGGTGGTCACATTGATAAGCACGTTGTACATCTTGATAGCACATTCCTGGTTAAGACAACTTAGGCAAAATCTAGTATCTTCTTGCTTGGTATGGTAAATTTTGCTTTCCTAGCTACAGCGTCAATGAACAAACAATGCACTATATCAGCACAGGCCATACCTCAACAGTTCTAAGATTGATCTTGATAAGCTCCTTGCGGCTCTCAAAATTGGGAAGAGGTATATATATTCGTTTCTCAAGCCGTCTCCTGCATTGGTTTGAATACGAAGCGTGTCAGGAACAAAAGGAGAAAGCCATCTCATAATAGGCCACATAATATTACACATAATATTATAAAAGTGCAGAAAGAGATAATATAAATCCCAACCTAAGGGCTTCATCTATATCCCATGGAAAATTAGTAGCTGCCAAGACCATAACAATTTTCCTTCCACCATCTTCACCAGTGGAGCTATTGTTCACACCATCTACCTGAACTAAAAGTTCAGACTTCACCCTTCTGGATGATTCATGCTCTCCTGAAGCTCTGGGGGAAAATTCAACAAGCATGGAGAAGAATAAGGAATACGATATGAAGTTCATGACAAAAGTCTTTCCTATCTTTAGTCATGGAGTTTATTAGTTTACATAGAGCATAAGAACCTCGGCAGGTTTTATAGCCAGCAACCATTCGACTCAGATATATACTGGTGCCAATACACTACACAGGATATAGACTTAAAAAGTGTTTCAAACTTAAGCTCTATAAGAACCACATCTGAAATTTATTTGAAAATAACAACTCAGAAGTATGAAAATGAAGTGTTGAATGACAAGAATTGCATACAGAAAACAAAAGGCCTACATACCCACGAGCATTGCAAAGAGAATCAATCTCATCAATGAAAATAGTACTTGGTGCATAAGCTCTAGCAAGATCAAACAGACAGCGAACCATCCGTTCACTCTCCCCACGCCATTTTGAAGCCAATGTAGCTGATGAAACATTGAAGAATGTCGTCCCACATTCTGTAGCTACAGCCTTAGCCAAAAGTGTCTTTCCAGTACCAGGAGGGCCAAACATAAGAACACCTTTCCAAGGCCGGCGAATTCCCTGAAACATGCGTTTTAGGATGACTGAACACAAAATTCACACTTTGTATAAAATAAATAAATAAGACATCCACATCAAAGATTATAACTTTATCCTTTAAGTCTCAATGATCAATTCCTGTTAACAGGTGACATATGGATTCACTCAAAGAAGATAGTAGAAGATCTCATCAGAACAGAAGCACCGGTTTGTACTAAAGTCATAATTAGTCACTACATCTTCATCCATCTTGTGCCAACAATGAAAATTTATGACAAAGCATGCAATTTATCCACCAATGAAGGCATTGCTGTAATAGAAAAGCTAGCAATATTTCAATAGAAAAACTGAAAATACCTGAAAATACTCGGGCATCCAGAGAGGAAGAACAACAGCTTCCTCCAGGAGTCTTTTGGCTTCACTTAGACCAGCAACATCATCCCACCTGACCCCAGGGCTTGTCTCCAGGACATCCCTCTCCAGCATCGCCGCCAAGTCCGCATCGGGTCCTTCGTACTGCCCCTTCTTCGACTTCCCTTCTTCTGCATCACTACTCTGAGGACACAAACAAACAGACTGATCGCACAAGCTCCAAACAATTCCTCATTGGACGATATTTCTAGGAAATTCACCTGCGAATCTGCCTTGCCAGAAGATTTCCCTTTCTTTGCTCCCACGCCAGACGAGGAAGGCGTCCGGCCGCCTCTAGTAGTACCAGACTTTCCTGTGCGAGAAGGGGTGCCGGTGCCGGCCCTAGACGCTCCTCGCGCCCAAGTCGCGTCTTGAGATGATTTCCTCATCCCCGGCGGTCCAGCTCTCGTGGACCTCCGGCCCCCGGAGTCGCGACTCGGCGGCCTCCAAACATCGGGATCGTCCAATGGCGCACCTGAAGAGGTCGGGTACTCATCCAACGGCTGGAAAACAAAGGATTTGGCAGGGATCGGTGGGGAAGACGATCTTCTACTGCCGGGGAGCTCCTTGAAAGCCCTCAATTCAGCGTCCAATTGCTTGACAATGTCGACCTCTTCGGAGATGGCCTTCTTGCAGTTCATCCATTTGCTCCGGATGGCGGCATCGTCCAGGGTACTCAGATGCCTGCAAGAGACGAAATGAGTAATAATCGAGCTACAAGATCTAGACAAAGAGAAAAGCATAAAAGGAGAAGCAAAAGAAGAAGATACTTGTTGATCTGGGCGATGGCACCGTCGAAGAAGATGATGGAGGTGTCATAGAGGCCCTCAAGTGCGTACTCACGGGCGAGCTTGAGGTGGTCCTGCAGGCCCGCTAGGGCACCCACCATTGCCGAGATCTCGAGGGTTTCCGAGGAGAAGGAGAAGAGCCTAATGGCGAGGAAGACGGGCCTTTTCTTCGCGGTGGATTGCTCGCTTCGATTGAGAGACGCACTGAACACCGACGCTGACGTTTAAACGCCCGGTAGAACGATGATTTTTCCCCCCTTTAATAAAATAAATAATATTGGGGTTTTCTTAATTTTTTATTTAAATAAGGTTAGTAATATAGACGAGTAGTGCACTCCTATGTTGGTTTTTTTTCCTCAATATCTGATTATTTTAGCTATTAGTTAATATAAATAAACTCTGGAGTGCATTTTAGGGTATGTTTGTTTGAAGTATTTGAAATTACATGTAATTGTAAATACTGCACTTTTAAAAAATTGATGTTTGTTTGGAGGATATTTACAAATCTAAGTGTAATTCTAAATTACTCTAAACCCACAATCAATTGTGTTTTGTATTAACGTGGAACCCATCATAATGCTTAATACAAGTAATTGAAAAGCACAAGAAACCCATTTTTTTTATCCAGCATAGTTCTTTAGAGAGTGTCTTCATTTAGTAGATCTGGATGTGAACATCATCCTAGCGCCGTCGTGTTCTTCTCCTGTCTCGTCTCCATAACTACAACAGCACTAGCAACATAAACAAGGATTAGATCGAGATAGCCAACGTTGCCCCATCGCCAGCGTGCAGTGAAGCATTTGCTTTTCTCTGCCCCATCGCCATTGTGCTGTAAAACCCGTGCTCCCCATCAAGGCAGTGAACCTCGTCCCATCGCCATGCTCTTCTCCTGTCTCATCGTTGGAACCGCAGCAGCAACAAAAACAATGTGGCGTCTCTCTAATTTGTATTTATCTCATAGTCACTAGAGAAATCTTGGACTTTTGATACTTAATACATGAAATTCTATGTAACATGTCCCTTTGCATAATTTCTGCAAAAAAAATTTTCCTTTTTTGCCATTGCTCTTCACTTGTTCTTAAATTCATTTCTGCACTCTTTTCTACATGTCTATATTGTCTATTTAGTATTTGGGTACATAACGAGGGATGTTGCAATTCTATCATAATTTTGCTCTATCATAATTGGAAAAAATAGCAGAAAAATACAATAAGGCAATAGCAGGATGAAAAAGAAGTAAAGAAAGTGAGATATATTATCAACATGGTATCTATAAAAAACAAGTGGACGAAGCTAATATGAATAAATAGATTGATAGAGATTCCAACATGATGACATTTGTGCTAATGAGACTCAGAAGGTTGTGTTTCTTCATCAACCACTAGTTTGGATCATCCTTTGTGGGGTTGTGGCCTCTTAACTATACCACAAGTATTCTTCTCACTATTAACAGAGGTGGAAAGGAAGTTGATGAGCATTTGATTTATGACCTCTATTCTTGTGTTTCTGTGAATTCTAAACTACAGATAACTAAAAAAATAATATGTAATTTGTTTTTATAATAATTGAAATAGAAGAGAGTCAACCGTGATTGAAAATATGGTTGTTCCTTCTTAGTCAAGTATTTCAAAAAATTTTAGTAGTTTATAGGGGGAAAAAAAAATCAAAGTTTACCTTCAAGAATTCTAATTTTAATTATATGCATTAGGAAGAGAATTGTGATAATATTAAATTTTTATTTTTATTTATAAAAATATATAAATGAAACACCCTCCTCCGAAAAGATAAATGGTGAGAAGTTATATTTGACTATATATGCAAGATTTTTATATAAATTCATTATAATCATCCTTGAGAACATATATATATATATAATTCATTGTATTCCATTCTCATATCACGGACAAAAGTATTGATAATACATCATTTGATAATAAATTTTGAATAGAAATCAATGAACTAGGTTGAAATTTTATTTATTTATTTTTTTTAAAGGGCGACAACTGCCTAAATCAGGGGCGTACACGTGAGGAAGCAGCGCTCGACACGCACACCGTGCACTAAATCAGGGCCGTACACGTGAGGGAGCAGAGCTCGACACGCACAATGTGCACTCACCTTGCGTGAAATGGGGATCGAAACGGGGAGCCACGCTCGAAATCCGATACGAACACCCTACGCAAGGGATTCCGTGCCAATAAACCAAAAGGTCGTTGGCAACTAGGTTGAATTTCCATACTTAATTTTCATTTTATGGTGATATTACTATATATTAAGTACTATATGCAAATTTCAATAATAATTATGTAATACAACAAAATAGGTCAACATTTGTTTTGCTATTTCAAAATAAAAAATAAAATAAAAAAAGATTAAATACAAAATCTTGCCATTTAAAAAAAAAATTTACAACATGAGTTATATTATATAAATCATGCTTTAATACATTTTTTAAAGAATTATTATGATCAGGTTACAAAAGAAAGAAGTACGATGGACATAATTTTAATATTTTATGAAAAGCAAATTTGTATGAGAATGTTACCTAGGCATTCTGGGACTTCTGTCCTTGTCTATGTTTGAAACTTTGAACCCAACTTGGTCAGTCCAACTTCCAAGTGTATGATGGATCAAAGTGTGAGAGACCCCTTTGATTGGACTCGTCTGCCATACAAGTCCAATTCCCATCCCATCAGTTTACATGTTCTACGTCAAGCAACCCCATCTTCGCAAATATTTCTAGTTTTTTAAACATTATTATATCCATGACAAATAACTTGGTTAATCCAAAAAATATATATATTTTTTTTAAAAATGCATACACCACTTATTTATTAAGAATCAGTAAAAAATAAACAAAACAGACAAAAAAACTCGCCAAATAAAAAAATACACAAAGCTAACAAGAAAATATATAGAGTAAATCACCAAAAATAAAAATACGCTAGAACAAGAGAACAAACAAATAAACCAAAAAAAAAAAATAATAAAGAAATACAAAAAAAAGAAGAGTTGGCGTTATCCACTGTGTGGTAATAAGAGTCAACTTTTTTACTAATAAAAAAACTATTCATTGATCAGGTTGTGAAAATATTAGATTTTTTTTATGTTGATGATCAAGAAGTCCGAAAAGCTATTGAATATGTGAAACAAATCGTTACAAATCACATAATGCAAAAATTAAAAAAAAATTATGTAAATGATTTTAATTATGACAAAAATAAGATCAAGCACATAGCGTTGAAAATTCTTCATTACCTCTGTATTTTGTAGTTATTAATAAAAATAATTTATCAATCTTTTCAAAAAAAAAAAAAAATTCTATACCATCCGACCCAAATGTTCCAAAAAATACTTTATATATATATAAATATATGCAAATATTACACATCCACTAAAAAGTAGCAGGAAAGCGGAGCCACAAGTGTCTGGAGCTGTAGTGCCAACGAGGCGTTTCCAGAAACCAGCGCGACGCGTCAAATTGCCACCCATCACTTAGTACTAGTCTGGTTGAACCGGTTCCCTTCCCGCAAAACCAAACCAAACCAAACCAAACCAAAAAGACAAGGAAATGGCAGCAGCTGCCAGCTTTCTCTCCACCAGCTCCATTCTCCATCCTTCTCGTTCAACCTCTAGCACCAGCAACACCAGACTCTCAACTAGAGCTACTTTCTTCTCCTTTCCAAATAACTGCAACAAGCCCAACCACACCATCTCTTTCTCATGCTCTGCTGATCCATCTCCCAGTTCAGCTGCTTCAACTGATGAGCCTCCAGCAACAAAACCTCTAATTGAGCTTCAATTCATAGGGGTATTATATAATGTTAAGGGGATTACTCCTTTCTCTTGTTTCCATAATTAAGATTAACGCATTAATGCAGAGTGTTATTATAGTACTTTGTATGTGTGTGTTTTCTTTGTAGACAAAACCAGCAGAGGATGGGTCTTTTCCTGTGGACATGGTGTCTGCCATTAGCGGCGAGAAGCTCCTTCGTAACATCATGCTTGACAATAACATTGAACTCTACGCTGCCTATGTGAGCAAGCATTGCATGCACTCTCTCTCTCTCTCTCTCTCTCTAAAATGCTCCAAGTTTTGTGAATATTAGAGATGTTATTATGTCTTTGTGAATTGGTTTTTCAGGGAAAGGTGATGAATTGTGGAGGAGGAGGAAGCTGTGGGACATGCATTGTGGAGGTATTTATTTGTAAACTATATACATTTGGCTTGTTTTCTCCATTTTTTTCTCAACTTAAAATTCCAATTATAATTATTCTTTATGCTATGATTATTGTATTAATCAAAGTTGACAAGCATGTTGCATGTTCCTTTAATACTGATTGGTTTTCATTTTAATGAAGATTATGGAAGGGCAGGAGCTTCTCAATGAGAGAACTGATACTGAGAAACGGTATTTTAAAAAGGCATGTTTCATTTCTAAACTGTCAACGTTGTGAACTCTGTACACCTTGTTATATTATTGATTTTAGTACTATTTTTTTTTTTTTCAATCACAGAAACCTGAGACTTGGAGACTTGCCTGCCAAACTATTGTGGGAAACAAAGTAAATGCTGGCAAGGTATTTTCATGTTGTCATTCTAAAGCTCATAATAAATGAAAGATATAATTAAAAATGCATGTACATATATCAATCACTTTCAAACTGTATTTTTGTTCAGAAACTAGTAGCTTTTGTTTAGTCTGAATTGAAGAAATTCTCTGTTAATCATGTAGGTTGTTGTTCAGCGCATGCCTCAATGGAAGAAGTGATTACTTTAATCATTGTTTACATGTTAAGGAGGCAGCAGTTCAGTTCTGTCTTTGAATGTTGAGTGTTGAGTGTCTTGGCTTTGTGGACATACTCAAACTCTCTTAAGACATCATGTTCCATGTAAACAGAGATTGCTATGAATGGAATAAGAAGAATAAATTTTAATTTTTCTTCTCTGGAAGACACCAAACATTTAAAAGTGAAATGAATGTTGATAATGCAGTCACAAGCAACCACAGTACAACAAAGTCAAGAAATTAATTGTGGACTAGACTAGCTTTTTGCATCATATATCAACAATGAAGAGAAGAGAAGAGAAGTATATATTGTGAAATTAATGAATAGCAAAGACCAAGCATTTTTCAGTAGTTTAGATGTTTATAATTAAGAGTTTATGCTCAACATTAATTTAAAAACAGTACAATGAAACGCTGACTGACTGTACAAATTGTGAAAAACCATCACTATTGAGATCACAAAGCTGGAGTCATTGCTCCCTGCACTGAAAAGTGAAAAGCATCCCAATTTGCAATCAAAGTAACTGATGGGGAGGTTGCAGACTTATTGGAGGCCAGTTCATGTGCATGTGCTTTCACCATCAATGTTTGCAGTTTAAAACTTGGGTGGATGTAGATGAGGAGAAGTGGATTCCTGCATTCAAATTTCTTGTATTCAAAAACTTTGATAATGAAGAGGAGGAGGGCCAATATAATCCAGTTCTCTTTATTAAGATGATTATTTATTTCATGGGAGGTGACTGGGCCAAATGTCAAGTAGGGAACTAATTCAGTCCCAAAGTTAGCAGGTTGCATTTATATAAAGTGTGTCAGTATTGGTATTCAAACTTCATGCATCCTCTCTGATCTATGCTCACTCACTGACAGCCAGACCATCCACTCTATATACACTGTGAATGGATTAATGCTCAAATTGATTATACAATCTTGACACAGTTAAATTACTAAAAAAATCAAAAACGAATTTAATTTCAAGAGGTTGAGATTAAATCTCAATTTAGAAAATTTTTTTTTTTCAAATTCTCATATTTTAAAAGATAAGAACAAAATTGACAGTAGGTAGATCACAAACAATAAAAAGAAGAATTTCTATATATCTAGATTAAAGGTAAAGTAGTAAATATAAAAAATTTTCAAAATTTAAATTTCAAGCTGTGAAATTACCGAGAGTCTTCCTTTCACCGCATGCTACTTGAAATCTAGTATTGTAAAACATAATTTTTTTAATTAAAGAAATATTTATTAGATTCAAATCCTCCATCACTCACCTCTAAACACATTTAAAAGATTAATTTGACCAATCACTCCCTAGTCTTTTTAAAAAACAAAGTTAGATGCAGTGCAGTCAAGGCTCTTCCAAGAAACCCAGAATAATAAATTATTTAACTCCAGCCACTGTTCCCCATCCCCATATTACTACTATATAGTGTGGTGGTCCATCTACATCTACATCTACATCTACATCTACATCCATAGAAAAGCAACTGTGTCTCTGATCCATCATCAGAGAATTCAAATTCAAAACAAGTCCCTCAAATGCCAAAATATATATTAAGGCCATCCATCTCACTCACTCTTTTAGTCTTTAGTCTTTAGTCTTTCTTTACTCCCCCACCGGCAACAACTGAAAAGACAGTACCTAAACACTAGGAAAAAGTTACACATGCTCACCCACTCACTTAAAACGTTCTCATTTCTGGAAATTTCCTTCTTCCATCCTCCACACTCCATCAAATTTAATTTTAATCCTAACCAGCAGTAAAAATATAAAGTTTTCAAGGTTGTAAATGTAAAATAATAATAATAATAATAATAATAATAATAATAATAATTAATAGAGTAATAATGAATTATAATTATTTTTTTAATAATATTTAAAATTTAAACCCGGTTTTGTCGGGGCGGAGATTTGAACTGTTCGCCGTCCCGCTCACGGAGTCACGCTCTTGTTTCGTTTCAACTTTTTATTTAAGGGCCATCATATCTCACTCACTATCACTCTCTCTCTCTCTCTTGTTCTCCTTCTCTCTTTCTCTCTCGTTGCTCCGCCGTCGGATGCGAATCCTCCGACGATCCCCCGCAGCCGGGACGTTGTCGGAGCGCGGGGAGCTGCGGCGGCGCGAGGTCAGACACATTATGATTCATCTTATTGCGTCCCATCAGCTTCCGGTTTTTTTTTTAAAAAAATGTTTTTTAGGGTTTATGAGAGTTTTGGTGTCTGGAGAGCGGATCGGTGTCGGAAGTTCTATGGGCTTCTTGGAATACCATGCTGCTGCTATTTTTTTGTTATGGTTTCGATTGTTTTCTTGAGGTTTTTGATGGCGGTTTGATGTTTTTTTTTATGCATTTCGTGGGTGCTGGTTTAGATCTGAAGAAGGATATGATGATGAGGTATCTAGGTGGTGTGCTGGTGTTTTGGTTCATATCTTGGTGATTTTATCCCATTTCTTGCCAGTTCTGTGGGATTGAATGACGGAGTCGCAGTGTTTGGGGGTTTTCCTTATATTTTTCTTCTTTTTTTTGTCATTTTGGTTTCCAAGATTCCATTTCCGCGTTTTGAAATGCTTGATCGAAGGCTTTTGAATTATCTCACTGTAGTATAGTCCCCTCTTTCTCGTGCAAATAATCACTTTTTCGGTTCTGTGATTAAGCATGGAGATGTTCTTATCATCTTCTTGATGATCTGAATCTTGAAATGCTTGTGATGATTGCCCTAATAAATCATCATTAATATGCTTGTGATTAAATTGTAAAGCATTGTTCATAATTTTTTTTCCTGTTTCCCAAAGATGTGAAGAATGGTTCGATTCCTGTGTTTTCTGTTGGTTGATGCATGTGATGCTGTGATTCAAAACATGAATGCATATTGTTTTCAAGTTACTTGATGTATTCTTCCATATCATCTTAAAGAGGGATTTAATGGCCATATCATCTTAAAGCGGCCTTTAATGGATATAAATTCCACATTTTAAAATGGGACTAATATTTGTGTGTGCGAGAGAGATTTCTGAGTGACATGGCCAAAAGAAGCTATAGGATCATAAAGGAGAAAACTTGGCTGTCTACTACTGAATTTGTTGTCCATGGACATTTTGACATGAGGGCATTCAACCTACCTACCTTGTTGAAAATGTGTCTCATAGGCATATGACGTTCAACATAACTGTCTTATTTTTACATGATAGATGTTCTGACTTCTACCAAATTTTGAAATGGGGTGCTCGGTTTTTGACCCTTTTTTTTTTCTTTGGATCGACTTATGATTGTGATTTTGGAGAAACAAATTTTTGTTCTTTTCACAAAAGAGGCCTAGTCTCATTTTGTTGAATCGGCTACCTACATTTTGATCTGATGAAGTGATCATTGTCTGGCAGGCTTAACGAGCTACTTCTTGTTTGAAGTGTTGCATTTGTTTTTCTAGCTGGTCTTTATGGTCGGGAAGGAGAATAAAATGATTGGTGGTTATGGAGCCCCTACAGTTCGAATCACTCGATCTCGGGCTGCTGCCTGTCAAGCAAATTGTGGGGTGCTTCATCTGAATCCACCTCTTGCAAAACCAGAAATGAAGAGGACACAGCGGGGGAATTCAAAGAGAACGCTCATGGAAGAAAACAGCCATGCTGCTTGTTTGACTACCAATTATCAACCAAAGAAGCGGGCTGCCCTGAAGGATGTTCAAAACATTTGCCATAACAATTTACCAAAGGATTGCATTGATGCTCCAAAAATGCAGGTTAGGAAAATTTCCTCTTGTGATGTTGTAGTCATTAATTTTTTCTTGTGAAGTCTTCATGTGGATATGTAGTTATGTCTTCCTTCTAACCTTATTAATAATCAGAATATTTATTTTTGTTACTGGTTTCAGCCGAAGGTTTTACAGCGGGCAAAGTTGGGCTCTGCTAAAGCCAAATCTTGCTTAGTTGTGAAGAACTCTAAGCCATGTTTGATTGACAAAGATACAAATAATAAGATGGCTGACAGACAACAGGAGGCTGAGTTGATGGGGGCTAAGGAAAACAATGATATAGTGAAGTTGGAAGAGAAAAGTTTGGCAGCTGAAAATGTTGACAGCATCAAGGACGTAGAGAGCACATGTGGCCCAGCTTTATTTAATGAGAATAGTTGTGGAGCTGGACCTCAATTTTTGGGACGCTTAAAGGATGGTTAGCCTTCTAATAACTAGTCTTTTTGAAGTTGAACACATTCTTATGGGAGAGAATTATAATTTAGATCATCTCCACGACTAAATAAGTATAATTGTGAATCTTTGCAAAGCATGGTTAGCCTTTCTTCTTTAATTGTGAAAGGCTAATTCTATTTAGTATTTTGAGAGATGTCCTGATAATTGAATTTAGCTGTTTATGTATTCACTTTTTTCTCAATTGTATCTGAAGATATTGGTCATTTAATAACGTGGCTTTAGTTTGGCCATGCAGTTGAAAATAAACTTTATGCGGACTGTGTTGGACTACCATGCTCAGACATTATGGACATTGATTGTGATCATGCAAATCCTCAAATGTGCAGCCTTTATGCCCCTGATATATATGCTAATCTACACACTGCTGAGGTATGCCCTGCCATCATAAAGTTTTTATTGTGGTTTTTAATCCCATCTTCGGTTTTTACGCTATCTTTGCGATTATCATTCTTCTAGTACATTTTAGCTTGTAACTTCACATGATACTGCTCTCATGGTCTTCCCTTAATTCTTTCTCCCTTCAGCTTATTCGAAGACCTTGTTCTGATTTCATGGAAAGATTGCAGCGAGATATTACTCATGGCATGAGGGGCATCCTTATTGATTGGCTAGTTGAGGTTTGTTAACATCTCCTTCTGAGGTTATATCTTCTGTGGATTAAATCTATATATTCAAGAAATCTAGTAATGATTGACTCCAAAACATATGTTCTACAGATACTTCCCCTTAGGCTCTCTACCATTTTGGTGATGTTTCAGATACCCACATAACTCTTTTTGTATGGTATTTAGGCGGTCTGGTCATTCCTTTTCTCCAACATTTTAAAGTGCTTGGCTATGTCAACTACTCCTATGCTTTCTACAGAGTTGGGAAATATTAGAGATATAGCTACGTGTTAGAGCTTAGAAGTAGCGGGCAAGTTGCACTCACTAGATACATGTGAATGATTTTCTGCTTGAATATTAAGGGCATGTTGAAAAAAAGTCAAGAGTCTGCAGTGGAATACAGATTCAAGTTTTCCATGTGAGAGTAGGAGAAGATCAATGACTTCCATTTTCTGTGAAATACTTTGGAAAGCTTTCCTTGTGATGAATGCTTCCAGATCTGATGTTCTTCACAAATCTTTGAGCTTTAAGGCTGCTTTCTGGTTATATGTAGTAGATGAGTCAAGACAGCCTAGTATCTAACCAGATGGCATAAAACTATAATATATTTAATGGTGGCGGTAGTAGGTGAGTGCAATTACTTTCATTTTATGATTTTACTGAGGATAATAAGACAACTGATTTACTGCATGCTTACTAGGCCCTTGAATCTGATTCAGACTCCCTTGCAGTTCTATGTTGCTGTGTTCATTTTTTCGCTGCAAATCTCTTTACAGATATCTTGTCAGAAACAGTTTCAGAATTTTTTTTTTCCTAATGAAGTTACTGTTCTGTTTCAGGTTTCTGACGAATATAGGCTTGTTCCAGATACCCTTTATCTAACTGTATATCTCATTGACCGATTTCTCTCTAAACACTATATTGAAAGACAAAGGTTGCAACTGCTTGGCATTACCTGCATGTTAATAGCCTCGTAAGTTTTTTTTTTGTTTTGTGTTGCTTCTCCTTTTTAACCAAATTAATGTTGTTCATCTGGTTAACAGGGATAGATACACTACGCATCTTCATTTCAACTGCATTAAGTTCTGATTGCATCTACAATTGTTGAATTGCTGCAGGAAGTATGAAGAAATTTGTGCTCCTCGAGTGGAAGAATTTTGCTTCATTACAGACAACACTTATACAAAGGGCGAGGTGGGCCCTTTTTTTATTGAAAATTATTTGGTTTTCTTTTAAAATGTCGCCATGTGAAACAGTGAAAGTATGCAGTCTCTGACTGGTCAAAGATATTGGCAGGTACTGAAAATGGAGAGTGAGGTGCTCAATTATCAGGGTTTTCACTTGTCTGTACCTACAATAAAAACATTTCTTAGGTTGGGCGCTTTTTCACATTATGCATTATATATTTATATGACTGACGTTTGGTCTCTAACATGCACTTTTCGTTGTAATCAGGAGATTTCTGCGAGCAGCGCAGGTTTCCTCAGAGGTACAATGGCTCACATTTAAAACCAATGATATATGTTAATTTTTATAGAAAAAAAGAATGAGTATATGCAAACTACTCTACCTGCACAACTGAATAATAAGCTTGTTCATCTTGTTACATTTTGCTAATATGCAGGTTCCTACACCCACCTTGGGGTTCTTGGCTAATTATCTAGCAGAATTGACGCTGGTTGATTATGACTTCCTAAAGTACCTTCCTTCAAAGATTGCTGCATCAGCTGTATTCCTTACTCGATGGACACTAGATCAATCTGAACACCCATGGGTAAGAGCGTTTCATTATGTTTCTGTGTGAACTCTCTGTTTATTTGTTGTCAAATACTGAACTTGTTTCTTTTGTTTACCTACAGAATACAACACTTGAACACTACACATCATACAAGGCTTCAGATCTAACACCGGTAGTTCTAGCAATGCAAGATTTGCAGACAAACTTGAGAAATTGTCCCCTAAATTCAGTACGTGAAAAGTATAAGCAACAGAAGGTATTCAACATTTCAACTGCTTTATATAAATAATCACATTTTTCCGGAAAGATTTCAGTATAACTGACTAATGTATTAACAACTAGATAGGTGAATATAGTCTAATAGTCACATGAACTGATACGTAACTGCCCACGTAGAGTGGAGGTCTTTTAGTGTAGAAAATCATCTTTTGTATACCAGAGTTTGTTCTGTAAATTGGTCTCTCGTTTCTACTTCAAAAATTTTATTTTGCATGTACATGATGATTTTAGCCGCATGCACATGCTGTAGAAAATCAATCTATCTGTGTGGTATATCTCCAATTTGAATAGCCTCTCTAATTTGTAGGCAATAAAACCTAATGATTTACCATATTTCTAGCTAAAAATATCACCTTTTGACTATGTCGTACTTGTGTGTGTGTATATATATATATAAAGCATTCATCTTATTCAACTTTTTTTTCTTAACAACGTTTGCATACTAAACATAGAAATGCTAGTTGGTATATTTATATGTATCTATCTATGCATGTGTATATATATGTACATGGGTCTCTTACCGCTCAGGATTTTTACATTCATGACAGTTTGAGAATGTGGCTACTTTGACCTCTCCAAAGCTGCCTCACTCACTCTTCTGCTGAATGACTATGTTGCTCCCCCATTGAAGAGGAAGCTATTAATAGATGTTTCAGGCTAACATTGTGGTAACCCTCATTTTTCAAGGTTTCAGCAAATTCTGTTTGCGGATCTTCTCAGTGTACTTGTTTCTCCTCTCCTCAGTTATGGTAGCTGTATCCTTAATTGTTTTTTATATTGTCTGAAAATTGTGCTCTGGTTGTTAATTCCTGTCATGCTTGTAAAGTTAAAAAAAGGGAAAAAAAAAATTAACAGATACATTGTTACAGCTTGAAATTACATGCCAAATGGCTAACTTACTTCAAGCTTTCTTGTCATGATTGTTCGGTTTTGGCTTGTAACAAACTTGTGCTATATTTGGCATATTTAATACAGAATGAATCATATGATTTGTGCTTCACTTCGTTGTGTATTTTTCCTTCTCTTTCCTTCGCTTGTCTGGATCCAGCTTGAATTTATGTCAATGATGGACACTGTGATTGTTCTGACATTTTCTCTGCATGTGTTATTTTTGAAAAAAGATGCGAAGTGGCTGTCAAAATTATATTGCGCAGCTACTTATTGCTATAGGTCTCATGCTATAACAGTTTCATGTATGTTTAATGCTTTGTTAGAGAATAAAAATTTTGAGCTCTGACCGAAAGTTGGAAACATTAGCAAGGCGTTGTACGTCTCCTGGGAAATGTAATAGGCACCATTAGATTGGGAAGAATACTCGGAGAAGTCTGGTTTGTATAATTGTTTGTATCTATAGGTGAAAGTAATGCGCGCTAGCAAATTTTTTTTTTCCAAAATTTAATTTATTAGTTATATATTATTTTTTTTCATTTGGTCTATTGGCACCGGGTTCCTTGCGTAGGGTTTTGGTTTCGATGGTCGAGCGTGGCTCTCTAGTTCGAAAACTATCACGCGCAAGGTGAAGGCACGAGTCGGTGGTGAGCGCAGCTTCCCCACGTGCCTGTCCCTGAGGTTCTGGTGCTTGTCGCCTTTCTCAAAAAAAATAAATAAATAAATAAATAAACATTTATTATTATTAAAAGACACAATTTTACCAATAGACTCACAGTCTATTGCCACGGGTCTTTTATTCACTGGTGAATCGGTGATGTCACATGTTTGATTATTTTTACTGCAGCGGAATGAGAGTATATGATTTGCCGATTTTTTTTTTTTTTATATATATATATATATATATATATAATATTTGTTTAAATTAATATTAGTAAAATAAAGAAATTCCTTCATAATAAATTCAAACAACGAAATCCAGAGCCAACTTCTGCTCCACTTTGTAAATGTTTTACATAGAGCTAAAATAATTTTTTCTTAAATTGTTAAAAAAAAAAATTCACCACTTTCCGAAACAAATAGAAGAGATTAGATTGGTTAGCAATTTCCACAAATTCTCCTTTTTTTATTTTTATTATTAAAAAAAAAAGGAGGAGCAAGTGGCCAAGCCAAGCTTTGTTAGCTTAAACTAGTGCCTCCACGTGGTCACTGATCGGATAGCAGCAGGCCCTTGGCTTTGCCTTCCGTCTCTCTGCTCCTCCTCCGATGACGGTTCTCATTGCCTCGTCCCGATCCCCGCAGCCATGGTCGCTCCCAAGCTCTTCTTTCCCTTCCTCCAGATCTCAAACCTCGAGAATGGCCCTCTTCCGATCTCTCTTCTCTCTGAAACCTGGTCAGCTCCTAACATTCCTTCATTCTTCTTTTTCTATTCGCGTTTCCTTCATCGTCTTCTTGTTCGCCAGTTCATCATCCTTCCATTCCCGGACATGCTAACACTGGTATCACAATCAAGGGCCGCGTCGCTGGCCCCGTCGTCTACTCATTATTCCCCAAGTCCTCCGCTCTGGTGTCGTCCGTGGATGATCTCTTTGACTTCATTTGTTCTGGCCCTTTGCTTGAACAACTGGGCTACACTCCTGAGGCTGTTGCTGACTCCATCGACAAGTGGCTGGCGTGCGGTGTCCACCTCTGTAACTTGTTTCAATTGAACGAGCTCCGCCTCACTGCTCCGCAGAAGATGAGGCTCTACCATTACTATATTCCTGTTTTTGTCTGGTGTGAAGACCAGATTTCGCGCCATTGCTCCCAATTCGCTGATGGAGATGAGGTTCCGCCTCCTCTTGTGGTATTCTTCTCCCTCTTGACCCAATTTCCTTCTTTTTTTAAATGATATTGGTTTAGTTTCCAATAGTTCAACTGCGCTTCCATGTGGGGTTTGAGATCATTAAGACAATTAAAGCAATTGCATGGATTGAGAAAGAAACTTCTCTATTCTTATTCTTTGTGCTGTCTCTATCAAAACACAGCCTTGTTATAAATGTGCTCTCAGAGAAAAAAAAAAAAAATTCAATTTCTTGTTTGCAGATTGGTATTAGTGCTCCTCAAGGTAGTGGGAAAACAACTCTGGTGTTTGCCCTTGATTATCTTTTCAGACGATCTGGAAGGTCAGACCATGAGGATCTAAAAAAATTGAACTTTGTGAACTGAACTTTCTTATTTGTCTTTCTGATTGCTAGAGAAAATTTCATCACACTTGCAAGCATATACATGAAATTATTATTATGATTTTCTTTTATTAAATTTGGGTCAGGAATTCTGCAACATTGTCGATAGATGATTTTTATCTGACAGCAGAGGATCAGGCTAAGCTAAGGAACCGACACCCTGGAAATGCTCTCTTGGAGGTGTCAAAAAGTTAACTGTTTTTTATGTAGATTAGAGTCTGTTTTATGTACCTCTCCTGAATTTTGAAGCTTGACCTGATGAAGTTTACTTTCAATGGACATTTTGTGAATACCATCTGGTTGTCACACACTTTCAGTTCCGTGGGAACGCTGGAAGCCATGATCTGCCATTTTCAGTTAGTACGCTTACTGATTTAAAGAAGTTGACAAAGGAAGGTACCATCCTCATTCTCTATATAGAATCATCTGAATCTTGCAGGCTTTTCTCTACTTACCAATTTCTGTAGACAATGTGAGATCTCTAATCCCTGGATTCTTTACTATCTTATTGCAAAATTCTGTGTTTTACTTCCACTTAAGTGATTTGACTAACAAGTAACAATGTTCCAATGACTCCATTTAATTTGAAATTTCAGGTATGAAGATGAATCTTCCACGTTATGATAAGGTACATAATAGACATACCGCTGCCTTCTTTTATCTTGATATTCATTGATTGTTTTTCACTCGAGACCTTTCTTTCTGTATATAGTCTGCATATGGTGGAAGAGGTGACAGATCCGATCCTTCCACTTGGCCAGAAGTTGAAGGGCCTCTAACAGTAAGAAAATCTTAATTAGAAAAGTTGCAACAAGTTGCAAGTTGTAGAAGCAAACTCCTATTGCGTCATGGTATTTGTAACTAACTGAAGTGGTCAGGTTATATTGTTCGAAGGCTGGATGCTTGGGTTCAAACCTCTTCCGAATGAAGTTGTCAAAGCAGTAGACCCACAGGTGAATCCTGATTATAAATTAAAGTAAATGTTTGCATGGATCTCTAGCAGTCAATGATACCAAATCAACCCTTTCGGTCTTTATTTTGTTAGCTGGAAATCGTCAACAAGAATCTGGAAGCATATTATAATGCATGGGACAAGTTCATTGAAGCATGGATAATTATCAAGATAAGGGACCCAACTTGTGTATACCAATGGCGATTGCAGGTTAGTTTTATATGCTGAAGAAACTTACAATGTCTTCAGTATTTTGCTTTTATCTGTGATGAATTGCATGTATTATTCTTTCCAATTCCAGGCTGAGATAGCCATGAGGAAAGATGGGAAACCAGGCATGTCTAACGAGGAGGTAATCTCTCATATCATATTTGTACATGCAACATTTTCTGAGGCACACTCTAAATTTATGGCTTTGCAAGTGATTTACTTTGTGATAAATGACTTGATTTCTAGGAACGATGTTTGAGGAGTCTTATATATTAGGTAATTGTTGATGTGAATTTAAAATCTCAATAAACTCCGCAGGTTTTAGATTTTGTGTCTCGATACTTGCCAGCATACAAAGCTTACCTTCCAACACTCTACTCTGAGGGCCCGAGGGGATTGAACCCAGATCGCCTTCTTGTTGTTGACATCGACGATGAGAGGAATCCCATCTTGGCCAGCTGAGTTCTTCACGAGCCTCTTCAAGCTTTCCTTTTTTAATTTTTTCTGGGAGCAATGTACAAAACCTTTCTTGTATGTATATTCGATGTACGGCTGATATATAAGGAGAGAAATTGTTCATTCTACTTGACGACTAGCAGCTTATAAGATCAGAGAGTTAATGTATACATGGGTACCTTCTCTGTTGCTGCTCTGAAATTGCTATTGTATCAATATTAGGTATGAGATCCTTATATAGAGGAAAACTTCTTATCTGGTCCCAAAATATATATTTATATGATTTGGCAGTTGGTATATTAATTTCCTCCTAGCTCAAAGTTGATGGTTAGAATCCTATACCTGTCAGTAGTTTCTCCAGCATTCTTTCAATACACACACACACACACACACACACACAAGGATGAGCCTCATTTTAAATATCTTTTGTTTGAACCCAACCCATATAATATACTGATATTTAGCAAACTAAGTCATTATTAAGAAAAAAAAACTTTGTTTACCTGTCAGTAGTTTCTCCAGCATTCTTTCAATACACACACACACACACACACACAAAAGGATGAGCCTCATTTTAAATATCTTTTGTTTGAACCCAACCCATATAATATACTGATATTTAGCAAACTAAGTCATTATTAAGAAAAAAAAACTTTGTTTACCTGTCAGTAGTTTCTCCAGCATTCTTTCAATACACACACACACACACACACACAAAAGGATGAGCCTCATTTTAAATATCTTTTGTTTGAACCCAACCCATATAATATACTGATATTTAGCAAACTAAGTCATTATTAAGAAAAAAAAACTTTGTTTAGCTTATATAACCATGAAGCTAATTTATATATATATTGAAAAGTGTACAAACGTTTATTTTTATGGCGCATAAGTGTGGGCCGTGATATCATCAATAAATTAATTTCTGAATTAGTACACTCATCACTTGCACGCCACACATAAGCCAATATATATATATATATATATATAGCAATCTATTTGTGTATGAAGTCACTGCTTGTATGCATTTTCATCCATCAAAGTTTCATATTTATTTGTGTTTAAACTAGACTTTCTCGACAACTTACATTGCTTTTTTAAGGTTCAATCAGCTTCCGAGCGGGCTCCAATGGCGGAAGCGATCCTCGAAACCCTAACCTCCAAGGGATGGCGCTTCAGGGACTTCGACGAGATGCTGTCGCTGATCCCATGCAAACCCTCCCCCGTTTCAGTCGATTCCGTAGAATCCGAACTCCTGAACATGGATCTCAGATCCTTTGGCGGGAAATCGCTCCCTGATCCTTCGTCCTTGAAGAAGTCATCCCATCTCCAGGGCCCCAAAGTCTTGCAGGTAATCGAACTCTCACCCCAATTCTTTCTCTTGTTTTCGGGCTTTTTTGTTGATGTTATTGGCTTGGTTTTGATTTCCGTAGGTTGTTTCTGTAAGGGATGTATATCAAAGCATCATCGGTGCTTCCTTTCAAACTCCAGGGCGCCATCGTCGTCTTCTTCGATTTGGTCTCACAGATGGGCATTCTGAAGTAACTGCAATTGAGTATTCACCTATACCGTCTATCAACGAAGAGATCATTCCTGGAACCAAGGTATGCTGATATAGCATTGAGCTTTTATAGAGATTATATTGGAACATTAATTTAATATGCTTGTGTTGTTTCCATTGTTAATGTGCTTCTAATATGTAGCTCAAGTTTTGCAAATTTTTGAAAAAATTGTTGCTTGTGATATAGAACTATGTAAACGATCTCTGTAAGCAATTAAAGTACACTGTGTTTCTGATGAAGTTGCTTGTTCACCATTTTTTTTTTCTCATCTTGAGGACCAAGAGATTCAAGCTAGTTAATACTATTCTGAATTGATAAAGTTAGCTTAAATTTGACTTTGAAAGAAATTAGCTCTTCCTTAGTTATGTGGTATAAACAATCAAAGTGATTGAGTGAATGATGTTGGTTAGGAAGATGCAAGCTGATACCTTGTTGAAATTTTTAACAATCTTTCACTACTTTCTACCTTAAATAAATGCCAGAGTTTGAACATCCCTTCCAAGCTAAAATCCGCCAACTGCATTATGCCTTAATACATAACAGTGGATATATTCCTCCTTAGATTGCAACCCATTTGTATGCATATCATGTTCTTGTGTTCTACATAACCATTGTAACAAAGTGCTTAAATGGTGTGTATATATATATATATTGTATCTGTATAATTTTACTTCAAAATTCTGCTTATTTTCTTTGTAGGTCCTTTTAGGAAGCAAAATACCAGTCCATAGTGGCATACTATGCTTAAATTCTAAAGTGGTGACCATAATGGGTGGCCTTGTGCAATCTCTTTATGAAGAGTGGCAGATGAGTAGAAAATATTCAGGATTTTCTCGATCATCGTTGAGATCACCCCAGGGCGATGGTGATGGCGGTCCTCCTCCATTTGAGAAACTAAGAATTGTAGAGCATTCACAGCTCCGCAGTTCACATGGTACTTCATATCTTTGCTGCCATAATGATAATCCATGGTCATTGATCATACACTTCATTAACTTGTAGCAACTGTGAAGACAGCAGAAGTTATTTGAATTGATTCTTTGATACTGATGGATTAGAGCTAGGACAATTGAGAAACCCTTTTGTTGTCCTTTGTCATTCGGCAATAGTAACTCAATATCACACTCTCTTTGCTTTACTAAGAAACCTAGTGATTGTCCTTGCAGTTATATAGTTGTTTGTATCTCTTCAATTAATGTATCTAATCTATTCAGGCCCTTATCTCTAAGGTTGTGTTTATGTGTATAATTGTTTGTATCTCTTCAATTAATGTATCTAATCTATTCAGGCCCTTATCTCTAAGGTTGTGTTTATGTGTTTGCAGCACCTTTCAGTAGAAATTCTGATGGTCGAGAGCTGCGGAAGGATCAGGTCCATTTGAATGTTGACAGAGACAAGCAAACTGGAGACAGTAAGGTGGACAGGGCCGTGGGAGATTCAAAAGTGAATTCTCTACCAAGTGGACTTGAAGAGAAGCCTGGTAGCTCTGAGACTAGGCCAAAAGAAGGTATACCAATCCACTTGGTCCTATACTTTCTGTGCCACATACCATAACCTCTGCTATGCTTCCATTGATGCGCATTGGCAGTGAGTGAAGCTGTACCGGTTCAAAACCAAGCTGCTGCTAAAAAACTTCTGCAGAAAATGAGTCAGGCAACACCTGATCATCGTCAAGGAAGGGGTCACAAACACAGATTGAGGGGGAAGGATGAGGAAGCCCCGGTTTATACTCTAGATGACTGGGAAAGGCGAAAGACCAACATCACTAAACCAGCAATGATGGGTCAAAATCAAGATGTGAGCCAAGATGAAGAGTTAGCTTGGCAACTACAAAACCAATTGGATTTAGAAGATCTCCATGTTATTTTCGTTCCTTCAATCTACTTTTTATTCATCAAATTCATCATTTTTGCTTGCAATGGCTTATGAAAATTTGTCATTCAACCAGGGAAGCACTAGCAACATGGAAGCAGAACAGATAAGGATGAGCATGTTCAATTATGGCGGGTCACAAGGGGAGAGGAACGACCGCAGAGAATTCAGAGGAAGAGGAAGAGGGAGAGGAAGGGGTAGAAAAAGATTTTAGGTTTTTCTAGGGTCTTGTTTATAATTAACTAGCTACAATGACAAGTTAGGACATACAAACCCATGTTCATCCTTTTTGACGAGTGTGGTATGGTTGTTTGGAGTAGCTTCTTAAATGCTCCGAAGTTTTTTATAAATTAAGTACTTTTGGTTTAGAAAATTTTGTTTTTATTGATTTTTTTATAAAAATTAATAAAAAAAGCTAAAATTTTGGTTTTTTTAGAAACTGTTTATTTGGTGTTTATGAGAAATTTTTTGTAGAGAAGTTGTTTTGGGTTAAAAGGTTATTAAATTATCTTTATGAAATTAAGAATTGGTTGTGTTTTTATATTTTTTTTCATCAATTTCTTTATGACGATAATATTAATTATTATTATTATTATTATTATTATTATTATGAAGGAGATATTATAATACTCAATGAATATTTATTTTCATAATTTGCATAAAATATAGGAAACTGAGAAGCATTTTTTTTTTTTAAGTTTTTTTTACTAAATTTTAAAAAAAATCACTCATTTTGTAAGTAGGCTTATTGTATTTTTGTACGATTTTTTAATTTTTTTTCTACAATATATAAAAGTGTATGGCTATTCCGAACACAAATATTCCTAGGTATTATTGAAACGCAAATAATTATATTAAAAAAAAAAAAAATGGAGCGAGTGAAGAAGCTCAGAAAGCATTCATCTCATCATCGCAGTGGTTCGAGCCTTCTTCGTGGCTGATGATGGCGAGCACGCTGTTCCGAATCCTCGCCTCTCTCGTGCTCTCTCTCACCATCGCGGCGAGGGCCTACAAGCACAAGTCCCTGAACCGATCCGGAGCAATCATGGGGTTCGTCGTCATGGCCATCCACATCGCCGCCGGCTATAGGTCCTCCGCTTTCCTCTTCTTCTTCAGTTCTCTCTAGGGTTTTTTTTTCATCTACCCTGTTTCTGATCTGATGCCCCTTTGGTATGATGTCTTTGGTTAAGGTTCGGCGTTCTCATCCTTGTCTTCTTCTTCACCTCATCTAAGCTCACCAAGCTCGGGCAGGAGAAGAAACGGACCATCGACGAAGATTTCAAGGAGGGAGGCCAGCGGAACTGGTATATTTCATCTCTTATTACTTTCCCACTCTCAAAAATTTGATCTTTATACTTGTAAATATTGTGACATTTGCTTGTCATTTTCTATTGTTAGAGATTTGATGTCCATAATTCTAGCATTCTCAGGTGTCACTTGAATTTTGTTTGGGTTTGGATCACAGGATTCAGGTTTTGGCTAATAGTGCAATTGCAACTGTATTAGTTGTTATTCTTGTGACTATAACGGGGGGTGAAGATAGATGTTTGGATACAAAGAACTCGCCTCTGATAACTGGGCTCACCGGTGGTGTTATTGGACATTATGCATGCTGTAATGGAGATACCTGGTCATCTGAGATTGGAATGCTGAGTAAAGGACATCCCCGGCTCATTACAACCTTCAAGGTATGTTCTAACTTTGAAGATCTGGATTTTTCAAGATAACTTTAATCATTTTAAGAGAAACCTCCTTATTGAAGTTTGAGGATATTAGTAAATGCTAACTCAAGAAAGCCGTTTTTTTTTTTTTTTTTGGAGTTTTGAGTACATCCTTATTACTATTTTGTGTACTGTAACTTATTTTTGGTTTGAGTGATTGACAACTTCGTTTCTCGAAAAATCATAATTGATGAGCCACTGGCAGAAGGGAAATCTAAGTCTATCTTAAGTCAAACTTCTCAATTTACATTGTCCTACTCATAGTTCTTTACAGGGGATGTTGTCTTGTTGTCACTGTAACTTCTTGCTTTAATATGTCTTGTCTTAGCGTGATAAGGCAATTTTTCTGCTTTTTTATTTTGTTTTTTTTTTAATCGCTGCTTACAGAAAGAAATATTCAAGTTTTTCAAAGCACCGCAAAGACTATGATCAAAATTATTGAATCTTTGGTGCTGTTTGGAAAAAAAATATAAAAAAAAACAATGACCAAATGCTGTATGCTATAGTTATTAAAAGCACGCCTGAGTTGCGTGTTAGGCACAATGCTCCCTAGGCTCTACCCTAGATGCCGTGGAGTCTCAAAGCCATGTGACGTTAAAGAGTCGTCCTAAAGTAGCGTCCTAAATTGTGGCTTGGCTTGGCTTGCCTTAAGGCTTGAGTTTATTTTAGGCACGCTTCACTAAAGTGCAGTTTTTTTTTTTCACTTTTTAAGAACTTGATAAATATGGCCCATTTGATAAATATGGCCCATTAGATGATCATCAAACTACCCTTAAAAACAAAAACTTTGTTTTCCAGTTTTAAGAATTTGATAGTGATCAGCATCTTAGTGTAATAATAGTTCTTCGTAGTAGCAGAGTAGTAGTAGTTGTATATATATATATATATATATATATATATATATATATATATATATATATATATATATATATTAATTTTTGTTGCATTGGTAATATGCTATGTCGCTCAATGCATCAATGCATGTTTGATCCAAGTTTGATCTTTAAAATTTTGATTTTTCTTATTTTATGAAATTTTAGTATGTATGTATTATGGATTATTTTATTTTATTTTATTTTATTTTGCATCTTGTGCCTTTGCGCCCTGGCGATTTGACCACCTAGCGCCTTGATGTGCCTCGTGCTTTTAACAACAATGTTGTAGGCTAAACATTACCATTGGAGTGTTGACTTTTGACGGTATTTTCCCTAAAATTGATGTCAATCAAAGAGTTCATCATTAGCCTCATGCTGCAAGCATATTCGATTATTTACATTGTTTAAACATTTCCTACTTACAGTGCTGCAACCAGTGTTTTGCCCTTGTTACTTTTAATTTTAAAACATCTATCATGGTTTGACTGAGTATTGGGCTTTACCAGTCCGTCAAGGATAATTTCCTATCTTGGTTTTGCCCATGAAACTTAACAAGAGAATTTCCCTATCTCTTGCTTTGTTCTTGTACATCTTTGAGGTGTGGATTTTGCATCCTTGGACTTTGTAGCTTTCATCTTGTCCATCTTATAGGTGTGACTTTACTTCCTTGGACTTTGTAGTCATTGAAATTCATAATGCTGTGCTAGTGTGTAGTCCCTGCAGTCATTTGCCATTGAATGTGCCATGTAGATATCATTTTCCTTTGATCTCATCATGGATACGGATCATCTGGTGCATGCCAGCAGCTGGTTGACATGTATTTATAATATACTCAACCATACTGCAAGCCCCTATTCACTTTAGTTAATTAGGATGCCTAGCTACTACGACTTTTTTTTTATTGCTAAAAGACTATTAGTTTGGAACATATGCCGCCAAACTTTTCTTTACTTTCCAATCATGATATTTTGGTTGTTCGTAACCCGGCTGTAGCAACCTTTAAATCCTGAATGCGCTAAGAATTTTAGTCACCAATTTTGTTCTATGTGCAATTAGCCAGTCAAGAAGGGTACAAATGGTGCAGTCACTGTAGAAGGGCTTCTGGCAGCTGCAGCAGCTGGCTTTGTCATTGGGTTGGCCTACACATTAGTTGGACTACTTACAACTGAATGTGCTGGTGATGTAGCTTGGAAGCAGTTGCTTGTGGTACCCATTGCCGCTGCAATGGGACTATGTGGAAGCTTGATTGATTCACTGTTGGGTGCCACATTGCAATTCAGTGGATATTGCTCCTTACGGAAGAAGGTATTTCAAATATGTTTTAACCTTTGTTGTGATTTCTTTTTAACAGTTAACTTCAAGATTTATGGTCATGGTATTATATGATGAAATGAAAGCAAAGTTTGGATTCCTATTTTTCATTGAAACCTTCGGAGATATAAGAAACATCACAATCTCTTTTCTCTCAAATTTTCAACTTCCTATGAGTCTATTTTCTCTTTGCTGAAACTCACTGTGACATTGGTCTTCCATGAAGACCCGTTCCTTTTCTCGCTCTTTTAATTGCAAGTTAATTATAATTATTTTTTTTTATTTGTAACTGTTTGAAGGTGGTTAGTAAACGTGCACCAAGTGTTACAAAGATATCTGGAATGAACATTCTGGATAACAATGGTGTGAATGCAGCCTCCATTCTTCTTACAACATTGCTCACTTCAGTTGCATGTCTGTACATCTTTTGAGACTGGTAAGTTCATTAATCTTGGTCATCCAAGACAGGATGGGATCCCTAATCATCCATACTTCCTCTGAATCATGCACTTCTTCTCATGGGCTTTCATCTGATAAGCATTTTATTTAACATTTTATGAGAAAAAAAAACAGAAGCAGATATACAATGGGAACTAAATTTCGGTTTCTATTGCTTGCATTGAATTATTATGAGTAGGAATTGACATGGAGCTGGAAGTCTCCGACATAATAAATGTTTTAGACTAGGGACTACGGGGGTGTTTGTTTGGAGGTATCTGTTTTTACATGTGAAACTAAATACTTTATTTCAAAAAATTCTTTGTTTGTTTGGGTGTATTTGTAAACCCTGATGTAAAACTAATTACTCCAACGGATGTATTTGAATTTACATCCAAATTGGGCGTAATTCAAAATTTTGGGAGTTGAAAATCCTTAAGTGATATATATATATATATATATATATATATATATATATATATATATATATACAGAAATATGTAGATATACACATACGCATATGCATAATACACACATACATATACTTATACACATACATATATGTTTATATATTTATATAAGCATACATACATAGGTATTTTTACATATGTATACATATATATACCTATGCATATATTCACATATATACACATATACATGTATATATATGCCTATATACACAAGCATACATATACTCATATATATTTATGTATATATGCATATACACACCCATATACATATACATACACATACATATATACATATACACATACTTATACACATAATACACACATACATATACTTATATACATATATATACATACATATTTATATATTTATATAAACATACATAGTTATTTTTACATATGTATACATATGCATACATATGCATACACACATATACATGTATATATACATATATGCATATATACACAAATATGCATATACTCATATACATTTATGTATATATATATATATATATATATACACACACCCATATACAAACACATACATATATGCATATACATGTATGTATGTATATGCATATATGCACATATATACATGTATATATATATATATATATATATATATATATATATATATATATATATATATATATACTCGTATACATATATGCATGTGTTTTTCAATTCCATATTTTCAAATTTTTCCAAACAAACATAAAATCTTATAATACATATACATACACATACACACACATACATATATACATATACATATATTTATACACATAATACACACATACATATACTTATATACATATATTTATATAAACGTACATAGGTATTTTTACATATCTATGCATACATATTCATATGCATACATGTATATATACACACATATACATGTATATATACATATACTCATATACATTTATGTATATATATATGCATATACACACCGATATACAAACACATACATATATGCACATATATACATATATATATATATATATATATATATATATATATATATATACTCATATACATATATGCACGTGTTTTTCAATTCCAGATTTTCAAATTTTTTCAAACAAACATAAAATCTTATAATACAGTAATTCTAGTTACAATCAACCAAACACAAAATTTGACTGCATTGTATTTTAAAAATCAAGTATTTCTAGTTACATTGTAATTGAAAATTTACTGTATTTAGAATTACATCCAACCAAACGCTCTCTACCTTACAATGCATGCAGTTGTCGTTACTAGGCTAGTCATTTTGTCACCATCATAGTGTACATCATGCCTTTTTAGGTCACATCATTTATAAGTTTCAATAAAAGTTATTATTCGAAAGCTAATAATAGATAAATAATGTGTACTGGAAACAAATGTCGTAAAAAGGGGCGTTTGATTTTGTTGATGAAATCGCCTGCTGCAGGCCTTGTATGCATTTAATTTTACACTTTCCCCGCATTCAATTATTCCAGGTATTGAAATATGGCTACAAATCCAATCACTGATGAATTAGTAAAATCTATAGAAGCAGACATTCCTGGTATTTGAGTCGCACCGTTGGACTTGCGCTTGTTATATTTTATTTTAAGATAGCATAAATAATTCATAACTTTGTTAAAATTAAAAAACAAAAAACATGGTCCGTGATAATAAGATGGATAGAAAAATAAAATAAAATTAAGATGGAATCATAGGTGATGATTAAACATCTGTATAGGAGAGAAGAATAAATTGAGATTTAAAAGATGAGTGAAAGATACAGAGATTTCAGGCTATGACATTTGTTAGGATCAAACATCTATCAATAATGGGTTGCTCTTGTTACATTTAAATAATCATATATATATATATATATATATATATATATATATATATATATATATAATATGGTTTAATGAGTTTAATGGCGCCAAAGGGCTGCTCTTGATTCAATGGCATTAGTTCCAATATGAAAGATTTAATTTGCAAAATATTCATTGGCCAGGATTAAAATACACTAGACACAATGGTGCCAAAAACCCCCAACTGTGAATATAAGTTTACAGCTCAATCTTTGTGTCAGCCAGGTGAGGACGTATGGATTACATTATGTGCAAACCTTTGACTGCATGGGTTTCATTGTGTGCATAATCCCTGACTGTTTATGCGCTTGGAGTTTAACAGCATGCGGCCATGCACGATGCAATCATGCAACCGGCATCCCGTTGGCTAACTTACAGTGAAGCAAACTTGCACGGTATCATCACATACCATGGGTGCCTACAACACACCCGAGTCTGCAAAACAAATGTTCTAGAAAATCAATAGCTTTTAAGGTAGCAAAATAAGTTAATTTTTTCTGGAAGCATGGAGAACACATCTTAAGAAAAAAAAGTAACTTGAATTTATTTTTAGAGGTTCTTTTATTGAAATATCACTTGAAGGTCGTTTATGAACTTTTGAATAAAATGAGAAAAGAAACAATACATTTTGAAGTTTCTTATTTGATCAAAAGACTACCATTGTTTGAAGAAGAAAAGAAAAGTAAATTTGATCGGTAATATTCAAAAAGATAAAAGGGCATTGGTAATATCTAGAGTTCCCTGATCATACTATAACAAAAGAAATAATTCATCATATTCTCACAGAATATGACAAGTGAACCGTATACCAACACATATATTATACATAAACCAGAAACAGAGCTTAGTAGAATTCTTCACAGATAAATTGGAAGGTTATGACCACAGATCAAACATGATAAGAACGATCACATGAAAACCAAAAGAGCAGTAGAGGAAACCTAAAGAGAAACTACTTACTCTGCATCTTTATGGCCTTTGAGACCACACCAACAGTATCTTCACACCAAATTCCAGTAAGGAAAGGAACATAAAAGTAGGGGGCAATATCAAAACAACAGAGCTAAACCAGAGTAGCAGCAATGGCGGGGGTTGCAACAGGCGTAACCAGGACGGCGGTGTTCCCCGTCACCGGCTGGCCTGCAGCAGCAGCCTCCAAAGTGCTCCCATTTCATCCTCCGCTTTTCCTCGAGTGTGATTCGTTCATCTTCATCTTCTTCAAACTTTGTTTGGCAGGCCAAAATTAATTCCTCATCCATCTCAGTTAGGATCTTCTTCACATTCAGTGTCACATTCAGAACAGCTTGGTTCCAGTGATTTTGAGAATTCCTTTCTAAAGCAGGGAAGATTATGGGTATAATCACCTGTCTGTTTTGCGCCACAAGATTGGTTATATGGTCATTGTTCCACAAGAATAAGGCTCGTTCGGCAACCTGGAGAAAAAGGAATTTATTCCTATGCAATTAAGAACAGAAGCAAAAACAAGCCAAAGCCTGATCGATTGATTTCAGCTTTATTTATGTAAACAAAATCGACAGCAAAGTGAAGACCTTAGTCTATAATAATAGGCCTTCACAGAATACCATTCAATGGATATATAATTGATTCGGCATTTCAAAAAATGCTGGTGATATGGCACATAAATCATCGAAAAATTCACCAACAGAATGCCAAATTTATATTACTGTATGAAGAAGATAAAGAAAACAAGATCAAGGATGAACCGGAAAACCATCTACTTGGAGATTATCTCTGAATCCTTAGAAAGACATGTGGTTCTGGACCATCAAGAATCCACCAAAATCAGAGCAAAAAACTTGGTGCGCACTAAATGATGTATATATGCAGCATTTTGCTTCATAAAATTAGTATTCATACTAGATGCCTTCTCTTACACAATAACAGTCAGGTTACAATAGCTAAGTCACACATAAATCATCAGAGCTGCCATGAACAAGTGACAGCAAGTGACACTTCGACAGAAAACGATTATATACCAGATAAATGCTACTTTTCATAAACTTTTTGACCACGTGAGACAACTTAAATAGTTTACCATACAAGTAGCATGTCTCAGATAAATGACCAGATATTAAACATAACCATGTCAAAAAATCCCACCAAGTAACATCATGATTTGCTGATGTGATAAAGATAGTATTTATGCAACAATCTGCATGATAAACAAGACAAACCTAATAGACAATGGCATTCAGCCATCGAAACTAAATGGCCAGGCCATAAAAAACAACTATTACTTGAAAAAGGCATAGCAACTTTCATATCACTAAAGGCAAACAGCTAATTCCATATGCCAGACCTATAAAAAATTTCTCAGGTGGTGAACACCCTGACATCAGATACTAGTACAAATATACTATATTACATCTGGTAGGCCGCTTTGGAGATTCATGAACTATCATTATATTCATAGTTCACACTAATCTTGCAAATTAGGACTGCACAGGTTAATAAAGCTACTGTTGCAATTTTACTCTTGCTTGGCTTCCCTTATCCAGATGAGCAGGAAGTACAGAAGTAATAAAACTGGTCTAGATAAGAACCATCAGTTCTGAAAGGAAAACTAAAGGTGATTAAAGAGAAAACTCATTTAGTCACAGTAATCCAAAGGCTTATAATGGTAAAAACAAAAGGTGAACAGACTACTGTACACCATTTGAATGTCATATATGCAACCCATTGACTGTCCAAAAATTTGAAGAGAAAAAAAAAAGCACCCTAGAGGGGAAAGAAGAAATACCTGAAAGTGAGAGCTGTTGAGACAGCAGGCAATCCTCCTAAACAAAGGGACCATGCATTTCTGAAGTTCAGCCACGTTGGTAGCTTCCAAGACCTCTTCCAGTTCACTCAAGAACATCACCTCTTTCTGGCTATTTGTCACTGGCCAAAACTTTAACAAGCCTCTTATTATTGTACTTGCAAGCTTTGGGTCTTTTTCTATATACTGTGTCACACAGTAGGTCAGTTGCTGAAAGTAAACACCCACCGTCCTTGGTTTATGCAGGGGGATGAGAGCCCTCGAGAGAAAGATCTTATGCTCCTCTTTCAATGGTAGAGCAAAGCCACTAATCACACTCCCAAAAACCTCCAGCAACTCTGCAATCCCATTATGCCTGTCTGTTTCAAACACAAACCTGTAGAATATATTGCTGACGGCCTTACGAATAAAAGGTCGGTGGACCATGAACTTCCCATAACACTTGTGCAAGATCGTTTTCAAGCATTCCCTTTCTCGTGGATCCTCTGAATCAAAGAGCTCGAGCAATCTCAATATGAACGAGTGATCTATATACTTCTTCCCAATCTTGGCATCAAGAGAGGAAGATGCAATAAATCTATGCAACAAATCGTAGACACCTTGCAAGTGGGACCAAGCTGGGTCAAACATTGGCTCTTCTTCTTCATTCTCCCCGCCGCCTGATGAACCAGATCGATAATTTGGAGGAAATACCCTGAATAAGTTAGCAGCAAACATCTTACAGCTGGTGGCAATCATGGGCTCAGTGAACCGACTTGTTGTGGTATTCACATAATCAACAAGATCCATAAGAGCCTGCCGCTTCAAATCTTTCTCAACGGAGTTTTTATTAGGATCAGAAAAATCAAAGACAACACAGCAAAGGTTCAACTTGCTGATGAAAAGGTTTGGCTTCTCATGATTAGGGACATCTTTGAAAGATAGGAGAGGCTCAATACCAGCAACAACACTAGATGGGAATATGGCAGAGGACATACGCTTCACAGTGGCTGCCGCACGCCCTGAAGCTACATTTCCGCTGCTGGTTGTCCGTTGGATTGAGCATCCAGAGTTCAAACCATTGCTGGCAGCATGGTTTGGTGTGGAGTCCGAGGCATTGATGGATTTGGAAGACTTGTGAGGCAATTTGCTGAGAAATTGCTTCCACATTGTGCTCTACAATTGATGTAAGCCCCTAAAACAGTACCACGATACTCAAATGTGATGAGAAGAGCATTTCCATGGTTCAAAAGCCTAAATCTCCCTCGCAAGAAGAGAACTTTGATGAAAAATTTACACACCAAGCGGATTATTGGAGAGGAAAGAGCTCCCAAAAACAGAAAAAAAAAAAAAAAAGGAAATAAAAATCCAAACTTGGATATACTAAAGGGAGTGGAATGCTGAGAATCCGATCATGTAGATGAGATGAACGGATCCAAAAGCTCGAACCTTTCCCTGAAGACAATGAACTAGAAGCTGGGAAAGAAAAAGGAGAGAAAAAGAGAAGGCCTAGATTTCCACTATTAAAGCACGAATAAAGCTAAATTTAGCTAACGAGATGAAGTCCAGTGGAGAAAAAGAGCCAGCTTTCCCTTTTAAAAGGCAACAGACAGCTGAAACCCCCAAGAAATCCGACTTCAAAGATGAAATCAAAGCCAGAACCCAGATTTCAGCAATGGCCACAAGATCAATGCGATAAAGTAAAAGCGGTGGCAAAAAACAAAAAAAAGAACCAAAACTCTAATGTCTATTAGCCATCAAACTACATTACCAAAAGGAGCAAAAAAGACTCAAAGATCTCGAGAAATGGAACTAAATCGGAGAGGAACTACGCACAAACCCTAGAAATGTCGTGAAAGAGACGGATCCAAAGCTCCCGAGATGGAATTTTCGGGATCCGCAGCTGAAATCTCAATCAGAACCGATCGGACTCCCTCACCAACACATCATCTGATCGGAATCCGAAGGAGACAACGATGATCTCCGGGAGCCTTTCAGTGGAGAAGAAGAAGAGCGGCTTTGAAACTAAAAGTGTAGTTTTTCCACAAGGGCGGGTCGTCCGCTTTTCCGCCTGAAAAACCAGACTTCCCGTGAGAAAATAATAAAACTCACCAAACACTCATTTCCGGCAAATCTCTATCCATCACTTCTCGACCGTTGATCCTCCCGCCAACGCCCTCTGATTAAAAGTTTCAACACTATTCCCGTTACTGATGATGCTTTACTTCTTAACGTTGTCTTATAATACCACGCCACGTCTCTCCTCGAGATCTGCTTTTATATATATATATATATATATATATATTAATGAGATCTATAAAAAGAAAAAAAAGAAAAATTTGCAGGGGGAAAAGGGTGGCAATAATTTGAAAGGATGTGTGAAGATGGTACTAGCACTGTACAGAGATGGATCCATATGTTTATAAGTTTGGAGTGAAAGAGGAAGCAAGCCAAAAGGGAGGAGTGATTTGAGTGATCCCAGTCACAGTACTACACAGTAGGGCAATAAAGCAGAGTCCCAGGAAGGGAAAGAGCTTTTAAAAGTCCAGGCCCTAGACTTCATTATTGTGCTTGTGAAGGGTCCACCGCCATGAATTTCAACTCGACCACACCCGTGAATTGCACGTCTAGATCAGGCACACAACATTCCGTGCTCTGGCCTGGCCCGGATCACCTCCATCTTTTGTGGTTCTGGGTCACCACACCATCATCATTATTATTATGTATATAAATATCTACATTATTTTGCTGGATTTGATTTCAAGTGTATATCAAGTTATCAACAACAAGAAGTAGAAATAAAAGTTAAAAGACAGACATCAGCATCATTATTAAAGGTAACATAAATAGATATCCACTTGAATTACACATACATGGCAGCAGTTTTATTGATCACACACACAAACATGATTAACTATAATGTATGTATTCATATTTCTCAACCAAAACACAATTAATTATGGTCACTACAATACAATAATAGCTTATTTCTGCTACCCAGGAAACCTGACAGAGTTCCAAAACAAACAAAAGAAAATGGAAGCACAACTCTGTACAACGTGGTCTTGTGCCAACAACTGAAGATAGCTCCCTGTTTTCACTTTGAGTTTGTGCATCCAGGGGTACCTCTGGGAGCTGCGTTTCACCAAAAAACAAGCAAATGATTACGAGGATACATGTGAAATAGTGGCAAAACATCATGAACATGAATCAAGATAGGTTCTACTTTATATTTCATCTCTGAATTAGGAAACCAGAACTGCCGCATGGTTTTGAATATGCTTAGCTAGGGTCAAACTTTGTCAGCTTTTCAGTGATTGGGACTTTTAGCATGGTTGGATATTGATGAAGCAGATTTCTAAGAAGAATAGCTCACCTAAATTGACAGCCTCTGAGCTTTTCATCAACCGAATGCGCTTGCATGATGCCACAAACATTCTGCAGATGAAGAAACATAAATTAGACAACATCTTTATTATGGATGTTTTGCAGCACAGATTTGAAAAATAACAATGTATATACTTGGATACTGCAAACCCAATGATTACAAAAAACTTAAGAGGGATAAAATCTCTAAAAGGCTAAAAATAGCTGTAGCTTATTCCTCAAGCAAAATTCAATATAAGAACAAGAGATGCTGACTTCTTTATCATCAATTAACCAAAAACATAGAAAGCAGTAAATCAGAGGAAAGATCTTGATTTTTTAAAAACACTCAAAGGGCTCATGGTCAAACCAAAATGAAATTCAATCAATACCGTCTTCCAGAATTTATGTAAGGTATTGCTAGGAAATGTTGTATTTCATCTACTGAGGGGTTTGACACTATGCAAGATCCACTTGATAAAACAAGAACATATCAATAGGTTGACTAGCTTTCATAAGATGCAGAGACTGATCTCTTCTTCAACCAAGAGGATTGAATATGGAGGAAGAAGTCGAAGTTTCTACAAGAAGCAAAGTCTTATGCAAGTTGATAAATTAGCATTATTCAGATCTTTCATGTGGTGTTTCAGTAGAGGCTAGAGCTACAGATGATTCTTCTCATACGAATTTCTCAAATTGAATTTCCCCACTACGCATAATCACAACATCCTAAAGTTCAGCATAAAAAGCCATCTAAATCCACAAGTGTTCTACTGTCACAAGAACCTTTTGCATAACAAACTTGACTGATATATCAAACTTATACTCGTAAAACAATACTAACAATAAGAATGAATCAAGAAGAAGTTTCTCATGCACAAACCGAATTTCAGAAAGGGCCGAGAAATCATACACAAAATGCAAATCAAGCAATTAATAACCTCAAAAGGAAACAACTTTTGGAATGAAGATATACTTACTTCCAAGGCACATCACCGACCAGCATCCAGTCACCGTCCTTGTCTTCATAGGTAGGCACATACTCCGTCCCGTTCACTGGATCCACCAGCCTCTTCTCAGTCTGATAATCACCTGCAAACACACCTAATACCACCATTACCATCTCACAAACACATCAAGCAAAGCTCAGAATGGTCAAAAAGGGTTTAACAGTGGCATACGTATAGTGAAGCAAGAGAACATGTCCTGTAGGGCGGCCAGCAGCTGTTCATATCCTCCGTACGTCTCCAGGTCAACCTTCCGGAGGTACGGCGCTCCGTCAACGGCCACCTTCACGTACGTGCAGCTCTTCAGCGCATTCTTCCTGAAGTTCCTGACCGGCGGCCACCCAACCGCTCGCGCCCTGCAAGAAGTTAAGCGGATCGATATATTGTCCTTAAAATCTCAAATCAGGTGTATTTCGCGGAACAAAACTACACCTTTGGAGGTGTAGAACAAGAAAATGGTCAACCCAAGTAGAAGGGAACGTACTTGGCGGCGGGGGGCTTCTCGGCGGCTGACGCCTGAGCACCAGCGGAGTCCGCTGATTGCGAGGCAGAACCACCAAGTGTTAGATCAACAGTCTCAGAGAACCCACGCTTCCTCTCCGTCTCTGATCCGGCAGCGCCGTTCCTCGCCCCACCGGGTAGTCCAAGCTTGAGCTCAGTCTCCTCGTAGTCCAAGCCGGAGACCTCCGACTCCGTCGAGCTCCTGGCCGTGTCCGTCGACATCGCAGGTGAGTGGATGGTGGTGGTCTCTTCCCTGGTAGTCTCTTTGAGCAAGGTAATTAGGGTTAGGGTTTGAGGAATTGGGGGATTTGGATTGGGATTTAGAAGGAGAGAGGTGGTGGAGACGAAGGTGGTGTATTATTATTATTATTATTATTATTATTATTATTTAGTATTAGTATTATTATTATTATTATTATATAGACTTATATATATAAGAGAGAGGGGAGAATGGGTGATGGGGCGGTCGACACGTGGCAAAGTGAGCGTGTGGGGAGGTAGCAGACAACGAGAGCGTGTGCTTGTGGGAATGTGGTCACTCCCCTCCTTTGGTGGGACCCCACACTCTGTCCCTGTCCCCCGTGACACTTCCACCTGTCCCTCCTCCCTTCCCCGGGAAACGCTTTATTTTATTTTATTTTATTTTATTTTACCGTCACCTCTTTGTTACACTGTAAAATTTTTCTCCTTATTTTCCAATTTATTTGACCTCCCTATCCTTATTTTTCTTTATTTAAAAAAAATAAAAATAGAGACGAGAAAAACAACACTGTTTCTTTTTAGTAACTTTAATCGGCTCAATTTCTCTCTTCTCAGTGTTGTTTTTCTCCTCTTTATCTTTAGCTTCTCTCATCGTTTGTGAGGTTTTAGTTTGTTCTTTTCTATGTTTTTTCTTTACTGTTTGGTTGTGGGTCAGTTGTATTTTATTGTTTTTTAATTTTTTTTCAATAAATTAATAGTTTATCTATTTTATTTAAAAAAAATATTTTAAAAATAATAAATCAAACAATAATTAATATAGGTTTATAATAAAAACCTATATTAATTATTCCAACATTATTTTAGAATTAATTATAATATTTTAATAAAAAATATTTTGAATTTACGTTAAATAGATAATCTGAGTTATTATATGAATTAAATATAATAATCTTATTTTTCTAGCATGCAAAATTTAGGAAACGGGGAAACTGGGTAGGTAGGACCCAGTTTAGCAGTTGTGTGGGTGCGTCGACATCGGAGGGACATGCATGTGAACCTGGCTGGCTATTGTCGGTGTCCTGTCCCCTCGTAACCTACACGTGTCCCTCGCCGCACGAGTGATCCGTGAAGCAGCCGGTGATTCCCTTATAATGGTCACCGGTATCCTTCAATAGCCCCTGGTTTTCATTAATTAAAATTAAATTATTATTTAGCAACTAAATATCACTATAATTTTTTGTTTGGCCTTCTAATTAAACAACTATATATTAATGGCTTTTATTATTATTATTATTATTATTATTATTATTATTATAGTCTGGAGGTATGATTAAGGCTACGACTGGTTCTTATTTATGTCAACCTTTTTGTCAATTACCTAACTTGATTATATAAATATACATATAAAAAAGAAAATTTGGGTGTTGTGTTTATCATGTTGGGCTCATTATTATCAAATTTCTACTTTTTTCAATAAGAGTTATGGTAAATGGCAGGCAAGGATGGCCCCATATTTAAAGGCAATCCTTTTCATGGTAAACAATGTTGCATTTTTCTTAAATACATTTTCAATTTTTCATCATTGCATTAATTTATAATGCAAATTAATATTTATTATTATTTCAACTTATATATGTGAAAAATGGTAATTGTTCTCTAAACAGCCAAATAAGGTCGAATCAATATTATATAACCAATTAATAAAAATTAATTTTATATAAATAAATATTTTTAATAATTACCAATAAGTGCTATACTTTTTTGTACAACTATTAGTATAAAAAATTTGAAATATTTGAAAAAAAATATTCCTTAAACTCAGTTTTATCATTCAACCAAGCATTTTTTTTTTTTATGTTTTCAAATGAATTCTTTTTAAAGACTTAATCTATAGATAAGAACATTGGACATGGAGAAATATATAACATCAATAATTTATCTATATATATAGATAATTTATATCAATTGTTAACTAAAATTCAAAAAATCTCCTATAGATAATAAAGTTTTAAAAAAAATTACAGGCTCTTTAATGGTGAGTGAATAGTAGTAGTAGTAGTCCAAGTGAAAACTTTTGGGAAAGTTAAAGGTGCATAGGAGATCTTATAGCAGTGGATATGTATGAGAATAATTAAAACCATTTATTTGGCTGGTTGTCGGGAAAAGCAAGAATTGAAAATGACCACCCTTTTTTCTCCTTTTTTAAATAAATAAAATAAAATATATTGATTTAATTAGTGAAATAAACAAAGCTTGATTTATTAATGTGATTAGTGGGACAGTTGGTCAAAGATCTTGCTTCTTACTCAGCGTGCTTTCAGGATAAGAAAGGATCCATTGAACTTGTTACCATGGATATTTTGGAAACACTATGAACTTTCCTTTTTTATTTTTTATTTTTATTTTTCCCATATTTAATTTTCTTTATCCTTTAACTTTCTGACACTAAACTGCTTTTTTTATATTCTAATTATTTAATAATTTTAAATATCTCTTTTAATACAAAGCAACACTACTAACTTAAGCTATCTAGAAAGGAAGAAGAATTAGTATTGTAGTCCCTCTAAAATAGTCGCTCATATTTTAGAAACTATCCTATTAATAATAAAATATAAACACAATAAAAAAAAATTTATATAGTTTATTTTTTTTAAAGACTTAAAAATAAATTAACATCGAGTTTCTTATTAAAATTGTTTTGCCCGTTATCATTTTCTATACTTTTGTTTATTGATTTACTAATTTTTTAATATTTTTTCATTTATTTCATATTCTCTTTTAAATCCTTAACCAGCATATTAAATGGTTTATTGGGAATTTACAAAAAAGAGTTTTTTTTTATAATTATTGATCAGTGATTTCATTGATGTATAAGTGCATAGCTAATTCATTTCTTTAGTCAAAGAAAAAGAACTAAATTATTATTATTTACAAATATTAATATCAAATGACTATTATCGATTTATTATTTATTTTATGTTCTTTGTTTAATCTATCACGATAGCATATTATTTATAAGTTGACGGAATCCAAATTATTGATCAAATTAATAATCTCCATAAAAATCAAATAATTATTTTCTCTCTACTTGACGAGAAAGATTGACTTACGTCTTAATTTAAGCATTAATTGTGAAGAAATTAATTAATCATTAATTTAAGCCTCATGTGAGTTCCTATGATATTTGATGTTCGTAATATATATTGTTCCCCGTTAAAAATTAATTATTACAATGGGTGGTAATGTGTTTCAGTTGACAAATAAATAATTATTAATTATATATGATAACAAGTGTAGATTATGAAAATAATTAATTTAGTTGGTGATGCATACTAGATTCTGTATAATTAGATATTTATATATATGTTAGTAGTGTTTGTGCATATATGAATGAAGAGGAAATGAGAACATGGGGTTTGTTTCTTCTTTAATTATATTATGATCACTAGAGAACATGCATGCATGGTTTGTCTCCAAATTGAGGGAGAAGTTCATATGCCAATTGTTTTCCATGCATGCATTTATTTATCTTCAACTTCGTTGTCGATACGTGCTCTCATGATCTCTTAGCTTATTTGAATATAAAATTTCGATAACTTGATGTTCATTAATTCGCATTGATGATGATAATAATAATATTAATTTTTTTTAAGGAAGATCTAAAAATGTATTTTATGTGGTGTAATGTGTAAACTATTTTCTTTATTATTATGCATGTTATATATAGACCGCAATTATTATTTTGAGATGTGAATATTTTTATTTTCATATATGATTGATTAGTAATCCATTGAATGTATATATAATGAATAAACTATAATTTTGTTTAATTAGAAAAATGATGTTTACCATCAAATGGAACAATACAAGAGAAAACAATACAAAATAATAAAGCAAAACTAACAAGTTAACGAATGGAATAAAGTATCAAATTAATCTATTTGTATGAGTATAAGGTTTTATAGAAAAAAAAATAGAAGATAAATAAATTGTAAAGATTATTTAACTGCTTGTATTTGTTCATATTAATATATGCCGAACATGAAAAATATTAGCTTTTATGAATTTTGAACAAAATACATTATATTGAGCAATAATATATTAATTGCCTTGTAAATTAAGATAATTGTGGTCCGATGAAATGGAAATTATCTTTGTATATAATGCCTATTTTGCTTTGTCCTTTAAACCCACCCACTTGCCAAAGTTGCTAGGTTATTCCATTTTCATTTAATTAGCACTCGATGAATCTTTGATTAATGTAACAAAAAAATAATACTTTAGTTTCAACCTTATTAGAATTTGATTATTTATGTTGTTTGTTGGTCCACTCAACATTAAAAAATAATAATAATAATAATAATAGAATCTTTACTAACAAACAAAAACATATATAATTCTCAAACATTTATTTATTGATGTTAGACTGGTTTTATTGGATGATCACACAGAGCAAGTGGAATTTTTTTTTTCCTGCTTAAACTTATTTATTTAAGTAAATATGACGTTTTTCATTTATATGTTTTGTTGAACTGTTTTTCCATTGCTACTGGTAGGTAGGTGGGCAGGTAGTTCATTCCTCTTTCTTTCTTTATATATATATATATTATTAATTTTATATATTTAAAATTCTCATTTATTTTTCACTACTTAGTAATTAGTTGTTGGACAGTACTATGAATGAGCCCCCACAGTGCACCCAACCATTCACAAAAGAAAAATTGCCACTCTTTACAAAACATTTGCATGTGACTCTAACAACCAAAGCATCACCAACATGATTTCATATTGGAAACCCAAAAATCTGATAGCTTGTGTATGTCTAAATTTCTCATTTCCCTTGTATATTACCCACAAAAAACTACATACTAACTAATAATGCCCCCTTGCAGAGTGCATGTGGAATCATTTTGGCCATATTTCAGCATTTCACTGTTCTTTATTTTTATGTTAGAGATTTTGACTTGTTAGATTTTCAAATTAGAGCACAGAAAATATAAGACATGCATGAGAGCTCGTTATAAAAGTATTCATTGGAATATTTAGTTGGAAGGAGCAATCACATTATTCAATCAATGCTTCCTTTCTTCTATGTTGATTACTATTAAAATATATCATATGTTCTTTTTATTATTATTATTATCTGCAACTCAATAATTGAAGAGGAATCAAGTTAGGAGCAACATTTTTTACAATTAAATGAAGTTTTAAATTTTTTAACACAACTTTTGTTGTTGGGGAGAATTCTCGTATTTCACCTAGGATCTCTGATCCTCCAGCCGATGATTTTGTCAAATAGTTGTGTTCTTAGAGTGGCTTAAGATGTATGTCCCTACATAATAGTTATTGTTAAAAAACTTATTGTTTTTACTTTATGTTCTATTTATTATTATTATATTTTTTTTTTTTTGCTTCTTGAAGAGAAATCTAACCAGTATTTATGGTTACTCTTTATTTCAATTAGTTTTTTTAGCACTACTCTTTTTATAGACCATGTAAGAAGATTGATCTTTTCTGAAGATTAATTGATCTCTTCTAATTTCTAATTTCTAATTTCTAATTTCTAATAATTATAATAATAATAATAATAATAATAATAATAATAATAATACCCATCCCATGCATCCTTGAGAAGTTGTTGATAACTCCTCACACTAAAAAAATATCCAATTGAACACACCATCCATCATCTTTAATGTTGTCTAGTCTTTTAATATCTATTAAGGACTTCAAATTGAAGTTTTGGTTCTCCATTAATGCCATTCATTTATTTGTGTTGCTACTATAAATTGAAGTGACATTGTAATGTTTTGTTGTCTTGTAGAGGAGAGCTTCTCCATAATTTCACAAAAAACAGACATGCAAGAACCTTCTTGTCTTTCCATTATCTCTTGAATTGACAACCCATTAAGAATAACTTGGTCATTTAGTGTTCTACACTGTATACTTTCACATATTAAGCATTTTGTGTTCCAATCCAATCAATAATATGTTTGGTTTGAATTTAACGTCATGTCAAAAACTTTAATTTATTTAATTTATTTACAATACTGACTCATTAAAATAGATTATCACCCGACGCCCACCAAACCATAGAGGTATAATACAATAATTAATTGATAGACACACATGAATTAATTTGAAATATATAAATTAAAATTTTTCATCCAATTTGAAACTTTTGAGTTAAATTGAATCTAAATTATATAATAATAATGTTTGATCTAAATTATTTAATAAAATTGAATCTAAATCCCTTTAGGGGGGGCGCTTATCGCCTATTAATTTAGATTCAATTGAATCTATATTATTATTAGAGGCAGATCAAAATAATAATATATAAATATATAATATGATCATAACAATGTTTGGGTTTAATGTATTTTTTTTTATTAATAGGCGATAAGTGTCCCCACTCAAGAGATTTAAGAATAGTACTGAATTTGTATGTATATTGCTTGAGTCCTGGTGAACAGTATATAAATAGTATATGAAATCTTCGACATTGGTTGAAATTAAATTTTTTAAAAATGGTACCTTTATAATAAGATAGTTTATATTTTATTCTCCTGTTTGCTCAAAGGTGGAGGGTATGAATTTTACTCATAATTTATCTATAATTAAAGAAAATTAAGAGGTGAGGACTTTCTTTTAATTTTTTTAAGTTTTAAATTTACATTATTTAATGTAGAAAGCGGGAGATATCACCGAAGCAAATTATTTTAATTTATATATATTCATAAATGAACATTTTTGCTTTATTAGAACATGTTTGTAGTGCGCTGTTGGGACCAAGGTGAAAGTAGATTCTTTTTATATTTTGAATAAAACATTTTATTTTGTAAGACATTATTATGTAGCCACAATACAGAGATCATATGAATTATCATTTTGTTGATTTTTTTATATAAAGTGAAAAGTATGGTTAGAGACCTATGTAAGTTTTCTAAATATAAAAAAGCGTTCTCATTCTATGTGAACCAAATTTTATTTTATTAAACTCTAATTTGTTTATGCCCGTTGTTAGTGGGCTTGCACACAAATTATAATAAAAAAAATTATGGAATCTCTAATAAAAAACAAATATCTGATGCTATATGATGTTGTGCATATATATATATCTATATATACACACACATAAGAAATTGAATATTTATATCAATGAATTTTTAGTATGGTCCGCACAAGGAAAGAAGAGTACAATGATTTACTAGGAGTCGTTTCTGCCTATATATATATATATATATATATATATATATATAGGCATGTCATAATTAAAATCCCACTATGTCACTTGTTTTTGGAGCCATCTTGATAAATCTATACTTTTTTCAAATAAATCTTTCTTCCGTAGTCAAGTGATCTACTAATTGATTCCAATCTTTGGAAATTAAATTCATATTTAGATTTCTAGATTTTAGAAAAATCTTCTAAATATTAATGATCTTGTGTTTCTTCATCTCCAATTGAAGCAATTTCCAATTAAAATTTTATTGCTAGTATCCATGTCTTAATTAAAATCCCACTCAATCACTTGCTTTTGGGAGCTATCTTAATAAATCTATATCTTTGTCAAATAAATCTTCCTTCCGTAGCCAAATAGTCTACTGATTGATTCTAATATCTTGAAATTAAATTCATATTCAAATTTCTAGATTTAAAAAACAACTTTAAAATGCCAATAATATTGTGTTCCATCTCTAAATCAAGCAACTCGTAATTAAAATTGTATTGTTAGTATTCACAATAAAAAGATCAATCTAATAGGATAGGGTTACCCATGATATATAAACACATTGACTTCCTCTCAATTAATGGATGCGAAATAAAACAGGGCTTGCAATAATTTGATAGCAACTTGTAATTAAAATTTTGTTGCTAGTATTTGCAATGAAACATCCAAATCTATTAGCAAATAATTTAGATATTCAAGAGGAGGGATAGTTAATTATCACAAAAATTAAAGAGTCATAAAGTTTAAAAAGAATCTTCTCAATTTGTCCATGACAGCATTTCTACAATCACCTTCAAATAAAAGAATGATAACTCCTTTCCCTTCAAAGTGAGAGCTCGAGGGATTAACTATCTTTAACAGACATTAAAGTAAGTGCGTGGTCCACCTTAAAAAAAAAAATAATAAAAAAAAGATAAAAATGCATTGCTGCCTTCAAATACATGATGAATGGTGTGTTTCTTGCAATCCACAAGGATTAGTTATATACTCTTGAAAATCACATTGCATCTTGCTTTTCAGAGCAGACAAAGGGTAGGCAATTGATCCGGGCTTGTTACTATTTTCAAGCCACACACACTGACATAAATATAAATGAAAGACTACCTGTTCAAGCCACATAACTCAGCCACACACTTTCATTATGTCTATTTAAGTGTGCCATGCATGCTATTAAGACTAAGAAGGTAACAAAAAAAGAAAAGTTGGAAATGGTTTCAATGCTTCACTTGTCGCCAACTTTGTTACCATTTTAATCAACTTATATTTTATCTGGTTTATTATCAACTTCTTTTTTATGTGATTGTTTTCCATGCATTTATTAAGTTGGCAAATTAAGATAAACCAACTCCATAGGATCAAACAATGAACTACTTAATGCCAAAAATTTTAGTATTATGTTATCCTTATTTATCAATAAGTTCTTAATTTTAGCAAAGGCAATTTCCTAATTTTCCAATCGTGGATCCTAGAGAAATCCAACGGTCAGCATTGTTTCATCGTTACGATGCAACGATTGATACTCTCACCCCCGTTCTTACTATTTTCTTAGTTTTCTTATGCAGAAGAAGAAAGCGGTGATTCTGGAAGCTCCACTGCTCTGATTCAAAGTGAGAGTGAAAATATCAGCCCAAGAAATGAAGGGAAAAATAATAAAAATCCTATTTTTGTCATCGCTCCCCTCCTCTTTTAGTGCGGGATTGTTCCCAGATGCTGACGCGATGAAGAAAACCAAAGACTTCAGCTTGAAATCGATGGTAAAGGGGGTGGAAAAGATGAAGAATTTCGTCAGCTTCCACTCAGAGTACTATTATTAGCAAAATGTTGTCCATTTTGGTGAGTTTTTCTCGGATTTCTCACACTATTTAGTACCTGATGAGCTTTATCAAGGGTTTTGATCCTTGTTGCTTCGTGGTTGGTGTTAGTCTTGTCAATAGTCTGATTAATGGTCTTTTTTTCCTCCTTTCTTTTGGATCTTGATTGAATTGTTGATTGTAAGGTCTGTCGGATGGAATTTGTACTTGGGTTTTATTCTGATTTTTGTGGAATTATGGCTTTTCATTTCAAGTTTGTAGTTTGGGCAATGCGTCTTTGATTCAGAGGGTTTTGATTTTCCGCCATCCAGAGCGTCTCTATGTTTTTCTTTGGTGTTTGGAATGGTTACTTATTCTGTGGATTGCTAACCAGAACCTTAATATTATACTTTTTCAGATTTCGCTTTTCTAGGGTTTGACATTTTGAAAAGTTTATATGTTTCGCTGTGATTTATATTTGCTCGTAGCTTCGTAAGTGAAGCATATAAACAGTTTCTGGCCTTTTGTAGCTGCATTTTGATGCATGAATGCTATTGTACATGAAATGTATCTCATTTAGCAGATTTTTTTTTTGTTGCCCTAGACTTTAGCAGAAAATGGAGGGTAAAGTTTCTAGCTTTAATGCATGGTGTTGGTTTTCTTAGAAAAATTCTTAGAAAGTGAACATTTTTTTTTTAAGTAGATGTCTATTTAAACTATTATGGACTAAGCATGGAGCTTTATACATCAGGATTTGGAATCTGAGATCAACTCCCAATAAGTGATCCTTTTGCTACCTTGAAACAGGACGGTAAGGTTTGGGAAAGTGAGCAGCTCTAGTTTTATGTGCTCTGCTCTTTCATCCCTAAAATATTGATAGTTTTTGATGGATTCTCCGTCTCTGGAACACCTGCCTGAAAATCAAACTGACAGATACCCTTTCCTGATGGAGGGACCAGGAAGTCATGATGAACATGAACATATAATTGATATAACGAGGGACAGAGTTGGTTCTGCATCGGACTTGCATGGTCGCAACAACAATGAGTTAGAGGAATCTGATTATGATGATAGGTCTTCAACAATTGTACGGGCTCACAATGGTCAGCCACCTTCAGCATCTGATTCTAGAAATGCTTCATCTGGGAGGAGACGTGATAGTCATCGTCTCCAGCGTGGAAGCCCTTTAAATTCAGGTTTGTGGATTTCAGTCGAGCTTGTTGTCAGTATAAGCCAAATTATTGCAGCTATTATTGTCGTCTCGTTGTCAAGACATGAGAAACCAGAGACTCCCTTATTTGCATGGATAATTGGTTACACCATAGGCTGTGTTGCATCTCTTCCTCATCTTTATTGGCGCTACATTCATCGTAACACTCCTGGTTTAACTCAAGAATCAGCTCATCTTCATCAGAGTTCTCAAGTCATTACCACAGCACCCACGCCTTACACCATCATGTCTGTCAATCAAGTGTTAGAAGGAGAACACCTCCATAGGACCGGTGCCGTATTACATATTCGCCAGAATTTGGTCATTGCTAGTCCAAGGTATTTATTCACTATGCAATTCCTGTGAGAGTTCTTAAGTTATTGGGTCATTTGTGTAACTTGTATTTTTCCTTTGTCAAAATGCATAATGTCTTTCAAAATCTAAAATTATAATCCACTCAAGAAAGTGGCAGAGATAGAGAAAAGGAATAGTTTAGACAGCTGCTGAACAATTTATCAATATAGTATTATTAATTATATGTGAATTGACATAATAGACAATCTTTTCAAAGCTTAGTTTAGAATTGAATAAGTGCCCCACATAGTTTTGTTCTATATGTATGCACCCAAGAACTTTTGGGATTACAGAGCAACTGTAGTTGAATGCAATGACCTATATTATTTCTATTTTTCTTTACATGGTTATCTGTCTGATGACTATTTTGAATCTAAGGACGTTTCTGTTCTCTAGCTCCAAAAGTAAATATCTCCATTTAATTGTTGCATTCATATCTCTATTTAAGAGGTTTTCTGCTTTTGTAGGTTGAATGCGGCTGTTGGCCATTTCAAGATGGCCTTGGATTGCTTTTTTGCAGTTTGGTTTGTTGTTGGTAATGTGTGGGTTTTTGGTGGCCATTCTTCTGCTTCTGCTTCTCCAAACTTATACAGGTATGCTTGCTCCTTGAATAGACGTTGCTTTGTCGTTCTTTAACACACCCTAACAATATTATATGCACTGCTGTAGGTTATGCATAGTTTTCCTCACATTCAGTTGTATTGGATATGCCATGCCATTTATCATGTGTGCAGCAATCTGCTGCTGCCTGCCTTGCATAATTTCTATCCTGGGCTTGAGAGAGGAATTTAATCAGACCAGAGGTGCTACCACAGATATGATTTGTTCACTGCCAACTTACAAATTCAAGTTAAAGGTTAACCAAAATGGCCCAGAGAATGAGCCTAGTTTGGAAGACACATATGAGGGTGGGATCTTAGGTGTTGGTACTGACAGGGAACGGATAGTTTCTGCTGAAGATTGTGTGAGTAATCTATCCTTTTTTTTTTTTTTTTTTTGCGTGCAATAGGTTATTATTATTTATTATTATTCGCATGCCACGGCAGTGTATAATTAGAAAGCTCCTATGATTGGCTTGGTTCTGGCCAGTGGTAGGTTTATATAATGTGATGAATAGGTCACTTGCTAGTGTCCTACCATTTAAAGCCTTCAGTGCAACCTACCACAATACCATATCTATGCTGATAATACTTGAATAAAACCAAGTGTTTGTCCTATCCCTTGTATTTCAGAAAGTTGAGGTTGCACCATTTTAGAATGAAAAGGATGTTTAGAAATGAATAAGAGTAGCACTAAATTCAATTTAACAAATCAATATAGTATTTCTTTATTGAGTGCGATTTGATTTTAGCTTAATTCTGCACCATAATTAACTCGTTAGATATGACATCAGAATCAAATCAGTAATGCTAATGTTTGTCATAGGCCTATTCTAGTTATGTTGACAAAGAATTTGGAATGCTTCATTTGAAATTGTTATTTATGGTTGAAGTGAGAGCAACAGTTTGTGTGTGTGTGTGTCACAGAATTAGCTCCAATGAGTACATGCTCTATATTTTGCATGGAGAATGAGTATGGTTGTCTAGCCAAATGAAGCCTGAGTGCCCTCTTCAAGAGATTGCAGATTTACTACATCTTTCAAATTAGGATGTTCGAATTATGTGTTATTTGCTAGAACAGTTAAATTGTTGTTGAATCCTTTCTTATGTTCCTGGTAGAGAAGTCCAATTGCCCAATTTTGCTCTGCCTTCTCTGAGATTCATAATTGCTGCTGCTGCCGCTGCAGATATGCTGCATATGCTTGGCGAAGTACAAGGACAATGACGATCTTCGTGAGCTGCCATGCACACATTTTCTTCATAAGGAATGTGTGGATAAATGGCTCAAGATTAACGCTCTGTGCCCCCTCTGCAAGTCTGCTATATGGTAGACCACCGTCTCCGCAGCAAAGTGAGCACAATCAAATGCCCATGTCTATAGAGATCCTGCTATGTTATTTTGTGGTGTTGTTGCATATATCATTACCAAGAGCGTTCCGGCCCTCTTTTACATTGTTTCCCCGGATGTTGTGTTGTATAAAAGCTTTATATAAGCAAAAAACGAACATGCGAATCCTATGTCTATCCACCCCTATATAGCCTACAGACAAAATGGCAGGCAATCAGGATATGGATCATATTGCAGTTGATTGTGTATTTTGGTTGTATTTTCATGTGATTAATTACATACAAACGCCAGCCTTTTCCAGTGTGATTCATTATTAAGTGGGATAGATGCATGCTGGTCTTGTGCAAGGAGTGTCTAATTCTTGAACATGCCCCGGCTCATTGAACTAATGCTCTCTTTAATCTCATCTTTCATCAACACATAGTAATTCAAGAAAAGCAAGCACAAAATCATAAACAAATTGTTTAAGGACAAACATATATACACAGTTACAATTAATCAGGAGAAAGTCTCTACTAGAATACCATGTAAAAAGAGCTATGCCTCTACAAGTACTTTTAACTTTTTCGGCCTTCCTCTCGGGCGTGAAACAGTAGTTTCTATAGAAATGACTTCAGTCGTAGTTGTATCAAATGACAAGTTTGATCCCAAATCTGCAGTAGTTTCATCTACAGTAGGCATTTCCCTTAGATGAGTAAGCAATTTGCTCATATGCCACTGAACATAGTCGAAGCGGGATTTTGTCAAAGATGATTCTTGAACTATGATGGAAGCAAGCGACCGCAATGCTCGAGACCAATATTTATAGCCACTACTCCTGGGGAACAATGAGCTCTCGTGCCTCCATCGAGGCAAAAGATATTTATCAGGCAGCAAGAAGCAGTTCTTCAATGAGAGAACTCGAAGAGCATGTCTGCAGAGGATTCCGGATGTTTCAAACTCTTTACAACTGCAATGGATTTCTTCTTGTGAGGGAATGCACTGCACTCGGTACCCTCCATCAGTGTCCAGCCGATGCCGAACAAGATAACCCTCACCTGATTGTTCATACACAGCATGTTGTGTTGATGACACAATTTCTTTCTGAAATATGTCAAAAGCATGACTTGTAAGAATCTTTGATGCATGCTCTTCCATAGGCATACATGTCTTGATCTTGACATTTTGATAACTTTGTTGCATAATTGCTTCTTCACTTGCTTGGTTTTGGAAATCAACAGCAAGCCCTACCTGCAAGTAAATGTAAGGAAAGGAATGAAAGAAGAAAAAAAGCTAGATTTAAGGAAAAGCAAAGAAATGAGAATGCATAGACACTAACCTGCTCAATAAAATCCTTAAGGCGTAATTGAGAATCCAAAAAACCTTTGAAAAATAATTTAGTTGACATTGAAAAGCCAATTTTCATCAATCCTCCCAAAAACCATCCACGCAAGTATGGCAATGCCCAACAATCCCGATGAAATGAGAGAGTGACTATGTGCCTATCTGAGACAAGTCCAAACTCAAAAACCATTTGGCTCCATTGCTGTTCAAAATCCATCACATTTTCCAGATTAGATATTCTATTAAACTCAGACACAAACTGGTCATATCGGGGACCAAGTATGGTAAAAAACCAGCTTGGCAACTTTGATGTAATATTCCATGGAGAAAACACATGTTTTGTGTTTGGTAACTCGCTCAGCATAGCTTCTTTAACTCTCATGTCAAGATCAGTCAGCATTGTTTGTGGAAACTTCCCATCCATGATACGGATGAATGACTGCAAAAACAAAGCATAAAAACATATCAAAATTTGGAAGCTTCATGCAAAAAAGGCTAAAGAATTAACATTTCTAATTAGATAGAGGAGAATATTGGGCAAACCTGCAAGGCCCATCTAAAAGAAAGTGGTTTTTCTTCTCTAAGAAGAACGCATCCAAAAAATATGGCATTACCATAGTTGTCCAAACCAAACCAGACACCGAAAGGCCTATCATATGCATACAAACGATATGTTGTATCAAATACAACCACATCTCCAAAAGCCCTATAGGCACGAATAGAGTCCGGATATGACCACGCAATATGTTCCAGCTTGTCATTCTCATCCACTGAAAACTCATAGTGGAAATCTGGGGTTTTTTCTTTCATAGCCTTGCAAGCCTTGAGAAGTTCTGAACCCTCATTCTCTCGATTTATATTCTTCGAGGTCTGAAGGAAATTCCTTAGGTCTCTCTCTGTGAACGATAGCTCACCTTGTCTGACCCCTTTCTGCATTTCAAGAGCTCTCATTATGAGGTTCACAGTGCAACCAGCCTTTGAAAGATCTAGAATACGTTCACGATCAGTTGATGATATATTTCGATATGCAGGAAGATGGCGCACTTCTTCACTATCCAATAGCGGATGATTATGCTCATTACTAAAATGACTAACCACCCACCGCGCCACACCCTTTGAAATATTCTTCTTAATGATCATTTGTGCCTCACACTTGCACCGTGTTGATTTCTTGTTCCTCTGGCGTTTTACTTCTGGTGTTTTCCTGGGGAGAGACACCCCAGCTCGATGACAAACAAGCTCACGCTTATAAACTCCCAATGGATGCGAAGGGTTTCCTTTTGACCGTTCTCGTCTGATAGCAAAGCCATTCTTCCGAGCAAAGTTGGTATAATATTCTTGGGCCTCATCATCAGTTCGGAAGGTCTGTCCTACATATGGAAGAGAATCAGACATAGTGCATTCCGCTTGTGGTGTTCCTTGTTGAATGAATGAGGAACTAGAAGTTCCTGGCGGAAGATTAAGCTCTCCCTCCATAAAAGCATCTTCTTCATCACTTTCCACTCTGATATAACATTGATCATCACCACATGGGCATCGCCATTTGTGAGTGAGGCAACCATTATTTCCTGATCTCGATTTGCCCATTTTTACAACTTCCTTGTCAACAATACACCAGCATGATAAAGATGAACAGTAGAAGCCTCCAAACAGAGATTTGCATAACTAAGTTTCAAGAACCAAATTATTCCTAAAAAGCTTCCCATTTTTCACTGACCAATCAATGATAACAAAGCAAAATTTCAATCTTTATTCCATGGATTAGTTCAAGCACCATTCATGATCGTCATTGCATCTGAACACTCTGTTAAAAGAGCCAGTAGAAAATTTTCACAACCAACGCAACAATGTGAAATAATCAATTTTTTCACCAGTAAAAACAAGACGGCGAAACATCAAAAGATTCAAACTTTATCCATTCATTCACCAGTGCAAGAGCAATACTGAATCCAGGTATCAATGCACTAATCACAATATAACATAAATCTACAATTTACAACAAAAAGTTCAGAACATGTTGTTCAAGCAATGAGCAAAAACATCATAAAAACATAATAAAGGTTGAAACTTTAACATCATTCAGGGTTCGAGATACCAGCAAATGGGCGGGTTGGAGGAGGGAGTGTTGATCCAGCGGCGAATCGAGAAGATGATATTGCCACCCAGCTTGTTCCAGAGAATCCGACCATCTCGCTCTGTTTATCTCGTTCTGGAGGGTGGAAAATTAGGGCATATGAGGAGACAAGGAGTCAAAATAACCAATGGGCTCGGGTTCAAGCCCGTAAAGCCCAACCCAGGACATTAACAACCCAAAGATTCTCGTCGGTTTAAATAACATCTCCCAAATCCCAATCACGAGGGTAGTTGATCAACCGCTGATTCCCGCCAACCGCCAAACCGTGAACCAAAAGATGAGAACTTTGAAAAGGTTCTCCTATGAAACTGCTCTTCCTGTCTCGTTAGGGATTCCAAAATCGCCATGAATGGAGCTTGAACCTCTCCTTGAATTTGTGAACCAATTTGATTGCAGAATTCGCCTTTGGCTTGGAGATGCAGACAAAGGACTCCTTGGTCCTTCCGAACTTCCCTCAAATTCATGGTACAAACTGGACATAGTTATAGCAGTAGTGATTCACAAAATTAGATTTTTGGTGATGTTTGATTCAGTGGGACTGGAAGCTAATGCTGGAAGAGGAGTGTTTGTCATATGAATTTGGGACTCTGTTATAGTTTTGAGATTAAGTAATTACAGAGGCTCATGTTTGTTTCTAAAGGCAAAGTTGTCCTTGAGAGATTAGAAGTTTCATGCATCTTACAATATTAGAATACTAAGGTGGTGGTCGTTGCTGTTGCTGTTGTTGTTTCTGCTCTTATTATTTTGAAGAATTCATTGAGTTGCCATAAAAAATGTGTTTCTTGGAAATTGTCTTAGATTGATTATTAGAAACAAGGTGTTCTGGCAGAATCCAAGTTGTCAAATGGAACAGAAAAATGAAGCAAAATCCCGCCTCAGGTCTTGTTCTTTATTAATATGCTTGCTAACTGAAGTGCCCTCAGTCCTAAGTGAATAATGATACTTCCAGTGTTTTGTCACTTGTAGTGACTGTAATCTAATCTAACACACTAAATTTGAAGGGAGAAAAAATTATGTATTGGAGTGAAGAGTCCATCTCTGGAAGAATACGCTAATATGTTGCAAAGAAAGATTCAGCCTCATCTCCGGAATTTATGTCAATTATTAAATTTAGGAGAGTGAATTTTCTCCTTGTGATCTTTGTCCCCATTGGAATGTATTTGGCAGCATTTTCTGATAACAAATTTGTTGTTTTGAACAACTACCATGGCAACAATTCTTGGATACTAAGTTTTTTCTTCTTCAACTTTGTTCTGGAACAGGGTACATCAACAGATTGGTTGCTACAAAACTCAAATGCCTCCAGTAAGCACACAACCAAAATTGTCAAGAAAACATTTAGAATCATTTGTTACATGTTGAACATGAAATAAATCATGCCTCATAATTAAAAGACCCTCACAACATAATCATCCATGAACAGATCATTTAACTTCCTATCTGTAGCTTATTACTACCAAGGAAGTAACAGAATGCTGTGCAAACCCACAAGCTGTATCATACTCCACTGGACACAATCATGCTGCACAGACCCAATAACATTTTATGATCATTGAACGGGCTCATCCTGATCTCCATTTCTACTTGTTTAATCCAGCATGACGATCTTCGGCCGCTTGTTGGGCTTTTTATTACCCAACGAGTGCTTTTCGTCTGAATTTGGCTTCTCAGACTTGTCAAATGAATCATCATGTTCACTTTCACTTTCACTTTCATCTCCATCTTCATCTGTATCATCAGAGCTTGAGCAATCGCTGCATGTAGAGGATTTAGTTGGATGAATGTTCCCCATGGCAGCCTCTGCTGCTGCTACAGCATCTTGATTATGAAGATCAGCAATGCCCAGGAGCAAATCCTATCCAATTTTTGAACAGGGTATTAGATTGCAGTGAATAGACATTAAGAAGCTTACGAGTTGAGCAGGCCTACAGACAGATTTACCATTTCGATGCATTCTTGTTCATTTCCATCAAGAAATTCAAGATCATATTTTGCGCGAGAATGTTCCTATAACAGAGCAATTGGTTGTTCAAAAGCAATATAATAATAACCATTAATGTTTTGCTTCCAGGAGTAAACCTGGCCATACCTTAACATCAAGCTCCAGTTTTTCATTGGCTTGAGCCATGACTCCCAAGAAGTCCTTCACTTTACCAAGAACTGCAATTGAAAATCAAAAGACTTGGAGAGATGCAGCGAAAAGAGGCGGCCAAAGTTCCAGCTACTATCCATTTTTATCAAGACACTTAACAGATATTCACTTTTCCCAAACAAAAAGTCAATCAAACTAGAGCTATACATAGTGGAAAAGGCATTCTCTAGGACCATTTTTCCAGATACTAGATTAAATAAAATTTTGTTTATGAGAACAATTTCAATTAGTCCTTTGGTAAAAAACCTACCAGTTACCTTATGAATTACAAGTTGAACAATTTTCCAAAGAAACAAAAGAGTGATGAGGGTGAGAGAGAAACCAGCAAATATATCAACATCAAATATGGCCAAAAACTGACCATAAATGATCAAAACATAAAAGATTAATTAAATAAAAAAAATAAGAAATATCCCCAGGATAAATAATCTTAGCGAATGCGTTTCCCGGTAACCCCCTTCCAAAAGCCAAAAAAAAAGTTAAAAAAAAAAAAACCAAACTTTCTAATATATAGGGGAAATCTTCATAATCAGATGGATCTATAACTATTTTTAAGTTACAATTCCAGTTTCAGCCATCAATATCCTCTCTTTCTCTTATTCAGTGATAATGTAGAGAAACTAGTTATTATAAAATACCAAGAAAATAATAAGAAGACCAATCCCCACAGTTCACCAGGTGGTAAGTCCCAATGAAGACCAAGAAGATTATCTTTAAAGCCTCAATGCAACAAACATGAATTTTCAAACAATCATCACATTAAATTAAATAAAAAAACATACTAATAAGAGATATCTATACCTTGGCTTGTAGGAACCACAGCAGTCAAAGGATTTCTCTTCTGATCCACAGCGTCACCTCGACGTTTTTTTTCTTCTCTTTGAGTCTTACAGTCCTTGTTACTAACTAGAAGAGATTCTGAGAAAAAAAAAATAAAATCAACGCGAAAAAAAGGTATAAATTTGCGACCTTTGATCGCCAGATCTCAAACCAAAAGCAGAGCAGAGAGAAAGAGATCAGCGCTAATTACCTAAGACGGAAGGCTTCGAAGGACTATCCGAGAAATCGAGAAGCTCTTTGCTCGTGGACGCCATTAGAGAGCTTCAAATCGATGGTGAAGAGCAGCGGAACCCTAGTAAACGTTGAAGCGCTTAAACCCTAATTTCTGTGTACTTTTCGCGGGTTTCGATGATATTGGGCTTTTGTTGGGCTTAACATAAACCGGGTTCCGTCTTAGGCACTAATTTGTTGAATATAATAATAATAATAATAATAATAATAATAATAATTCAAATATTAGTTTTTTTTTAAATTATCAAAATTAACCATGCTCATTTTTTATCGTCTACAACATTACCAAAAAGAAAAGTGAATCAAGTGGGAAGATGCAACCAACAGTAAAAGCTTTTTCGGGTCTTGAGAGTGTGATTCTAGTGGTATGACATTCAATTCAATGTGTTGATTATAATTTAATAATTACTAGCCCATTTAAAGAGGATAAACTTTTTGGTCTTTTTGTCTTGACATCTTTCTTATTTAGGTATTTTTAGTTTGTTTCTTTTTATGTTTCTATTTTTTGTTACTCTTCTATGTTGTTTGTCTTTATTTAAACTTTATCTATTTGCTCGATTTTTATTTAAAAATTATGGTCTATTTGTTTTCTCAAAAAATAAATAAATGAATGACTAAATGAAATATAAATATAAATAAAAAATAAAAATAATTTTTTAAACTAAAACTAAAAATAACTAACTAACTAAATAAATAAATAAAATGATTTTAAACAATATAAATTCCTAAGGAAAATCTGCATTCAAATTTTTTTTTTTTTAAAAAAAGAGCAAACCATACGAAAATAAGTTGAACTTCTAAAATTTTAAAACCATATATAACAGCCTCAACAACTGATTATAACCTATTATAACGTTATGCAGTTAAATCTCTAAAATCATAAAAAAATTACTAATAATAAAAATAGTAATAATATACATTGTATATGTCCGTACTGTATATTGGTTTATCCATTTTATCATTAAAAAGGCATTGTGTATGAGAAAACAAAAACTTATTTCAATAAGTAAATCAATAAATAATTTTCTTTTCCTTTTCAAGGTATACATAAAATTAGTCATTTTCTCAATGGCTAAATTCTAATGGAGGAGTTTGGCTTTTCTAATAAAATAAGCATCATAATCAAAGTGACAATGAAGCCAGCTTATCTTTGTGCATAATATTTAACATGCTAAATAAATTCGTCTGGATTTCCATAAGGGATGCATAATAAAATCCACAGGGAATTCTAAGAAGGATCCAAGAAATGCTTATAATCATCAAAGAACCATATATCTGTTAATACAGGGACCCACCACCCTAACTTCTCCATAACTGCAGTTAGAGGGAAGGGTTGGTGGTGGATATATAAGGCTAGGGAGACACTATCTCACAGGCGATGTGGGACTATGGACCTAACAATATCAATGGCCGGCTACCAAAGCAGCTTGATACCAAAATATACAAACAAACATAAGAATGCTTGCCAAGCACCAGGCTTGTTACAATAACAAACAATACAAAGAGAATCAACAAACACATGCCATGTTTTCTTGTTTCTTCTTCTTCCTCCTTTTATCTCTATTCACTATTAGTGATGATGCTCGTGAAAGTATACTCACTAGCTTTTTGTTTGTCCGTTTGATCGTGAAGCAATAGCGCGGTATCAACCGCCAAGTATTCGTTTGATACCTGCACGCTGTTCCGGAGCAAGTCTGGAGGGGAATTTGACTTCAAATTTGATCCTTAAGTTTCCCTTCCTGCCTGGCTCCCTGATGATTGGCATTCCTTCTTTGGCCATGACAAGCTCGAACCCTGGGCTCACCACGTCATTGACCGGAATTGACAGCTCACGTCCATCCAATGCAGTGAGCTCCACCGAGGTTCCCCCCAATGCCTCGGCCAGTGAGATCTTCTGGTTAACTATAAGATCATTGCCGTCCCTCTTATACACCTCATGAGGCTTTTCATCGATCACAAAGACAAGGTCTGCAGGGAGGAGGTTTGCTTGTTCATTGCCTTTGTCAGGGAATGTGATCTTAGTTCCTTTCTTCCATCCAGGCTTTATGTCGATTGTTAGTATCTCAGACTCAGGCACCAGTCGTCTGGATGAAATTGCGACAAAAAGAAACAAAAGCAGCAAAGTTCCACAATCAGTAAATGATTTGTGATGCAAAAATTATCATTTCAAACCATATCCATGGAGGAATTGGTCTTGGTCTTGGTATGCTTTGGTTAAATTCACATAAGCTTAATTAAAAAAACTCAACTAAAAGGCAATGACAATATGAAGATGATTTCACTGGTTTTATCTGAAGTTAGAATGAACATCTTCAACCATTGTCATTTAAATGCAAACTCAGTAGTCTCTAGAGTGGAAGTCTTAAAAGCTGCAAGAGAATTTATATGAACTTGTGAAGTCATGATACATACGCTTTAAAAGTTAATAGACAAAGATAATGTGCCTATCAAAGGAACACCATATCGGAGCTGGCATGGCATTTGGGATACACATGTAGAGGTGCAGAAAATATAATAATTCTGAGAGAAAGGGAATAAGTAAATTATCTGAAAATAAATATAACAACATAAGAATCGATGCATTGAACTATGAGCATGATTGAGTGGATTTGATCAATAAATCACATAGCTTGGCAATTAAAGTGTGCACCCTTGTTTTCAACTTTGAATATGAAAGACAATGATATGCCTATGTGGAAGAAAGAAAATGCATGTTATACCCGCTTGCGTCCAGGACATTCCGAGATATCTTCATTTTCCTGGTTGAACCAGTGTAAAGCTCTTCAAGGCTGCAAGGCAGTTTGCTCTCCACCGGTGGTGCTTTCCTTAAATGGCCTCCCATGCCAGGTCCAACGCCCTCATTATATGAACGGAAGACATTCTCTGTCCCGCCGAAACTACCAAAGATGCTCCCTCCATCTCCTTGAAACCTCATGGACTTTGCACGCCCCATGGAACCAAATCCAAATGGACTACTCCCGAAGAATTCTGCGAATATATCTTCTGCATTGCGAGGATTGAATATGAAGTCATTAGCTGCAGAGGCTGCAGAACCAGGGGCAGGCATGCCCTTCAATCCCTCTTCTCCATACTGGTCATACACTGATCTTTTTTGAGGATCACTCAAGACCTGAAACAAAAAGAACGGAACATAAAATGCCCACAAATTCAACAAACATCCTTAATGGAAACTCAGTTTTACATGGAAACAATTGATCAATCCTAACAGAAACAAGCTGCAAGCAAGTTGTATTCCATTGAATTTTCTTTAAAAAAATAAATAAAAATAACTACATTTCCATAGTAAAAAAAGGCCAAGAAAACATAGACAAAGATTGTGATAAAACAATAGAAGCACCAGAGCAAGTTCAAAATTCATGAAAAGTTTCTAACTTTATGCATTACAGAGAGTAAAGAAAGGCACAGACATTCAGATTTCTGGGATAACTTTTAATTTGCAATCAATTTTGCTAATTTTCAACGGAATGAACAACCATAACTCTAGTGGGGAAAAATCAAATGGCAATGAGAGAAAGCAAACAAGGATCTAAGATCATTGCCTCATAGGCTTCAGAAATCTGCTTGAATTTGGCCTCGGCTTCCACCTTGTTTCCTGGGTTCTTGTCGGGGTGCCACGTCATCGCAAGCCGGCGGTAGGCCTTCTTGAGATCCTCGTCGGTGGCGCTCCGGTTCACCTTCAATATGTTATAGTAATCAACCCCCATTGCTGACCCACTCCGATGAAACCCTAACCCTAAATCACCTTCCTTCCAATTCTAGCAGAAGCTCAATACTGATCAAAGAAATTGTATCAGCAATCTGCTAATGAGACAAATTTTTGGAGCTAGGAACTGCTTCAAAGATGGGAATTTGGAGTTAATGCTTGGATTATTCGAGAAAAAAAATAATCAGAAATGCTTTGAAAATGGAGGGATCCATTGATTCTGACGGTAAAATTGGGAGCTTTTTTAGAGGCAGGTGAGGGAGAGGAGGAGAGGGAGAAGCAACGGACAAAGGCATAAGGCAAACAATCTCCCGCACAACGGACTGAACAGGGCCGAATCGAGATTTGGGCCGATTTACCCGCCATTTTGGTCGGGTAACTGTTGGTACGGACGAACAAGAACCCGCGTTTCTGTGGAAGGCCAACAGTACCGTTTGTCCACTTTTTCATTTTTTAAAATATTTATTATATAATATATATATATTACTTAGAACCTAAGCCCGTTATTGGTGGGCTTAGGCCCAATACTGTTACCTTGTTGGAAGATGGATAACATGAGATGTTGCACAATGTCTAAGCTCGGAAGCACCATGGCCACAGCTCTGCTCTCCCCTCCTTGCTTTCCTCTGTGCTCACTTCTCTCTTCTTCTAAGTAACTGCAATCTTACAAATTGTTCTTTTTTTTTTCTTTTCGAAATATCATCTGTTTTTTATCATTCTGAAATTTTGATCTTGTTGGTTGGTCTTCATTTGCTTCAGAAATCACTGCCAGATTTCTAGAAGTAATGGTAAAAATCAATCTTCAAAGAAAGCCAACCTTGTGGTTTACTCTTCTCAAGTTCCCAATTCTAGAAACAGCTTGCTGAGAAGGGATTTGTTGCTGTTTGGCCTCTTCTCCCACCCGGCTGTCTTCTTCCCATCCTCTGGTATGAATTTTGTTCTTTTGTTTTGTTCATTTTATTTAAATATCACTCATTTCCACAATCCGCTCTTTTCAAACCGTAAGTTTCTGAATAATAATTTGATTTAAGGATTGTATCTTTTTAGTTGGAAGGTGGATTCACACATGATTCAAAGTGGTTGTTGTTTGGTTTGGTCATTGTCCGGGTTTCTTTTTGCAGATTTGCTTGCTGAAGTTGAGTTGAATGAAGATGTGAAGATGGGCTTACTTGTTGATGACATAAATGCTTATTCTTTCCAATTCCCTATGGAGTTGCCTAAGAAGAAGTTCTCCTTCAAATGGTGCATTCTTATGACAAATCATGTTCCACATTTTGCTAAAGTTGAAGCTTATATGTCTTCACTGCTTTGGGATTTGCATATCACTCATTTGAAACTTGAAATATTATCTTTTCAGGCAATAAATAATTCATTTATAATCAAAGATTTGCCACTTCATTATCTCTATCAAAAGTGTTGGGATTTTTCGCAGTTTGCTACATTACAATGAATTTTGTAAGCTGCTTAGCCTGTAGCTTTGTTCTTATACTATGATTTCATTCGGTAGTAAGACAACCTTGTGCTCAAACATTGCTCAAAGCTGGAATTTTGATTTATCATGGCATTTTGTCAAAGATGTACGATTTTTAAGTCCTTAATGTTGATTTTTCAGTCTAGTCCACGTAGCCTTTCTAAACATTTTTTTTTAATTTTTATTTTTATTATGGAGATCTAAACACAGCAGATGCATTCAAGGATATGCATATCTTAGCTTTTATTCAGCAGAACACATCAACCTGGATGCCTCATACACTCTAGTTGGAACTGACGTTTCATTTATTTATTTTTTTATGGTTTGAAGGGTGGAATCCAGAAAACCAGAACGATATTCATCTGCTGCACCACTCTCACGTAAGTTGACCAAACACCTCTACTGAATCCAAGTAGCACGTTTTTGAACAAGGATTACTTTATATTTTCATTTGTTTATTTATTTATTTATTTTGTATATAAGTGGATAAGCCACATCCATTTAAATGAAACTTTAATTTTCATTCATTTGAGATATGCTTTTATGTACTTATTGAATAAATATATGTTGAACAGCTAATGCTCGACAGCGAATTGTATCTGAGCGTGTTGACATGATCCATAACCTTGTTATTTCTGTATCGGTAACTTTTAAATCCTAAATAATCTCTGTACAGAAAGTTCAGCTGTTAGATTAATGTGGAGTTCAGTTCTGTTTGCTGTTATGGAAGCAAGCACCTGAAGGGTGCAAACTAGTAAGCCCAGATTTTTCTTCCTCAGTGACTTCATAAAGAATGTACGGCCTCTTGTTTTGCACCGTTCATGTGTTTCCTTCCATTAGTGGGCAAACAATTTAAATTGAAGCTTTGTTGCTTTTAAACTTTTGATGCAGGTTGGCCCCCCCAATTCACGTCTCCTCACTTCAAAAGACAAAAACACTTGGAATGCAAAAGATGTTGCTGATTCTGTTTTGTCTGACAAGTCTGCTCTGGTATAAACTCCTCAATCATACTCTTCTAATCAATGGGAAATCTTAATTGCTATCAATAAATAACTAGCATGCTGAATCAATAAAGCTGAAGGAGAAGATACTGTACTTGTTATTATTTAAACTACATGATCCCATTGTATTATATATTCATAATTAAAATGCTCATTGTCAAGATCACAATATTACCCTTTTGCATTTGTGATCACCCTATATGGTCAAAACACTTTTTATGGTCTTGAATTGTATTATATGTTTGCTTTACCCATCCAAAATGTAAGCATGGGCATAGAAATGTTCCTGCCAATTGATTCCTTGCCAACTTTTAACTTCAATACTGTGTGCCCTTTTTTGATAATGGTGGATAAACCACATTCTTTATTTTTAGCTTCAATGCTATGCGCCATCGGAATATATCAAATAGGTTCTCAGTTCTGCCATTCCTTTGAATCTAAATTTTATGTTACTTGGTTAACCTGCATTTGCATTGATTTGCATGAAGCCTGCGCTCTGCAATGAAATGGCATGTGGATTTTTTTTTAGTTCTTCTGAATAAGACTCATATGCTCATTTCAAGTGAATATATATCTCTGCATCGCTGGATGATATCCATACATCTAAACTTTCTATAATTTCTTCAAAATGATGTTTACCATGCTTTATTTAGACATATAGCAATAGGGATTGGTAAGTTCGGTTGCTATGTTGTGTGTGGTATGATATTTAGGTGGTCTTACAATATGCAATTATTGTGCAGCCAGTTGCAACTAGCCAGCGTATGGTTGAGAGTTCTGTTCTTGATGCACATTCAAGCATAGTAAGCTGAGATAGTTACTCACATGTCCTTTTTCTCCTGAACTAAGTCTGGTTTTATGACACCCCTTGTAATATGGCTTTTTGGCCACTTCCTTAGGTTGATGGTGAGCCTTATTGGTACTATGAGTACATTGTTCGAAAGTCACCCACCCCGACTGTGAGTTTCTTTATTCACTCTAGCTACAATAATGAAAATGAAGCCTGAAATTTACAAAGAATAAAGAGCATGGCTTTCAGTAGTCATTTAGTGATGTTGTTGATGTCTACCAGGTGCAAGAATCCAACCTTTACAGACATAATCTGTCTGCAACAGCTGAGAGAGATGGTAATTTTAAATGTCTTATCATGGAACTAATTGTGTTCACTGCTACTTCACACTGAGCAAAAGTAATCTCTGAAAATATACGTGAGAAATCATCCAACCTATCTGAAGTTTCATCTCCTATATTATCACTGGCATACTCAAACTCCAAGATTTTTCTTTGCATGAGAATTGCTGCTTATTATGCCCCCTGAATTGTATACCATATACATAAAGGAACTTCGGTTGAGATAAATTTTGTTCTGTATGATTGCTGATGTGCTAAAAAATGCAATAGAGGCTTAACTTTCACCACCTAATTCTGAGAACTAAGTTATTAAGAAGAAATAAATTATATAGTGAAATGTCATACCAGAAGAAGTATCATGTTGCCTGATTCCCGCTTTCTTGTATTTTATCACAGGCTATTTATACTCTTTGAACGCTTCAACTTTAAGCAAGCAATGGGAGTTTGTAAGTTCTTCAGTGCTCAGTTAATTATGCTTCACATCCTGCATTATCTTTGCCTTCTGATGAACCACAGCTGTTTCAATTCAATCTCATGAAGTGTTTTCCCTTGAATATGCCCATCTATAAGTAGTTTGACATGACAATAAATATCTGCATTCTTTAATGACTTTTCTGTGATGAGTTGTTGTATGTTATCAATTGCAAATATATTTCAATGACTAATCTCTCGAGTGATTATCTTTGCCTTCTAATGAACCACAACTTTTTCAATTAAATCTTATAGTGTTTCTCGTAAAGATTTTGCTCTTGAATATGCCCATCTATGACTGAGTTTGACATGATCCTCATCAACCTAATAATTGATAAATATCTGGATTCTTTAATGACTTTTTAATGATGAGTTGTTGTATGCCAGCGATTGCAAATATATGTCAATGACTAATCTTTCAAGTGATATTCAGAGAGAAATTGCTTGTGATGCAGATGGGACCCTACTTGGAGAATACAGTGGCTTCCTTTCGCCTACTTCCACCCACAGACAATTATGTTCCTCCATATAAGGATCCTTGGAGATTTTGGTGATGATTTTTTATCTTTCGTTTTTTGGAAATGACTGAAACTCTGACAATTTTTTATATGTGAGGGTCACTCTCTTCAATTTTTATCGTCTATCTTTTTTTAATACTGAGTAGTGATATTAGAGCAATCAGTTCTCTTTCTCCTTTCTGTAAGTTAATAAACTTGTGTGGATTGATTGCTACCTTTGCTGTGTGTGCATTTTTGAAAAGTCGTGCTGATGTGACCAGCCACCTGCCTCCCTGCAGACATGAGAGGCTGCTGTTTGTTGTATTATTGTTATTCAATTCTGTGGCTCCCTCCCTCCCTCCGATCAACGTCTGATGTTGGTGCCAAGCACTCCATCATTGAGCCACGTAACGGGGTGTTGTTCTTGTTTGTTTTATTAATGATGGTGATTTATCGATTTTTTTTTTTAAATTTACCCGCATAGTCTAAAATATAATTATATGAAATCATAATTTAAAATAATATGGATAGGTAGCCACTCATACAGTAGAGAGAAATCCTCTTCATAGAGGGAAATCAGCGTAGTTGTGGCCCGGTGCTACATGAATGCTCTTAATTGTGGATGGCGATGTTTAATCATGAGTTTTTGAGGTCCTTGTTTTTTTAGCAATAAATAGTGCAGTGGTTTTCCAACAATCCACACATTCACCATATATAGTCTTATTAGGACATAATGTGCAAAAGAAAAAAAAAACAAGTGGTTTTCCAACCATCCACACAATCCCTGAGATAATTTCTGTGTCTCCTTCAACACTGCATCTCAATTATATACCAGTAACCAGACCGGCTCTTCCCTTGCTGCATACTTCGTAGTGCTGCTCACTGTGCCACCATTGTGAATCACCTCCATTGCTAAAAAATAGTCTAATATAATGATGCTCTTCTCCTAGCTTTCAGCCATCTCACCTGTGTGTGTTTGTGTGTCTCGGATCTCATATATAATATATATATACATATATATAGAGATGATCGACAGCATCATCAATTTCGTTTGGTCTCCCATAAAGGAGTACGTCTATAAGGAGAGCAAGTATGTGCTCGCCTGGGAGTCCAACATGAGTGCATTACAGAAAGAGATGCTGGAACTGAACAGCAAACTAGAAGACCTGCAGAGCAAGGTGGATGCTGCTGATAGGCAAGGCAAGAACCTCACCAGCGAATCTAAATCCTTGTTAGACCGGGCAAAGAAGCTACAAGAACAGAGCAAAAAGATGGAAGAGAGATGCAAGACCATGTCTAAATGTTTGGCAGATATCCCACTGGATGTTTTCTCTGGTTACCAGCTCAGCAAGAAAGCAGAGCACTTGCTTCCTGAGGTTAAGGAGTCGGTCACCAAGATCAGTACGGTCGTCAACAACGTGGCTCGTGCGGAGTCAATGCCGCAGCGGTTTCAGGAAAGGCTTGTCAATCAGGCGCTGGGCGTGGATTCGGTGTTGGAGCAGCTCCAGCACCATTTCCAAGACGTGAACGTTCGTGTCATCGGGGTGTATGGCATGGCCGCCGTCGGGAAAACAGTGCTCCTGGGCGAGCTCAACAACCAGCTCCGCGAGATGGACCTGGATTGCATCATTTGGGTGGACATGCCTAAGGATTCTTGTGTGGATAAGGTCCAAGATGTTGTTGGACAATGGCTAGGCATCACCTGGCAAGACACAACGCCACAAAAGGAACGAGCTCGACTGATAACCAGGCAGCTTAACAAGTCCAAGTTCGTGTTGATCCTGGATGAAGTGTGGAAGCCGCTGGACCTTGCAAAGGTGGGGATTCCTATTCCCAGACGCCCATCACAGAGCAAAATCATTCTGGCGACTCGGATTGAAGGGATGTGCAGTGAGTTGAACGCGGACGTGACGGTTCGGGTCGAGTGCATGGATTGGAAAGAGGCTTGGACGCTGTTTGAGGAGACGGCAGGGAAGCAGCTCATCAATTCCAACAAAGAGATCCGCAGGCATGCTAAGCAACTGTTCCTCAAATGTGGTGGTTTGCCCCTGGCGCTCACCAAGCTCGGTCGAGCAATGGCGACCAGGAAGTCGGTGCATGAGTGGCAGCTCGCCCTGACCACCATAGATATAGCACCATGGGAGCTTCTGGGTAAGGAGATCTTTTCTGACATACTTAGGCCTAGTTATGACAACTTGGCTAATGATAAACTAAGGACATGCCTTCTCTACTGCTCTCTGTACCCGGAAGGGTTCTCCATCTACAAAGAGTGGATCATAGACTACTGCATCGGTGAAGGGATCATAGGTGACATCTACATCGACGTGCAAGAGATTTATAACAAGGGGCACGAGTTGCTTGGGATCTTGCAAGCTGCGTCCTTGCTAGAGGAAGGGGAAGACGAGAATCATGTCAAGATGCACCCTGTGGTTCGTGGCTTGGCTTTGTGGATAGCCTGTGACTGCGGAGAGAAGCCAAACAAATGGTTGGTCCGACCACAAGCAGATCTCCATGAAGCGCCCATGGCCGAGAAGTGGAAGGCGGCTGAGAGAGTCTCACTGATGAGGAACAACATCACTGAGATTTCTGAGATTCCAGAGAGTCCCAATGTCCAGACACTGATGCTTCAGCACAACAGACGTTTAAGTAAAATATGTGATGGTTTCTTCACGTTCATGACGAAGCTCCGTGTTTTGGACCTCTCGCACACTGGCATCACAGAGCTTCCGGCGGGGGTTGGGGTGATGACAGAGCTGAGATATCTGGATCTTTGTGGCACTGACATCAAGCAACTCCCTAGTGAGATTGGAAAGCTGAAGCAGCTCAGGTTCTTGCTCCTGTCTTACATGAAACAACTGGCTATGTTCCCAACAGAGGTGATCTCAAACTTGACCAAGCTGCAAGTGTTTTACATGTATAACAGCTATGGGGACTGGAAAGTGGGCTCGATTGGGAACGGGGTGGATTTTGATGAGCTGAATGCGTTGAAGCAATTGACAGCAATGGAAATCACCATACAATCAGTCCATGCTCTGCAGAGGCTGGCTCAGTCACATAGACTGGTCACTCGCACAAGCAAACTGCATATTAGAGCTTGCCAAGGTTTGACCACCATTGACATGCCTTATTGCACCATCCTGGGAAGGGTTATGAGAAGATTACGGGAACTTCGAGTTTCTGACTCGGATGAACTCAAGGAAGTGATCATAGTTGATTGCGATAGTGAGTATGGTGAAACTAATGCTTTGCCAAAACTAGAGATTCTTGGTCTTTACAGGCTTAGCAAGGCTAAGATCTTCTGGTATGGAGGGTGTTTACGCAGCCTTACCGAATTGAGCATTAATGGATGCAGTGAAATGGAGTATTTGATCTACCTCGGTGATGATGATGATGATGGTGATGAGGTGAGTGAAGAGGATGAGGAGGATGGTGAGCAGGTATCCGGGGCTGTGATTGATGCATTCCCCAACCTCAAGGTGCTGTTGCTAAAGAAAATGCCCAAGTTGAAGAGCTTGAGTGAAGGGAGGAGAACGCTGGCTTTCCCTTCATTGGAATATCTTGGGGTTTTCAATTGTCCAAATCTAAAGAAGCTTAAACTGAAAGCGGAGAAACTGAAAATGGTACTGGGTACGATGCAATGGTGGAATGGATTGGAATGGGAAGATGACAGCATGAAATCTTTGCTTCAGCCTCTCTTCAGGAAGAAGGCATTCTTATGAACATATATATATATATATATATATATATATATATATATATATATATATATATATCCCTTGGTATCTATCTGCATTCTTGTTGTGTTGTTTCAGATTGATCTTGTTCGTCAATGTTATCCAAGAGTGAGTGTGAATATGCTAGTGTCCTGATTAGCAGTGATTCAATGTTTGAGAACTTTGTTTAGCTTGTTGTACTGTTATATATTTATGTTTATGTCTTGTTTCGCAACCGTTCGGAGTAATGTCTGAATCCTGAATGAAATAATTAAATATTTAATGATTAATTATTGTTGTCTGTTTTTTTTTTTCCATATTCCATATCAAAATTAACCACATACTTGTTTCGGATATTTGCACCGCCAAATCAGAAAGGAAAATCTATTTGAGATAGACTACGTCCAATATCGGACCCAAAGAGAGTGCTCAATCAATCAACCCTATTACATGACAGGCAGAAACAATGATCTTCTATTATATGTTATTTTTTGAGGAAAAGGAGATCCTAGAGCTATTTTATTAATAATAAAAAATGGGTACAAGAGAGTTCAAATAATTACAAAACCACAACCAAAAAACAAAAACAGATTCAACATGACACAAACAAAACAAGCAGACATCAACCTTAACAAAAAGCAATGAACACATTAAAACTTAACTCCAAACTGCGTCAGCCTTTTCATGAGCCATTTAGGCAGATCTCTGCCTTGGTGATATAAAGAGATGTCATGGTGATTCAGACCATACAGGGCTAATGCATACTTTGCCCGATTCCAGCTGCTAGGGATAACAAGAAGATTCGGCCCTCCCATCTCAGCAACTAAATCCGATACTTCAATCTTATACAGGTTCAGTCTCCAATCTTCCATTACTTCACCTTGCTTGATACTCTTTATAAGCTCCTCATTCGTCCCCATTATTGTCTTAACCTTAATCTCCCAGTTCCTGCAGCATTGAAAAGCAAACCAGATAGACTTCAAATCTACATCACATATAGAGCCGGCTGGACAGCAGCAACTCCATGAACTGATAAAGTTAGACTGGAAATCCAAAATTAAAAACCCACAGCCAACAGTAAGAGAATTCTCATTGAATTGAGCTGCAACAATCAAAACTGGGTTGTCAGTAAAAGATACATTATTAGCAATAAAATTTTTTCCAATATATATGGACGATGAGATGAAATACTCCCTGACATGCCCGATGGCTTGAGAAACAATTACCTCTTGTCTAAGTTGGTCATTACTGAAGATTTTATTGCATCGAGCTTTCCATATAAACCAAATCGTTGCAACAATGACTGAGCAAGTGAAGAGATCATTACCAGATGATTCTTGAGTAATCCAATTGCCAGAAGAGACTCCATCGGGGAAAACAATTCTTTTCCTGATGGTGTCTCTAACCCTGTTCCAAATCTCCTGCACTTTCGAACACTCAAGAAAAAGATGCTCACTAGTTTCATTTGTCAAATTACATAAGCTACACAATTCCTCAGGCCCTATATTCAACTTATATAAAAATTCCTTCGTTTTGACAGCATTATGTAACAGCAGCCATATGAAATGCTTTATCCTAGGAGCAACTTTAAGATGCCAAATTTTATCCCACCCATTCCACTGATGTTGCACGGTTTTAGCTTGATTGAAGTGAGAATAGACCATACTAGATATTTTGGAACTTTTAGGTTTGGGGAACCAAACCCAATTGTTCCCCTGTGTATAGGTAATGTGGCTATTCGCAATTATATTGTCATTAATGTGAGGACCAAACATAGTATGCAACTCATTCATATTCAAATTATTACCTGATACCAAATCCTCAATCTTAATATTTTCAAACTCAGTATGCATGTTAAAATAAGTGGGTTTGAGAGACAAAGGAAGCTCAAAATACCAAGGATCATTCAAGAAAGAAGTCAACTCAGGGTTAATAGTATTGATCCAAAGGAAGGGTCTAATATGCATAACATTATGATACAAACCCCTATAAAACCAGGAGCACTTTGCTGGAATACTATCAGCCCAAATATTAAACTTCCCATACTTACAATTCATAATATCCACCCACCACACATCATGATTATTAAGCATACGGAAAACATTCTTAGCCATCAAAGAAATTTTAGAAAGGCCAAGGTCCCGAATTGACAGGCCCCTCTCAGAACGATTAAGTGTCATTTCATTCCAACCTACCGAGTGAATACCCTTTCTATTGCAATCTTTAGACCAAAAGAGATCCTTGGCAGCCTTGGAAATTCTATTAAGGATAGTATCAGGAATCGGGTATGCTGACAAATAATAAATTGGAGTGGACATAATATTGGCATTAATAAGGATTGTTTTCCCAGCTGATGAAATTCTGGATTTCTTTCAAAAAGTGACTGACTTCTCAATATTATTAATCAAAGAGGAAAAATAAGAGAATGCCAATTTTTTTGGAGAAATCTGAATTCCCAAATGAGTGATTGGGAAAGAACCAATCTTATAACCCAATATTCTAGCAATGTTATCCCTCAGCTTTTTGTTCATTCTAGACAGGAAAATAACTTCAGATTTAGAATTATTCACCTTTTGACCAGTAAGATTACCATAGATTGAAAGGCATAGCTTAACATTGGAGGTGATTTTCCTAGAGGCTTGAGTTATCAGAATCAAATCATCAGCATACATCAAATGGTTGAAATTCCGCCTCAGACAAATATTAAAACCAGGAATCATATTGAGGTTCATTGCATAATAAGCATACAGGTCAAATTCTGAGCCACTAGAATAAACAAATAGGGGGAGATAGGATCCCCCTGCCTGATACCCCTATTGTTGTTAAACCAGGATGTAGGAGACCTATTGATCATAAAGGCAAAAGAAACACTACTAATACAAGCCTTAATCCAACTAATCCATCTGCCAGGGAAACTCATCTTAGTTAAAGTTGCAAGAATTGCATTCCAATTCAGTGAGTCGTAAGCCTTTTCAATATCCAACTTAATCAGCATCCTAGGGGGGCATGTATCCTCACTATCAATCGAATGAGCCACTTCTTGAAGAGTAATAATGTTGTCAAAAGGGGACCTGCCATTAACAAACCCACATTGCTCCTTCCCAACCAAATTAGGAATGACATTCTTAAGTCTATTAGCCAATATTTTCGAAATGATTTTATAGCAAACATTGCAGAGGGATATGGGACGGTAATCAACAGCAGTTTTAGGGTCAGGTTTTTTGGGAATTAAAGTAATAAAAGTTCGACCCCAACTATTAGGCATAACTGCGTGCTCAAAAAAGTACCTGATAGCCACAATCAGAGATTCACTAATTTCACCCTAATAGAAGCGAAAGAATTCAACATTGAATCCGTCAGGGCCCGGACTCTTGCCAGTAAGGAGCAAAAACAAAGCATCATGGACTTCTTGAATGGTGACATCCTTTATAAGCTGCTCTCCCTCTGATGTAGAAACTTGAGGTAAATCATTGGGAAGAGCATTAAGAATTTCCTGAAAACTCAAAGTTGACTGTTCACACCACAGATTAGTAAAATAATTAATAAAAGTCTGGTTGATACTACTCTGATCAGTAAATACTTCACCCTCTTGGCTCGTCACCTGCGATATACTGTTAGTGTAATTACGAAACCTAACATAGTTATGAAAGAAAGATGTATTTTGATCACCACAGTGCACCCACATAAGCCTGGCTCTCTGAGCCCATTTATACTATTCTGCCTCTGCAACGCAGAGTGCTTATTGTAAAGGCTAGATAGGGCATGTGGAGAGAAATCATTCATTCCATTCACCCCATCCATAGATTATGCATCCAAAATACTCAGCTCAAGTTTTTCAATATCAGTATCAAGAGAATTTAAGTCTTTGGATTTCCAATCTAGCAACCTTAATCTAGTTCTAGCCAGCAGATGATAGAAAGCATGCATAGGGGTAGCACGAGATCTAAAAGCCCAGACCTCCCTGACCACCGAGTGGCAACCAATATATTCTAACCAGTAATTATCAAATTTAAAAATTTTCTTTTTATGAATAGACCGAGGATGAATATTAACAAGCATGGGAGAGTGATCCGATTGGGACCTCGGCAGATGATTTACCAGACATTTATCAAGCAAATTTACCCAAATCGAATTCGCAATGTATCTGTCTAACCAGGCCCATCTTTTGTCTAACCTGTGCTGGTTGTTGCACCAAGTAAGCTGGGGCCCTACAAAGTCAATGCTCAAAAGATTGTTAATATTAATGAAATCCGCGAACGCTCTAGCCTTACGACTATAGTAATTATAGGAGCCACCACTGTGTTCCTCCTGAGATAGTATCGTATTGAAGTCACCCAAAATAATCCACGGTAAATTAAGAGAGTTCAAACCTGAGAGTTCTCTCCATACCCCACCTTGAGCTTGAGTATGATAAGAATTATAAATGGTGGATATGATCCAAGCATTATCTTTACCTGTAGTGATCACAAGATGAATGGCATACCTTGACTTGACCACCGGAGAGACGATCCCAATACCAGGGTTCCAGATGGTGATAATACCACCCGAATATCCTTCTGCTACTATTGCAGCCCAATTCCACTTAGTTTTTAACTTGGAGCAAAATTTCTCCAACCTCTCGTCACTCGCTCTGGTCTCCACAAGGTAGAAAATAATGGGTTTATGCTTCTTCATCAATTGAAAGTCTCTGGATATAGTATCCCTGCTCGATATGCCCCTGCAGTTCCAACACAAAATCTTAGTATGTTCGAAAAACATGAATAATCTTGAAGATTGAAAGTAACCAAAAACTATATATCCTAGAACAACCAATACAATAAAAACAATAGAGATAAACTCTGAGAGAAAGCAACATAGCACTAAAAAAGACGAAAAACCAAGAGGACTCAGGCCTCCTTCGCTATCCTCCCCTTCTTTGGAGGAGTTGACTGTGTCTGGTTACTTTTCCTTGATAACACATCTTTCCTGATCCCATTTTGATACTGATCCAAAGTCATTAGGTCATCCAGCTCCATACTCTCTAGATCTTCCTCTTCTTCCTCTACATCTTCCCCCTCCTCTGTGTCACTCATCTCTAGGTCCGAATCATTGTCAGGGTGGGAGGACGGCGTTAATGCCAAGCTCACTTTGTCAACGATCATCTGGTGAGTGTCCACATGATCTCCAGGATTCAACGTCACCAGAATATTCTTGGAAACACGAAGGAAAAGGGGTTCTCCAGAAGGTGGTACTGAGGGAGAGCTGGTCTCATTCTCCATTCTCTGATTTCCTATCTCTTTCCCTGTTTGAACTGCAGAAGCGTGCTTATCATTCTGTATGACCTCCACCATACATCTCTCTGCTGAACTTGACGATGCCTCTTTGGAACTTGGTTCGAGACCACCATACGCCTCTTTTCCATAATTTCCTCCATTTTCCAAAGGCATCTCGTCAGACCTGGCAGACCCTAGAGCCGCGAGCTCGCCCAACTTTTCAGAAAGACTAGACGTTTCCACAGGTTGTTCTCCAAGTTCCAAGACCCCTGTCCTGACATGGCCACCTCTACTGCATGACGAGCTCCCGCTACGTGTCGACCATGCAGTCCTGTTCCTGACAATCGAGACGTTGGGATGGGAAACGGTCAGTTCGCGTGCGGTCGCATGCGCTGCACGTGATCCCGAAACTCGGGAGCCACCGGCGCCACCGCGACCGCCTCCACGACCCCGCCTCCTCGCCACCAGCATCCATGGACCATAATCCGTGTCCGGCAACACTGTCGAAACCTCTCGATGGTCCGGTTGTCCAGGTGGATCCACTTCAATACCCACATCCATGCCTTCGCCCTCAGGGCCTGGAGAGCCCCTGACCTCCTGCCGCTGAAGATCACGGGGTGGAGAGAGGCTATCAAGACTCCCAAAGCTCAGGCGGTTGCAGGTATTGGACCCATGGCCAACCATTCCACAGAGATAGCAAAACGTCGGGAGCCTTTCATACAGCACCACCACGAATACACGGTGTTCATCGTCCCCAACCCAGAAACCCTGTTTCAGGGGCTTGAAGAGATCGATTTCCACACATATTCGTGCAAATTTAGACCTAGACAAAGAAGATGTATAATCATCAATCTTAAGCAGACTACCAAACAAAGAGGAAATGGTTTCCAAGGCCTCCCCTTCCCAGAGCTCTACTGGAAGGTTGTACAGCTGCACCCAAATCGCCGCCGATGAAAGCTTTGTGAACGCTGGATCAAAGAAGGGTTTCCACGGGACCAGTTGCAGCACAATGCCATTCACCGCCTAGGGCCCCTCAAACAACAACCTTTGCATGGCTTCATGCGTGCTACATCGGATCAACAGGTAACCATTCGGCAAGTCCGATATCTGGAACATACTGAGGTCATTCCATTTGGCACACAAAGTATCCTTTACTTGCTCAAACGGCGGTGGCTTCCCGAAAAACTTCCCATACAGAGCCATCTGGAACCTCGTCCTGGCTCTTGAGACCGTGTCTTGATCCAGACGAATGAAGTCAGAGGATATTGCCTTCAACTTGTTCAGCATCGGTCCATCTTCCAACTGTGAAGGGGGTTTCTTCCTTTGAGATGACACTGCCACATCCGCCCAGGACTTGGATATGGGCACCGGAGGAGATGGTTGCCCCCCCCCCCCCCCCCCCCCACTTGCCATAGCAAGGGGGAGGATGATTGAAAGAAGCGCTTGGAGAAGAACCTCCTACTCTGGAGATTATCTTTAAAGCAAGAAAAAATAGTACTTTCGCTTGGAGAAGAACCTCCTACATAGAGAGGAGAACTCTTAATCTTGGTTTGATTGTAACTACTTTAGCTGAAGAAACTGAAGTTTCTATTATATGTTATTAGTTGTTTACTCTTTTGTAATATCCACATTCATCTAGCTTGACCAAAGGAGGTCAAAGTTGGGTAAAGGAGGTCAAAATTGAAATTATCCAATAGATAAGACATTCCTTCATCATGTGGAGGATAAAGTATCTAAAAGTGTCATGTGCACGACAGTGGTTTCCCCCTGCACCTGATATAATTGGGTGATCATTAGGTGAATTGGTCAAATAATTGGGTTACGACGAATAACTCGGTTTGATTGAACCGAATGATATAATTTATAGTTAATTTATGATTAAATTGAATTTTTTTTAAAAAAAATCACCTATTTGATGTGTCCCTCACCTCTGGTGAGTTCTTAGTCTTTCCTTTTTGTTCGGTTGTTCTTCGTCTTTGAGCCTTTCCTATACTGTCTCTTTCTCTTTTAATAAATTAGTGGTTTATATACTTTTCTCAAAAAAAAAAAAAATCATTGATTTGATTAACATAGATTAGTTAACGCTAGGGATTTGAAGAAATTTTCTTTATTGAATAAATGAAGAAGAGTTTATTTTTTTTATAAAAAAAAGTTGCGATCATTTTTAAAACATTAAAAAGTTTAAAACACAGACATTTTTTTCCTTTAGAGTTTTCAAGAAAAAATGTTATATTTCAATGCAGTAAAATTTTAAAAAATTAATTATTTTTTTATGATGAGATAATTATTACCATTAATCCATAATGAAGATTTTTATCCTAATTTAGATTTTTAAAAATACATTGTTAAATGAGGATAGTTAAAAATTTATAATTAAAAGATTTTTTTTAATTATATTAGAGTAAAAATTTTGTTATCAAACTATTAAGCATTGTGGGGGTGGAATTTTATTAGAGTAAAAGATAGTTAAAAATACATTGTTAAATGAGGATAGTTAACACTTGGACTGTTTGTGTCAACCCATTTCATTATTTTATTGTTTTAAATTTAAAATAAAATAAAATAAAAATCAATTGAATTTAAAAAGAGGAATTTTCAAATTGGGAAACGTGGTACTCGCTGTCACACAGCTAAGAACATGTTTGGACTATACTCACTATACGGAGAGGTACTGAGTTTTGACCTCGGAGAGGGAAAGCCGGACACAACCACAAGAGCCCAGTTGCCCACTTGTCTAAAAGCAATTCTTTTCACTACGAGCAGCGAATAGTTGTCAAGGAGTCGTTGTTTGTTACGTAAGGGCTTATAAGCCACTCACATTTGTCCAATGTTTTAAAAACCGGACCGGTTGTCGACCCGGTTAGGCAACCGGTTCACGGTTCAACCGGTTCAACCGGTTGGACCGGCCGGTTCAACCGGATTCAATATTTTTTATATAAATAATTTTTTATAAATTAAAAAAATTTAAAAAATAAGTAAAAAATAATTTATAAATTAATTAAAAATTAAAAAAATATAAAATTATGTATTACAAAGTTATATTGCCTTTATAAGGTCACAAAATATCAACTCTACATAAAAATGAATTTTTCAAAATACAAATATACAAAGATACAACTATACAACAAATATTTAAAAATAAATAATTAAATAAAATATAAGTATACATCATTAACAACAACAAAAACAACAATAAAAAATGAGAAATAAAATAAAATATAAGTATGTAGTATCTTGCTTCTTGTTTTTTGGAATAGGTTTGATTTTAAAAATTTAAAATAAATAAAAAATTGGCCGGTCCGGTTCAACCGGTTCAACGGTTCACCGGTTGAACCGGTTGAACCGGCCGGTTCGGTTTTTTACTGTTTCATGTGCCTAACCGGACCGGTTTAATGGCCGGTTCCCGGTTCAACCGGTTGAACCGGCCGGTCCGGTCCGGTTTTTACAACATTGCATTTGTCCACCCCATGAAACAAACATGATAGGATGTCTTTTAAGAGGCACCAGATGTTTAGGAACATTTAACTATATGCAGCTTGGGTTCTCATCACTAATAAACTAGTTGTTTAATTAAGTGTTGCACATTAGTAAAATAGAGGTGAAATTAGATAATAACACCAAAGGGTCTTTACTCTAGTAATTCTAAGAGTTCATCTCCCCTGGCACTGGCATTGGAACCAGAAAATACCCTGATTCTAGCCTATTATATTTTGACACGTGTCCCATGTGATATTATTATATTTTTTCTATTGTAATTGGGGACACATGTCAGGTTTTAATAGGTTGGAACCAGGGTATTCTTTGGTTCCAAAACCAGGGGAGATGAGTTCGTAATTCTAATGTCACTTTGAAAAGCATTTTATGGGGACTTCATTGGTTAGGGTTTAAAATGCATCGGATGCAGGGGCGAAACCAAGGAGGGGCTAGCAGGAGTTGAAGCCCTCCCTCGGCACCGGAGTGAATACTTTTCAAGTAGTATAAGATTTGATGATTTTCGGTCCTATACTTAAATTAATGTAAAATACAATATTTGAACAAACATAAGTGTGAAATATAGGTGTGTTTGAGTGGTAGTGGATTTACCCATAAAATGCATGACTTTTTTGACTCACCCAAGTTTAAATCCCTCTTGGTGCATTTTTCCCCCATTTTATTTTTTAATTTAAAAATTACTAGGATTTTAAAATTTTAATAAAAAAATTCTTATATACAAATTTTAGTAATTTTAAAAAAATTTAAATTGATCATGAGGCCTAACAAATATATTATAACATATATACACATATATATGTTATAATGTACTATATATACTATAGTGAAAGAACAAAAGTTTTGTATAAACAATAGTTTGGTTGTTTGTAGTGAGAGGGATCAATTTTACTATATTTTAAAAAAATACAAACTTGAAATGTATTTTTATTAGTTGAATTATTGAAAATCTCATATATTTGTATAGGTAATAATAAAAATTTAAATTATACACTATTTTTTTAATATATGTATTTTAATTTGTGTTATATTAGCATATTATTCTTCATTTAAAATAATTATTTTGTTGGATTATTTTTTTTATTTTTTATTTTTTTTATTTTTTTTTTAGGCTTTAGGCCCCCTTACCATCGAGTCCTGGTTCCGCCCCTGATCAGATGTAGTGGTGCAAAAAAAAAAAAAAAAAAAAAATACTACTGACAGAGAGAGTGGGGTTACAACTAATCCTTAATTCACCAAATAAGTGCACATAATTAAACTGGATAATCAATTCTCACTGATGCACATGTTCCTGACACGTGGCTTGTTGATTGTGATTAAAAAAAAATGATGATGACAAGGTAAGATATGTAATGTAGGCAAATGGTTTTGGAAATTGTTCTGAATGAGTGAATTTAATGGAATTGTGGTTGATGATACATAGGCCGTTGCCGATTATTTGCTAGAAACATGTGTAATGATAGTATATGGACTTGGCCAGAAATATAAAGCTAAGAACAAAATACATAAATCTGTATCATTTTCCCCTCCACCGTTATATGGCTTGGGGCGTTTGGTGCTTTACTATGGGAATGTTGTGATGAAATTTAATTGATGGGAAAGTAATGGATGGGAAAGTGATTTCTTAGAAAGTAACATTCTATGCATTGGAAAATTTGATTAAATTGATGGGAAAGTAATATTTTTATGTTTGGTATGCAACCACATTCCTAGGAATTTTTTTATATAATGACATAAATGCCCTTATGTTATTTTACTCATAAACAACCTTTCATTGTTTTTAATATTAAAACAAAAAAAACATATTAGGCTTGATTCAAGCCACATTAGTATATAATACCAAAATACATAGTATATAATACACAAAATACATCATATAATATACCAAAATACCAAAATACATAGTATATAAATACCCAAATATATGTAGTATATGATACCAAAATACATTATATATAATACCCAAAATACACTGTATATAATACCAAAATACACAATATATAATATACTAAAATACATAGTATTTGGCTTGGCTCAAATACACCTCTGTTAGTTACACATTAGTATATGATACCAAAATACATAGTATATAATACCAAAATATATAGTATATAATATACAAAAATACATAGTATTTGGCTCGGCTCGAATACACCCTGTCACTTACACAGTAGTATATAATACCAAAATACATAATATATAATACCCTAACTACATAGTATATAATACCAACATACACATTATATAATATACCAAAATACATATTATTTGGCTCCGCTCAAATACACCCATGTTACTTGCACATTAGTATATAATACCAAAATACATAATATGTAATATTCAAAACCTAATTGCGATTAGATGTAATTTTGAAAGAAGTGTAAGGGTAGTTTTGTCAAAAGCTAGAGGTTCAGTTTCCATTCCCATGGGAACCCAATTTTCCAACAAAATAGTGAGAGAGTCACTTTCTCTCACCCTGATGGAATTACTCTCCCATGTCAATCTTACTTTCCAGAAAAAAAGTCTCTACCAAACATGGCAAAGTTATTCCAAGGGATTACTTTCCAGGGAAAGTAAGTCACATTCCCATCTACCAAATGCCTCCTAAGAGTTCAATCAAACCACCGTAATTGTGCATTTTCATGCTTAAGCGTTTGTAGACTTTGAAAAAAAAAAATACATAAATCTTAGAAAGTTTTCTGGACATAATGTGCATGCACTTCAGCGGATCATTTGGTGGCAAATAATCAAAGCCTTCTGGAAGTATTAGAGAAACAATTATCAAGGACTAGCGAGGTCTTTGTAAATTGTATACCGTCCTTCTCAAAGTCTTTTCAAGTTAAGTCCCTCTCAAATTGTTTGTAGTGTGTAAGGTCCCACAGGGATTAGACTCCTTTAACTTGCCTAATTATACTCGGATGTTTATTAAAACCAACATATATGAAAGAATAATAAAACCCTTATAAAAACTTGTAAACAATCAGTAATTAGAGCACATTGTAGTGGCTTGACTCCAGAAAAAGTCACCTCATCCCACCTCCATTACCGTTCATCCAATCCACAATCTGCTCAGTTCTCCTCGATCACCGGAATGGATCAGCTGGCGAACAAAGTCCTCGACTGCTTATGGGTTCCCATGAAGAACTGCATCTCCAGCGAGGCCAATTTTATCATATCTTGGGAGGACAACCTCGACGCTCTGGGCAAAGAGATGAGCGAGCTGAAAGCCATAAGAGAAGACCTGGAGACAAAAGTTGAAGCCGCTGATAGGCGGGGGAAGGATATCAACAGCGTGCCAGAGGTGAGGTTACAACGAGCTAAAACCTATGAAAAAGAAGCTAATAAAATGGATGAGAAACGCAAGAAGATGACCAAATGCTTGTGCGGATCACTCCCCCTCAATATTTTCGTGGCTTCCAAGATCAGCAAAAAAGCGGTGGCGCTGTGTCCGGATGTTAAAGAGTTGACTACCCTGTGCAACCAGTCCCTGGCTGACGTGACACGCGCCGAGTCAGCGCCCATTCGCTCCGTGGAGAAACTCGTCGGGCCGACCCCGGGAGTCGAGTCGGTCTTGGAGCGGTTGAAGCGCCATGTCCAAGACGTGAACCTACAAGTCATCGGTGTCTATGGCATGCCGGCGGCTGGTAAAACAGACATAATGGGACAGGTTAACAACCAGCTTCAGCATGCGATGAAGCCCTACGATTATATCTTTTGGGTGGACATGCCTCAGGAATCCAGCATAGATGAGGTTCAGCAGGCTATTGGGAAAAAGCTGGCCGTCATTGGGGATAAAGATCAGAATGCGTCACAAGAGGAACGAGCTAGACTTATAACCAAGCAGCTAAAAAAGTCAAGGTTTGTGCTCATCCTTGATCGCGTACAGAAGCCACTGGATCTCAGAAAGGTGGGTATCCCTCCGCTCACATGTCCAACGGACAGCAAGATCATAGTGGTGGCTCAGAGCAGCCAGATATGCAGCCAGATGGATGCAGATGTGAAGGTTCATGTGAAGTGCATGGAGTGGAACGTGGCTTGGACGCTGTTTGAGAGTAAGGTCGATAAGGAGCTGTTAATCTCCAACAAAGAAATCCTCACCCACGCTAAGAATCTGGTCACCAAGTGTGGCGGTTTGCCTCCGGTTGTCATCAAACTCGGGCAAACAATGGAGAGCAAGAAGACAGTGCGCGAGTGGGCGAGCGCTGTCACCACCATGGACATCGCGCCTTGGGAGCTCTTAGGCATGGAGATCTTTACTCAACACCTGAGGCTTAGTTATGACAAGTTGCCCAACGCCCAACTGAGAACATGCCTCTTGTACTGCTCTTTATTCCCTGAAGGGTTCTCCATCCCCGAAGAGTGGATCATAGACTACTGCATCGGAGAAGGTATCATTGACGGCATCGATATGGAAGAGATTTACAACAAGGGGTACAAGATGATGGGTGAGCTGAAATCAGCCCACTTGTTAGAGACCTGTGAAGACGAGAATTATGTCAAGATGCACCCCATGATCCGCGGTCTGGCTTTGTGGATAGCTTCTGACTTGGGAGAAAAAGCAAACAGGTGGTTGGTGCGTCCCGGTGCTAGGCTGGCCGTAGTTCCTCCGGTGGATACATGGGGAGATGCAGAGAGGATTTCGCTGATGAATAACGACATCAGTGAGATCTCTGACATCCCAAATTGCCCCAATCTCAAGACTCTTTTTCTTCTGAAGAACCAAAGGTTGGAGAAAATATGTGACGGCTTCTTCGATTCCATGACACAACTCCGCGTCGTGGACCTGTCACATACCCTGCTCAAGCAGCTTCCTGCAGGGATTCAAATGATGAAGGAGTTGAGATACTTTGATATATGTTGCACCAACGTCAAGTCACTGCCTCCTGAACTGAAGGAACTCAAGAAGCTGAGGTTCTTGTTGCTGTCCTACATGCCATACCTCCAAACAATACCCGATGAGGTGATCTCAAGCCTGGTTGAACTCCAAGTGTTGTACATGGATGTCAGCTACGGAGGGTGGAAGGTTGGATCTGTTGGCAGTGGAGTGGATTTCAATGAGCTGAATACACTGAAGCAATTGAGAGTGTTAGGAATAACCATACAAACCGTGCATGCCCTGCAAAGTCTTCTTCAGTCCCGGCGACTGGCTACATGCACGCGCCATTTACACATCGAAGGTTGCCAAGGCCTGACTACTATTAACATACCTTTCTCTTTTCTTGGGAATGACATGTCAAAACTTGAAATGATTCGACTTTCTGATTCTGATGAGCTGGAGGAGGTGGTCATTGATGAGGGAACTAGTAATGAGGAATCCGTAGGACCCTCTCTACCAAAATTGGAGACTCTTGTTCTCTGCCGCCTCACCAAAGCAAAGGTGGTGTACAATGGAGGTTGTGTGAGCCATCTTCGCCAGCTATACATCTGGGACTGTCGTCGAATGGAACATTTGGTTCAGTATGACGAGGTGAAGACCGACGAAGAGGATGTCGATGCACAAGGTCCTGTGGCATTGATTGATGCATTCCCCAACCTGAAGGTGATCGAACTCATTAATCTGCCAATGCTGAAGACCCTGAGCACAGGGATGACGATGTTGTCATTCCCTTCATTGGAAACCCTGGATGTTCGCCTCTGTCCAATGTTCAAGAAGCTTGAAATGAAGGCAGAGAAGCTGAAAGAGATCCGTGGTGAGAAATCATGGTGGGATAAGTTGGAATGGGAGGATGATAGCAAGATGAAATCTAATTTCCAGCCACTCTTCAAGAAGTTCAACTGATCAAGGACCCTTGCTGGTTAATTATCTTATAAATTTCCTTACGTTCTGTTAACTTAATTTTAGCTTTTGTTTGTCGGGGTGGGGAGTCCCTAAAAAGTAAAAAGGATTCCATGTTGTTTTCTATTGTTATTTCTACTCTAGTGAATTTTTTTTGAGTTGGTCCTCAAATGTAAAGACAGAAGGTAGCTTGACTGCAAGACCCACCCGTCGAGCAGGATAGAAATCGGTCTTGGTGATCCAACAGTATTGTTATTTCCACTTTAGTGAATTTTGTTTGTTTGTTTTTGGTACCGTAGAATGGACTGGTGTCCACTCTTGTGCTGGTTTTCTCCTCATTTTATAAAAATAAAAAATAAAAAATTAGCTTTGTGTTAGTGTATATGTATATTTCTTCTTTTTATTTTTATTGAATAAATTCTGTTGTATCAACTTTTGTGTCTGTCAAGCAAGCATCATGTGAAAAAGGCCTAAAGTGCTGCCAGACTCTTGCATGAGTGGCATCTATATATTGCTAGAAAATATTTGGTGGTGAGACATGAGAAACACTGCATAATTTCCCACCTTCTCATGCTATACTTATTATACTGTCCATTACCATTGGTTGCATTGGTTGCAGAGATCATACCGTAACTCAGCATATGGAAAGATGTTCCCTGTTTCTCAGTAAAAAACACAACGTTCTAATATCATTAACGGCGAAAAGCAAACCAAATAACGTTGCACTAGTTGCCAATAAGGCACTTATTCGGGTGGTACGAGAAAGGGGGAATATGTGAAACACTCGTGATGCTCCAAGCAGTTTTACTGCAAATTTCAATGGTGGTTGTTGAAATATAATTCAATTGTTCATTACTCATAGCATCTGGCAATCATATATCAATAATATACCACGCCTTCATTTATTCCCTAAACAAAAACCATGTAGGATTATCAAACACCCAGAAGTGTCTCTACTACTACACCATACTGTACTCAGGTCTCACTACCAACAGAGGTCGTTTGTCCACTTTTATTGGAAAAATAAAAAATATATATTTTAACAAAAATTGTTGGCTCAGGAGCAATTTTACCTGCTCGACCTCTGAAGCAAAATAGCCAGGATCCTGATGGCTTGTATACCTGTTCAAATAAAAAGGAACCAGTGAATCAAAATTACAAAGACACTACTGGCCTTGCCAAAGTTGAAAAGCCTGAGCAAAGGGATGACAATGCTACCTTTCCCTTAATTGGAAAAATTCAAGGTTGACCAATGTCCAATGTTCAATAAATTTGCACTGAAAGCAGAATACGTAAAAGAGATCTAGTATGAATAGTCCTGGTGGAATAAGTTGGAATGGGAGGAAGACAACATGATGAAATCTGTTTTCCAGCAGCTATACAAGTCCAAGGTATGAAGGTTCTCCCTGGTTTCCTCACCACGTATCTTGTTTCTTTTGCTTCAGGAAGTCGGTACTCCAAGTGATGTGATATATCTTAATAGAAGTTCAGCTCTTTCATCTATTTTATGCTCATTGCTTAGACCAATGAAGCATCATTATCTGTACGAGGAAATTTTTTCCAGGGTTTCAAGGTATTGATTGTCCACACTACATATAACCATGTAAGCATTTCAATTGTAGATAATTGACTGCGAATATCATAATCAATACATAGAAATATATTCCAATGATTCTAAAGGCAAAAAATTAAATTAAATTAAATTGAAGGTCGTTTCTGTTCTCATATTAATTATATTCTGAGAAAAATGCAAGCAAATAATAATGTAGTTACCACAGGGCATTGGTTTCAAAAACATGGAATGAGAATTGGAATACTTGAAGCACTCGAAGTACTATGAAACAGCTCTGCAGCAAATGTAGTGCTTATCCGAAAAAATATATATCATTATCCAACAGATCTTACAATCATCTGTATCATGTAGCAATAATATAACAAGTCTTCATTCATTCCCTTAACAAGAACCATGTATAATTATTAACCAATAAAAACAGAGGTGGTTTATACACCGTCTAAAACACAAAAAATACCTTAATAAAATTGATGGCTCAGGAGCAATCTCCACTCCTTAAGCTCTGAAGCAGCTTTAAATAACCACAATCATCAGGGCTTATATACCTGTTAAAAGGTAAATATATTAGTTAATCAAAGTTCCAGAGGTATATAGAAGGTAGAAGAAGTTACCATGCTAATAAAAAAGATGAATTTTGTACCCATGACGAAAGAGAAAGTCAATAATGACAATTGTGCAATTCGGCTTGAAGAATTCAGTCCTTCGGATAATATTGGCAACATCGTCTACTGGAATCAATCTGAAGCTATCAACCTCTCCGTCTGAAAAGGTTACATAAACTCAGAATAATTCAGAACACATGCTAAACATAAGAAGTCAATAACAACAGACAATTGGCAGACTCTATAAACAACTTCTCAAAGTCAGACCACTGGCAGTACATTCGATTATCACATGGATGAATATGAATTTGACTTGCCTTCATTATTTGGTATAAAATCTGCAGGGAGTTTTAGATCATAGCAAAAAAGCACATCTCTCTTGTATCTAAACCCATCAATGTCCATGTAAGAAATTGCTCCAACAGAGGTGGCACTGCAAAATCACATTCAGCATTTAGTGGTGTCCCAAACCCAAGTATGCACGAAAATTTATACCCAAAAAAAAAAAAAAAAAGCAAACTTGCTGTCAAACAATACAGTCATACACCTAATTAAATTTGATGAGAGAAGTGTTATGCATTCCTTTAACTATGGAAATCAGAAGATAATTCAAAAGAAAACACAAAAAGCCATGCAATCAAAACAAATAACTAAGTACCACTTGATGACCATGTTCAAATATAAGCAGCCATATGGGGGAATGGTAGCCTGATGCTTTATAGATTTATTTGTTACACCTTATGTCATCAAGTTAACAGAGAACACACCCAAGTGGAATTACTTTTCAGGAAATATAAGTCACTGAATGAAGCTTGACATTCATATATAATCGCATGCACAGAGAGTGGTATACAGATATGAAGTAGACATCTTTGATGAAAAACACAATGTATGAAAAATACAGAAATTAGCAGTTTAGCAGTTAGCACCTGACGACGAATGTTACTGTACAACACAACAGATGAATCTTCGTAAAGAAGATTTTTCTCAAATGCAACATCATCTTTCGTGACCTTTTAACCTTTTGACCTCTTAACTCATTGATGATTTGACAACAGATAATGCTACATACTAGCAAGAAATTAATTGAAGAATGAGTTAGGTGAATTCCTTACCTATCAGAAATTGACCTGGGAATGCCTGCTTCCTCTTCACATTCCTTTATTAGATTCTCTTTGCAGGAGATGCCATGTGGCTGGAATACCATGGCGAAAGCAAGATTAAGATAACTTACTGTTAAAGGTATACAGTACTAGTAATTATGTTTAAAGAACAATAATATTTTTTTTAAACCATCAGCATATGAAGATAAGAGACTCTGATAGAAGTCAACAAAACCAGGCGAAATCAGCTGGATTTTTTAACAAATTCAATCTGATAATCATTCAAAAGTAAAACATGAAATTAAGCAAATGATAACTAACAATTGACAGCCACATACCAGCCCTCCAGCAACAAGATGATCAAGCATCCCAGGGTAAGTAGGTTTCATTTGACTTCTCTTTCCAATCCAAAGAAATTTTTGTCCATTTATCTCAACATACCCATTCATGTGAACACCATATGCCTAATATGAACACGAAAAACAGAGACAAAGAGCAAGGGATCACTATACTTCTTTGTCCATGTGAGAACAGCAAGATTGCTAAATTGTAAAGATGATAACTAGAACTTCAAAAATGTACATGTTCGAAAGACCAGAACATTTCAAACTAAAAGTAGTCAATGAACTTGACTAGGTAGAGAATAAAATCATTCAAGCATAAAAATCCCACGCAGGCATAAAACACTTTCTTTTCTTGTTCAGAAACCATATGCAATCAAGTCAAGCACGTCCATTCGAATCCATTGGCAAGCACTAGGAGAACAAAAAACAAAAAAAAAATGACTTCAGAAGGAACAGAAAACCTTTATGCCAAAGTAAGGAGCAGCCGCACGTTCAAGAGAGAAGAATGAAGGTACCCCAAAAGAAGATGTCACGGGGTAATGCTGTTTGTAGATTTATCAACAACACTGAGAAATGTTAGCATAGAACAATTAAAAAAAAAAGGTTTACTTTGAATTAAAAACTACAAAAACATATAATGAAGTGACAACGAATACCTCACTGCGGATACCTGGAATCAATTCTCCCAAGCTTTGGATGACACCCGCAACCGCTCTCGTCCTCTCTACTGGCGTCGATAGAGACTCATGAAGAGTGACACGGCCATCATCAAAGCGATGGTCACCATTACCAAACAAACACGTAAAAACACCGGGAAACTCTTTCAAATGATCCACAAACCTGCATAAGATCAACAACATGGAATCCATTTTGAAAAATCTTTCTTCTTTGAGAAAACAATGAAAGCTGATAAATAAAGATTTACCCTTTATGGATGAAACCAACGACCTGATCCTCGATTACAAATGGCACAAACTCGGTCTTCGATTCCTGCTTGCGCTCCTCCAATCGAAGGAGAAACCATGAGACTAGGAAAACAAACTGAAAACTAAGACTGGTAAGCGAAATGGGAGACGTACGTGCCCTCGATTGCAAACTCGGATTTTGTGGAAGTAGCCCCGAAGGTCCCGACGATCGTCGTCTTCGTGGGAAACTTGCATGACATCTTCCCAACGGAACCTCGTCGTCGATGCGACAAGGGAGCTGGTGAATCTCGGATTGGAAACCAAGGGTTTCGAGAATGGGGTTTTGGTTCTTCCAGCGGGGCGAGGAAGCAGCGCGAGCGCCGCCGGCAATCGAAGGCAGGCCATGATCCAAACCGAACCCGAGGTCTGAGATCACGAGCACGATTAAATTTAATTAAAACAAACACCATAACTGGAGGATGATGCAAATAACTTCTATTGGTCCGGCCCAGGACAATATATGCGCCTTAAGTTTCTAATGGGCTCCAAAACCCACCAAATGGGTTTGGGTTTGAACTAACTTTATTATGTCGTTGTGGCAAGTGAGAATTGAAATAATGTTGAAGTTTTTATTCTCTGTTTTATTATTATATCATCATATCAAGATTTCTTTTATATAACATGCCCAAATTTAACCTCTTAATTTCTTCAACCAAGATGGCAGGTCACCAGGAAAACAACCTCCACATTGTCCCCAGCGCTGAGTGACTTGCCTCTTGTGGTTCTCTCCTGAATGATCAAACTAATGGATTTTGTCTGGGCTTTAGCCAAACAACACAAGCGTCATAAAGTGAAACAAAGATTATTATTGTTTCATAATCCACAACTCGCTGCAAAGCTCATCTCAATGATGGTCTGCGGTCTGGCTTTGTCAATAGCTTGCGAGTTGGGAGAAAAAAAAGGATTTCGCTGATGGAGAACGACATCAGCGAGATCTCTTTGAGATCCCAGAGTGCCCCAGTCTCAAGTCTCTGATCATGCAACAAAATGGAAGGTTGGAGAAAATATGGGATGGCTTCTTTAACTTCATGACACATGTCACGCTCCGGACCCGGTTTAGACCCAGCGTGCGGACAAATGGCTCTCACAAGACGTAAACTCCATAAGTTTGCAAGGCTTCACAACCCAAGTAGAGCAGACAAATATAACAAGCCAATAACGAAAGAAGTCATTTATAAAATAGTACTAACATGTTCAAGTGTATTAAGCCTTCATTTACAATTAAGAGTGCACAAAAATCTAGCATGAGCAAGCCAACACTGAAATGATATAGCTCACAGCTAAAATCACTTTATTTATTAAATTAAAAATCCTAGCTTTAGCTTAAGTAAATCAAACAACCATTGAGACCTGAAAGGTTGAAACACAACCATAGAGTACACTTGTTTTTCAGGGGTTGAATGCTTCTTCACTCTAGAGGTAAGTTGCATACAGTGATACAATCATTCATATATGAAGCTAAGAAAAAACTGAAGACCAAATTAAGAACAACAGCAGTCCAATTTTAATGATTTGGCTTTGGCATATTTTACACTCAACCTTTTAGTAAGAGTTTACAAACTGACAATAACAAGTCCAAAACTGATTAAAACAACTGAATTCCAAAGCTTTTTTATTTTTTTTGTGCCAAAGCAAGATTTATGTTCAAATGAAAACATTTCCTTCAAAATATACATCAAGGTATTTCTTATTCATGAAAAATGTATGCCAACTGCCAGTACAGTAATATATATATATATACACACACACTCAAAAACACACCCTGTACATATTACTTTAATTAAGTCATATCAGATAACTATACAAATGGTCAAATATAGCAACAAAATTCAAAGTTAGGCCTTTGATACTTGGGTAACGTTGCCAAGAATTTTCTAAAGGTATTCTTTTTATAAAGCAAATCAACTTTGATTCATGAATAATCCATAACAAAATATTTAAGTCATTCCTCAATTCACAATCCTAATAGCAACAAAGAATCAAGAATAATATTCTAAGGTTAAGTCCCTGAAATCTTGCAAATAAACAATCTAACAACCACTGCAAGGAAGCTTGTTACTTTCCTCGTGGGTGGTTTGCTTTTTTTTTTACTTTCTGTTTTGGTGGGGTGTTTGTATCACTTCTTGTGGTAAGTCCTGGGTGTCTATTCCCCTCGTTGAAAGGTGGCGGTTGTTACATATTTTCGTTTTAATGAATATGGTTTATTCATCTTTAAAAAAATAATAAATATTATCAGAATCATATTGGAAAAATCCATGAAAATAAAGCTAAACTCTAATTATTAATAACAAAAAGATAACAAAAACACTAGAGGATTGTACCTTCTGAAAACAGCCTAAAAAGATAAAACTCTAGAAAAATAGGATGAAAAAAAAATCAAATTCCACAAGAGAATCAAAACTGAATACCATTTCTTGAATTCAAAAGGAACAATTAAAAGAAAAATATCCAAACTCTTCACAAATTCCACGACATCATAGCTAAAACCCCCAATGATCCATAAGAAAACGATAAAACTAACAGCATAGAAATCAAATTCAATCAAGAAAAAAAAACAAAAGAAAAACCCAAGAAATAGGGTGTGATCTGGGAGAACTTGTTATTGAATCGAAAGAAATCAGCGAATGCAGGATGGCGCATGCGAGTGAGGAAATTGGAGAAATCAAGGGAAGACTGTGGCGAGGGTTCCATCAGAGAAGCCCTAGATGGAGATCGATCGGGATCGGCATCGGCATTGAGGATGAGCATGAGAGGGTGATCATGTGGAGAGAGGGTGTGAGTGAGTGAGTGTGTGTGAGAGAGAGTGTGTGTGTGTGTGTGTGTCATTTTTTATTTAGGTTTTTTTTTTTTTAAACTGGCTCTATAGCTCATTAAAAAAATTTATATACATAATTATTGAGGCGGTTTTTAAAAACCTCTCTATTAAAGAGCTTCTAAAAATGAAAAATGGTGTAGTGAGATGAGGTTTCCTATGGCTTGACCGCTGGTCCCCCAAAAGGTTCGGACCTCCCTAAGCGAAATTAAGATGTTTGGGACATTGAAAAGGCAAAATACTGCTCCCAAATCCTAAAAGCGAAAGGACATTTGATGAATAGGTGGTCCATTGTCACCGTCACGGCGAGACAAAGCACACGAGTCAACATGAAGATTCTGTTGCATTCACATTTTACTACGTTGTCTATGGTTAAAATCTTGTTGTCTAAAGAAAGCCAAGTAAAGATTTTAACTTTGAGTGGGCAAGCCCCCTTCCATAAGGATTTGCTGGGGCCATCAAAGTCCACTATCATTTAGGAATTTGTAGCAGGATTTAATCAAGAAACTCCCATTTTTGTCCCAGCGCTAAATTTTGCGATCTTCTCCCTTGGATAGCATAGTGGCTAGCCACTTATAGGTTTCAAGGAGGTTAATAGAAATGGTGGTAGTCTTTAGTAGTTGGAAATTAGACACCATGAGATATGGGTTTGGCTATTCTATGAATAGATTGGGCCACACATCTTTGGGAGCTTGACCATCAAGCCGCTTGTCAAACTAGAAGAGAGCACCTCTACCATCCTTTAGGATTATGTCAGTACCTTGGAGGAACGAAGGCTGGCAATGTAGAATACCTTTCTAGAAGAATGATCGCCTATGTGGTGTTGTATAGAAAAACAGTTCATGTCTATCAAGCCTATTGTAGTTAAAAGAAATCACTGGTGACCAACGAGATATATTATTATTAGAGAACTTCCACCACCATTTTCCAAGAAGTGCATGGTTGAAGTCCTATAAGTTTAAGATTCCCCAATCTCCTTAATTTTTAGATTTACATATACTAGGCGATGCTACAATTTGGCATTTAATTTGATTAAGCAAGGTTTTTGGTTTTCCACAAAAAATCTCTGTGAAGTTTGTATTGATTAATTTTGGAAGTTTGAATACTGACATCCAATAAGTTGAGATAGTGGATAGGGCTGAGTTGAGTTTTCATGAGGAAATATTAAAGTTTTCATGTGGCAAGGCGGTTTTTTGACCACTTAGGGTGAAGAGTAGCCAGCATGGTGCATAACCTCCGTCTCTCTCTGTTGTTGTATTTTATAATATTTTCTAATAAATATGATTTATTTATATTTTTTAAAAAGAAAAACCTTTCTTAACATTTTTCTTCAACCAAGATCGCAGAGCACGAGAAGCACAACTACCACATTGTCCCCCACACTGAGCAAATTGCCTCTTTGTTCTCCTGAATGATCAAACTAATGGATTTTGTCTGGTTCTTAGCGAAACAACACGAGAGTTTTAAAATGAAAAAAAAGCTTATTAGTGCTTCATGATCCACAACTCTCTGCAAAGCTCATCTCAAGCATCCAATGATTGGCATATAAATACAACCCGGACAGCGTGTTCGTCAACCACGTTCACAGAGCGACCAAAGCTCGTCCACTCAACCAATCAGATAAGATTGCTCCTTGCCGGATGCTTGTCGGCTGGTACACACGTGATTAAGATTCCCATCTCTCCTCTTCACTTGTCTTCTCAAGTGGCTTATCCCTGTTTTATAATCTCTAATCATCTTCTTGTCTGTGGTTTAGCTAACCCCATCCCTGCTCACTGGAGTCTTGCATTTGACTATATCCACATTACTCATTCCTAATGAAGAATCAAGTTCTTAAAATAAATAAAAGTTAGAAAATTTTCTGCAAGTTGCCACCTGTAGTTAATTGAGACATAGAGACACCGGTGTCACATGGACTGCCTTACCAAACCTCCCAATGGAGTCTTTATAAACACCTCTTGTGTAGGTGCTCTCGTCTAAGCATACCAAACTATTCACAAGCTCTCTTTGATCATATGGTAATGGCTGCCTCTTCCTATAACCAGTATGAGAGCTTCCAAACTCCACGGCGAACTTGCCGGAAGTCTGGGCTTCGCCGGAGGTGTTTGATGATGGTGAAGCAGCAGAAGACAAGGTTCTATATCTTGGGAAGATGTGTGTCCATGCTCTTGTGCTGGCATGTTCATGGATCCTCAGATTGATGCTACATATGTGTGATGACAAAGGAAACAGATGCATTGAAGTTGGTTGGACTCTTGTCCTGCCAAGGTGGTTGAAGATGATGGGCATTTATTAGAGAGAGCTTTAATGATCATACAAGCTGCAAATGAGGCTAGATTGAAGATCATAAAAGAGAAGGATCGATCCAAGGGAAAAAGAAGAAAGGAGAAGGGAATGCAGAGCATAGATGTCCAGGACAAAGGAAGGACAGATTAATCCATGATCTCAGCATGTTGGACAGATAATCATTGCCATTGGAGAAAAATTAGTTGGAATATGACATTATTGTGGAACTTGAAAATGATTGAGCAGACAGATCTTTGTAACTTGATTTTAGTTTTGTATTATTTAAATAGAAGGGAATTGCAGTGAAATTTGATCAATGTGTGAGGTGGGATTCGCTATAAGATTATTATTATTATTATTATTATTATTATTATTATTATTTTGATAAAGTAGATCAACTATACGTTGTATTGTTGGTCAACGCTCGTCTATTAATGGTGGCAAATTTATCTTTTTATTTTTTATTTTTTATTGGTCAAAATATCAAAATGGTCTCTCTGTTTTGCATTTTCCGCCCTTTTAGTCCCTCTAATATAAAATCCGCCTTTTTTATCCTCGTATTTGCACATTTATGTCCTTTTAGTCCCTCCAATTGACGGATCAACCATTTTGGTCATTTTAACTAATAAATTAAAGGGACTAAAAAGGATTGGTCATTTTAACTAATAAATTAAAGGGACTAAAAAGGATGAAAATGTGTAAATACAATGACCAAAATGGCGGATTTTACAGCTTAAGGACCAAAATGTGCAATTACAAGGACCAAAATGGCTGATTTTATATTAGAGGGATTAAAAAGGCAGAAATCGTAAAATAGAGGGACCATTTGATATTTATACCTTTTTTATTTTGAGGAATTTGTATAGGGCACGTACTCCCAAACTCTATTTTTGAGTTAATAAAGAAATGAATGTGCATAGGAAGGATTTTTTATGATTAATGTTTTTTTTTAAAGATAATATGTTATTAAAGAAGGAAAAGAATTTTTATTACTGAATGTGATTTTTCTCTGTTATAAACTAATATGTTATTAAAGAAGGGGAAATAATTTTTATTAGTGAATGTGATTTATCTCTTTTATAAACTAATATGTTATTAAAGAAAGGGAAAGAATTTATAATTAAAGATTTTTTAAAAAAACTTAGAAAAACCACAAAATACATTAAAAATTAAAAAGTTACAGAAGATATACCGAAAAGAAATAAATAGCATCTGCTAGTTATGGAGTAACAAGAAAACCAATACAAAGAAACTGAACATGGTAATCCCTCGGATAGCATCCGGCTACAAGTAAATGATTAGTTAGGGCCTCTGCTGATGGAGCATCGCTTCCATCATTCACACAGGACTCCAAGAACTCAAGGCTTCACTTGACTGTACCAGTTGACTCCTCCAATTTTTGCTTTTTGGTCTAAGGAGCTACAGACACCCACATGATAAACATATGGATAATTTTGATAATGGTTTTGCTTCTTGGTGCAAGGAGATGCAGACACCCACATGATAAAAATATGAATAATTTTGATAATTGTTGCAACAAACGGAAGAGACTTTAAGTTAAAAATGCACGCATGTCTATCCAACCAAAGGTTCTAGATGATTGCTCTGGACTGTATATGTAAGAGACCGGCCCACCTCAGTGAGACTCAAAACAGAACTCATCACAAGCTAGGTATTGTTTTGCTTAGCCGCATATTAATTCGCACTCCCTCAGAGTCGAACCTGTGACATAAGCCTTTTGTGTTACTTAAAGTGAGCGCCTCTCACCAATTGATCTGTGGATCAATTAATGTTCTATTTATATCTTATTGCTTACAGGCTGCTTACGGCAGTAAGGATAGGCTGTAAAGGAGCTGAATAAGATAGTTGTAAGCCTTACGGAAATGCTTATGACCGTAAGCCTCATCCGTAATGTCTTCTGAATATGCTACGGTCCAGCTTTCAGCCGTAAGCACTAAACCGTAAACTTCGCTGTCTGCTTTTTGCGACTGCCCTTACAGGCGTACATTATTGTCATAAGCTCCTTTGGATGGTCCTTACGGGCGTAAGACTTGCTCATAAAGTCCTTTGAATTGACTCTAAATCCTCCTTACGAGCATAAGTATGCCCACAAGATCTTATGGACTATACTTACGGGCATAAGGCCAACTATAAGCTGCCCATAAGCCATCCAGTTTATCTTGTCCTTGTTGTAATAATGCTGAGAGAGCTCCAACTTCATCATTTTCTGTCTAAATTGCTTCTTTTGGATCTTTCTCATTTTTAAGCACTACCCTAAATCTGTTAATACGAAACACACGATATTTAGGATCAAATTCCACATTATGGTTTTAATGCATATAAATGAGTGTACAAATAGATATAAAATATATGAACAATATACACTCATCACTTCCTATTCATAGAGGAAACAACAAAGCAAAAAGCTAATGAAACAAAGCAATAACAAGAGCACAAAAATTAAAACAAATCGGAACTGAGTAGACAAAGATTTCCCATCCACCAGAGTGGTGGATGGGAAGGACTACAAGGATAGCTGAGAAGCGTCACGCCTCAAACCAAGCGTATCTCTCTAAATGAAAATTATTGATGCAAAACAGTTGAAATAAAAAGTATTATTAATTTAGCAATATGCTAAATTATTTGAATAATTGCACACTCATTGTCACTTGTGTGCGCTTGTGTTCAAACTGGAGTCTCCATTGCCGTGGTAAGCATCTGATTTGCAGTTGTTGCTGCAGAACAAGTCTCAGTGATAAATCCATTGAAGTTAGCGATCTTGAGGTGCTCGAACATGAGCCTGCGGAAACGGCGAGGCACTCTACTTGGCTTCAGATACTCGTGAACCAACTCCTCAACCATCTCCCTCATCATCTCTTCTATATTGCCCACTGCCTCTGCTTCATTGCATTTCTTTCCCTTCATGTAGTACTCCACTGCAAGTCCTACTCTTCTCCTTGTCATCGTCTCTTCATCATCATTCTTTTTATTCTGAAATAATTAACATTATTAAGATCAGAAAAACAATTTGTAATGATAATCACAGTTAACGATATAATATACACCTGGTGTTTTGTGACATCATCCAACAGGCTTAAGAACAGGGCCATCTTGTCATGGAACTTGGAGCGGCTGTCTAGGCATTTGAGAGTATGATCCTGAAGTTGTTTCCCCATGAGAAGCATGGCAGGAACAACTCTCATTCCCACACCACTCACTTCTTTCTTGTGTTCAATGTATTCCTCGAAGCTCATTGACTCCATCAGCTTATCATCCTCTCTCAATTCCCTGTTCCTCATGTATGCCTCAGCCTGCTTCACTCTCTGAGCGCCACACCAATGATAAAATTAAACCCCTTAAATATCATTACCGTGTTGAAGGGAAAGGAAAGGAAGGCTTTTCATTTCGGTATTTTGTCTCAGTTTTACTTACCATGTCATGTAAGTATGGAAAAACGTCCCTTCCTTGTGCATTGCTAGCCTGGATTGCCAGGTCATTCAACGTGTCATGCATTGCCATGAATAATCCCTTCAGTTTAAAGGGGAGACTACAAGCAAGCGATTGATTCCATCTGCAAAAACAGTACTAAATCTTATTCTAATATTGTATAATTATTTATTTTCAGCAGAAATTTGAAGTTGCTTACTGTTCAACTGCTTGACAAAATAGTCTCAATTCGTGAAGGTATTCATGTCTCTCAAAAAGATCTCTCAGGATGTTCTCAATACAGTTGATCTTTGCATAGGCTGATCTACACGCTGCATATTCTGGCTCATAAACTGCTGCGGCGATAGCATAATACACCTTCTCAGGCAATACAGATGACACTAAAGATTCATCAAAGTCGCAAATTTTCCACCATCTGCTAAGACAGACATCGTATTAAAAGATGCATATAGTGTAAAATCACTAACATATATATAGGAAGAACTCCGTTGTTCTCAAAGTGAACTACACTCACCGAAGAATAAAATTCATCTCTTTATGGTACATACTCTGCAGCATGTTGTAGTCTAACTTGGCAAGTTCCATATAAATGGGATTATTGACATTGGAAACTCTGATAAGAACATGTTTATTTAGTTTGTCAGAGATGTAACTGTGATTTGCATATATTACTGCTTATTAGTTCCATGGGAATGCATGCTAAGCTTACCGGTATACAGTCTTGCCCATCCATACATCATTCTCACCATAGTGCTTGATGTACTCTTTTACATCAAGTCTCTGAAGGCTCTTTATCCAAGGATTTTGCATGGCATGGTTAATCTTTTATTAATGAACAAGTGGAAAACATTAAATTGTGGAAATTAAGTTAAGGTCTGTATATATATCTCTATATAGTAATATAGATATAAATTCACCTCTTCCTTTAAGGATTTCTTTAAAGACCACTTATCTTCCAATAGGTTGTATTGTACACAAGATTTGAGATAGTCCTCTGCAAAGGCCCTGGCCTCTCTTAAAATTCCTCTCCCAGGGAATGAAATCTGAGACAATCTACACAAGTTAAACATATCTGAAACCCCTTGATGTGTCTCTCCAGGGAAGCATATGAAATTCCCATTGTCATCTTTGAAGAGCTCCAGGACATCTGTTTATGCATATGATGTAACTAAGACATGGTTGATTACTGTGTCATTGCAAAGAAAGAAGTTTACCTGGAGAAATGGGATAACCATGCATTCTCATTAACCGAAGGGCCATGCATGTGTCATCGATATCAGGGAGTGTAATGTCTCTTCCCCAGGACACGCCTCGTTTGCCATTGTTCCTGCACTAGTTGCAAATACGAACATCCCAAACAAATGTTAATCCTAATTAATCCATTCCATCAGTTGAACAGTACATGTGGCCAAACCTGTACACATAATCAAGAACATCAGAAATTTCTTCACCGAAATGGCGATCAATGCCCAGTCTGTGAATTGTATCAACCATCCAAATCCGATCAAAAATGTCAATAGGATATACGCAAGGAGCTGGTGGTAAGAACAGAATCATGGCTTCAGGATTGTATAAATTAACAGTACTGTTTGAGATAGGTGAATAATTTTTTTAATCAGTTGAATTACCGTGATCATCAAAATGATTGACAATAAATGTCAGGAACTCTAAACACTTGGTGTCACCAGTCATCATGTAAGCTGCAGCAGTGGCTGAGGGAGAATTAAGGAAACTCCCATTTCCACACTGCAGCTTCAGAATTTTATCCCATTGGACCACGTCTTGCAGTGCTTCCAGGGAGTATAGCAATGTAGTATGAACTGAATGCATCATGTCCAAAGGGATCCTGCCAATGCAAGTGCTCCATTACTTACAATCAACACCACAAATATATAGATATGTGTGTGTGTGCATGTGAGATTAAATAACTTGCATGCCTTTTAATTTTCTTCTCCCTCAAACTGAGAATCTTCTCAATACAAGGGAGGTCATAAGGAAGTGCAAGTCCAATGTTCTTAGCTTCATTGAGCATTGAAGGGAAGATGAATTCAAAACCAGCTGTCCTGAGAATAGCTGTTTCCTTGTCAAGATCTAAAACACAAAGCCTTAAGAAGTGAAGTCCTTTGGCAACCTGCTCTTCTCCTGCTTCCCATTTCTTGAGTGCAAGAACACATGCAAGAGTGCACACAAGCCTGTCATAGAGCAAGAAGGAACTGGGTTCTCCCCATGAGCCATCTTTGTTCTGGTTCTCAAGAATCCACTTCAGAGTCATTGGATACTGGGGCTTCTTTGGGTTATCTAATGATGGTATCCTGGCAATCCATGCTGTGTCATAAGCTGATGGGCTTATCTCCCCATCATTCATCAGTTTAAACTTTTCTTTGATTTTCATTATCAATGTGTCCATCCTTTCTTCACTGCTGTTTGGCTGCAACAATTTAATTACGTGGTCTCATAGTTTATATATGTACGCATGAATTTATGTAAGCTTCCCTGTGAATATAATACAGTTGCAGCCTTGCAGGTTCGGGTTTGGGAAGTGGTAGAGTTTACCTTGCTGGTGTTGTTCCATTCTGGTAGTTTAAACTTCTCAGACGTTAAAAATTCTTGTGCTTTCCTTGTATTTTGTGGGACTATATTATCTACAAGTACGTGCAACTTGAGTTACAATAAATTTTTTTTTTTTTTAAAAAACGACAAGTGTCAAATCAAAGGGTGGTACGTGGGGGTCACGAGGCGCTTGAAAACCCCACGTAAGCCTTGTGTTAATGAAAGAGGAAAACAGGCATCCATTTGTAAAAGAGGAAAACAGCTAAATGTGATCGATGGCCAGGCAGCTCGATCAGCCTCATCTGATTCAACACATATATTATATGCTTATTCATGCCTTCTCCTTTGTGTTAATGAAATCATTTTGTTTGTAATTGAGTGCAAATGTCAAAACAAAAACATCATTCAATTTTAGACACGCTAGCTCAAGAATGAAGAAGTTCGAGAGGCATGAATACACCACCCATAAGTATAAAGTAAGAAAAACAAAAGGCTTGAGATTAAAACCAACAAGGAAAAACTTCGAAGCATGCGCATGCAAGCTAAATGATACATTTTTAGCATGAAAACAAGGTGATATATAATAGATTCATACCTAAAGCTCTACTAGAGCTTAATGAGAGGCTTCCAACTAGATTGTTGGACTTGCTGGAGTTGCCACTCCTTGAGATAAGCAAAGAGCATGTTGTGCTATAATCCCTGAAAAGTTTAAAGCAAGAGAAGCCAAGCCGTGAAGAAACCAGGCATGTGAGGCTATCCATAATGCAATGGAAAGCAAAGACTCTACGTACTGTGACTTAGCTACTCATTTCTCCCACTATATAAATACAGAGATAAGGAAGACTTGTATGCTTAATTTGTATGTTTAATGTAAACAATGTTTTGATTTCCAGCAGATACAGCCAATTATAGATCTATTAATTATTATTCTTATCATGTCATATAATTTTTTATATGCTAAATTATTTAGGTGTAACCATTGATTAATTAGAGGTAGATACTCAAATAAGCTTTAGTATTGCCTATATACTTCCTTATAATTCAAAAAATAAATAGAAAAATATAAAAAAACCAATGACTTTTTGATACATTGACATTGGGTTTTTTTTTGTGTAAAGTGTTCATCTCTACTTAAGGACAAGATTCGAAACCTAGCACACGCAAAATAAGGGCACAAAAGCATTGAAGGATTATCTCCATCTTTGTGCATAATATTTACATGTAATTTGTCCATATTTCATTAAAAAATAATAAAAAAATGCTTAATCAAAAAAATTTTTAAGGATTAATTTTCAGTTTTTTTCCTAACATTTATTTAAAAACAAGAGCCTTGAGGTCACTTGCAAGTTGGTCAAAATCTAATGTCAAATGCAACAATATCAAAGTATTTTTTTATATAGAAATAGATAAATCGTTGTTGTATAAAAAAATTATTAAAAAAAAGATTAAAAAAAAACTCAAAGGTCTCAAGTTCAAAACTTGATGATAGTAGTAGTGATAATGGATCACCGGTTATGAGTACATGCTCACAGCTTACCTTTCATTCTTGGTTGAGAGTGCGCATCAGCTGAATAATCGATTCCCATCTCGTACATATAACTCTCATAAGTGATTTGTCTATATTTCTTTAATAATAAAAAGGAAATTATAGCCCTTGAAAGGGTGAGGATTGGTACAAGGGTGGTGAATTAAAGATAACAATAATAAAGCAATACGCTAAGTTATTTAGGTGGACAAGTTGCTATAAAAAACAGACAATTTATATGCTAAAATAAGCTTGGTTTATTGTCAGTCTAATATTTTTTTTTTTAAATCCAAACATACTGACAAAAAAAATTGCAACATATAGGACACCAAAGCCATCTGCAATTTGGTACAAAGCTCAATGTCAAACACAAGCACCTCCTTTTATCAATGAATTTATTCTATTTTATTAAAAATTTATTATAGAAGGGTTTGGGAATTTATAATCCTTGGTAAGGGAAAGATTGGTGCAAGTTAGTTGAAATAAAATAAGGAGTAACTGATGCACATATGGCAAACCCTAATTACCCTATGTGTTAATTTGTTCCATATAATTAATTTTTAGGAGATTATTAAGTCATTATAACTAACGTATCACTATATTTATCTGTTCTTTTGACATCTTTTATGGTACAGTGCTTGTTATCTTTGTAAATAAAATTAAATTAAATTAAATAGTAAAAAAGTAATGTCAATTATTTAAGTACTACCGCTAAGATGTTAAATAATAAAACATATTAGGAACCAAAAGAAGTTTTATTTATTGTGAAATTAATTCTCAGTAATTCAAAGATATCATTTTTTATATACTTTAGTATATTGTCATTACTCAAAGACGTTAATATATATATATATGGAGCACGTATCATTTAAAGACGTCCTTATATTTAAATCTAGGGCCATCCTACAACGGTCATTAGATTTACATTTAACAATCACTGTTTATACGTACATAATACCTAATAGTAGTTAATAACATATAACAATGTTTAACAATATTTATCAGAATAGAAATATAGTAACTAACAATAAACTCTACACACCACCCCTATAAATAACAACCGTAAATCATGATATAATGGTTATCATCAAACATCTCTAAATTTTAAAAAACTAGCAAATACCCAAAAGAAAACACATTATCTATGGATGGGTGAAGTCAGACAAATAAAATAATAATCCAACCAAACCATGCTATTTAAGGAGTAGAGGCACCCACTACAGCATTTCATACAAAAACCTACCACCTTCCTCATCGTACAATGTCACAAGTGATCACCACTTACTGTAAGTTTTCGTTGTTTGGATAAACAATTTTTTTTATATTTAATCAAAATTAATTAATTATCAATGATTAATTATATCAGCACATGAATATATGCAATATATTAATATTATTTTTAAAAAAATCACAAGTATAAAATCATCTAATATGTCTCTTGAAGTTTTCCAGGAATAAAAAAGTAACCACTGCTCTTGATTTAAGCAATTGATGTGAATAATAAAACTTTTTTTAATAAGTTAAGGTAAACTCTGTTTATTGTCATTGTACTTTTTCAAAATTCGTAGATATTTTTTCAAAAAAAAAAATTCGTAGATATTAAAAAAATAGTAATAGGGTCATTTTTTCAATATTTAATTCCTGCCATACTCTGTTAGAATTTTTCCTTTTTTTTTATACAAAATAAAGATACTAAGGTTACTTGCAATTTGGTATAGACCTCAAGGTCAATTGCAACTATCTCACGGAGGGACATATTTTTAATAACTCCTTTTATTAATGAATTTGTTTTATTTTTTAAAAGAAAATTTCATAAAAGGGGTTGAGAATTTATAATTCCTTGTAAGAAAAAAAAAAGATTAAGGCAAGTTGATTGAAATAAAATAAGTATTAATAAAGTCATGTGCTAAATTATTTTAGGTGTAACCACCTAAGCAATTAGAAAAATAGGAACATATTATAAACTAAATAAACTTTATTTATTGCAACGTCTGATCATCTGTTAGGTGTCTTGCCCTCAATAGATTATCATCTTCACATAGCTATTCTAGACTAATAAAATTAAGAATCTAAACAACCTAGCATTATGAGGTTGCAATATACCATCAAATTCTACATGTCTGCTTTGTTATACAGTGGAGGAATCATTAATCATTTTTCCTCAATTGTTAATTTGCCTCCAGAATATAGAGTCATTTTAGCCACATATTCGATTCCTCTCATTATCTCAACATTTACCATGAAGAAGGTGTGGTCCTTTTAGAGGTTTAACCTAGGATCTCACCTCATAGACACTCAAGAACTTTTAGTTTAGAAAAATTTTTGAAACATCTTATTATAACAAAATAATTGTATTTTTAATTGCCATTCTCTCCAACTTTTTTCGATTTTAATAAAAATTGACGAGGTATTCCTTCTTTGGTTGTTTGTAGCACCAATTGCTAAAAAAAAAAAATTTAATTGGAGGAATATCCCCCCGCAACAGTCAACATACCCTAGACTTAATTTCTTCTTTCCCACCACAGCTTTTGATGAAACTCCCATCTTGGATGGATGATCACATAAATTATTTATTTCATTGGTGCCACTATGACTTCAATTTGTTTGCTTTTTTTTTTTTTTTTTTTTTTTTTCGAGTCCAATGGATTTTGAGGTTTTATTTTGTCCTTTGTAATGTTAATTTTGGTTTTCTTTTTTTCCTTCAATTTATCATATAATTGTCTTGTATGGATGTAATTGTCTTTAATTTACTTAACAAAATTGTGATTTCTCTATTTTTATTAAAAACAAAATGTCCATGAAGCTACAATAGCATGAGAAAGAGAGTGATCCCTTCTTCTTTTAGTATGAGTTGACCTCCGTCACTTTCTGGCAGACTTCATCAACTACTATGTGTTTTCTTTTCTTTTCCTGCTTTAGTATGTGATTATTAGAAATGCATCACCTCTTTTGATGTACTTCTTATTCTTCTTGTTTTTGTTCTTTTACTTTTCTCTACCCATGCTTCTACTTGGGGTTGTTAGCATTAGTTTGTACTGTTTCAGCTTCTTCTGTTCTGTTCTCCAGTTTTCTAATAAAATTGTGGTTTATCCACTTTTATAAAAAAAAAATAGTCATTTCTTTTAACACTAAGCCTATGTTTGGTTCAAGGACGAGTTTGGAGGGGGAGGAGTAAGGGGGAGTTTGGAGGGGAGGAGGATGGAAGGTTTTGAAAAATTTTGTGTTTGGTTCAATAGAGGGGTGAGAAGGGGTGAGGAGGAGTAAGTATATTTTTTTTGTTTGGTTGTGAGGAGGAGTGAGGAAGGGTAGGGAGGAGTTTAATGTGTATTTGACTATTTTGCCCTTTAGTTAGTAGATAAAGATATATCTTTTAAAATTATTTATCAATAAATTTTAATTTATTTTATTATTTATATATTTTTTTTAAAATTACTTGTTAAAATATTTTAATTTATTTTATTATTTATATTTTTTTTTTGAAATTACGTTTTACCAAATTTTATTTTATTTTATTATTTATATTTATTTTTTAGTTATTTATTAAGTTAGTTATCCGATAATGAAAACAATTTAATTTATATAGGACATGTTCGGAATTCTTAAAATTGATAAGGGATAGTATTGTCATTTCCTCTTACTATTATTATTATTTTTTTTGTAAGAAAACTCACCCCCCCAAAAACCCCAATTTGGGTGGGTGAGTTATGAGGGATGAGGAGGGGTGAGTCACCCCTCCTCACCCCTCCACATACCCTCTCACCCCTCCAACTAAACAAGAGGATTTTTTCAAAAACCTCCTCACCCCTCCAAAACCCTTCATCCAAACAAGGCCTAATTATCTATTAAACTATTTTGAAATTAAAAAAAAAAAAAAAAAAAAAAAAAACCTAGAGGAGACATCAGCCTAAATTTTGCGTCTAAATTAACATATTATCCGTGTGGAATGTAAAGTTTGACCAATAATTTAAAAAATAAAATCATAACAATAAAACAATAACCCAACCATAATTACCCAATCACACCACGCACCTCATCATTTATAGATGCTAGTATGTGGACCCGGACTAATGTTGCGGTCTTTAAGATTTTTTTTTTTTTGGGGTTTTATTTTTATTTTAATGATGCAAGTGTTGTGGGTGTAATCTATTTCTTTATTAATAAAAAAAATAAATACATAATATTATAATGTGAATCTAATTATATACTTATTAATAATATTAGTTGCATAATTTACTATTAGTTACATATTAATAGGTTTATTAGTAGATATTAGGTTTGTATTATTATTTATATATTTATCCTTAGTAGGATAATTTAATTGGTTGTAATTTGTGGGAATTTTCTTGTACTTGTACTATTAGTTACATATTAATAGGTTTATTAGTAGATATTAGGTTTGTATTATTATTTATATATTTATCCTTAGTAGGATAATTTAATTGGTTGTAATTTGTGGGAATTTTCTTGTACTTGTGTCACATTTTTTCTTTATGTTACATGGCAAAATTCCCACTTATGCTTTTCTATACAGAGTTAATGTTAGGCAGCCTAACTTTCGTGTTTTATGTGGTCTGGAGTTAGAAACCACTGATCATCTCTTTTGGAGATGTAGAAAAACTCAGGGTTAGTTGGAGTCTTGTGGCTAATTACTTGGGTATTAGTCTTCACACTCTCAACAACCCCTAGTCTTCACACTCTCAACAACTCCACATTGGGAGATTGGCTCCTAAACCATTTCAATTGTCCTCAACGTGATGGTTTTTCTAAAACTCTCATTGCCTCTTGTCTTTGGGTGATCTAGCAGGATAGATGTAATCACATTTTGAGAAACAATCAGTAGGATGCTCGTAGAACTTTCCAAAGTAGAAATAATCAGTAGGATTTATTAATCTACGGATCAATTGGTGAGAAGCGCTCACTTTAAGTGAGACAAAAAGCTTAGATCTCGGGTTCGACTACGGAGGAGTGTAAGTTATTGTGCGACTAAGCCAAACAATACCTTACTTACTTGTGATGAGTTCTGTTCTGGATTCTGTTCGAGATCTCACTAAGGTGGGCCGGTCTCTCACATATAAATTACAAATATTTGTTGCCACCAGTGAAATAAACCCATTTCTTCCCTCTTTCACTACAACTTCTTGTGAAACGATGTCCAATATTGGACTTGAATAAGAAACTCAACCACTACTCATTCCGGTGCCACCCTGGATAATGATCATCTAAGTTATTTATTTCATCGACACCACTATGACTTTCAATTTGTTTGCTATTTAAAAAAAACTTCATATTCACTTCTAGTGGATTTTGAGGTTTTATTTTGTTCCTTCGCCCTGTCAACTTTAATTTCTTGTTTGGCTTCAATCTATCATGTAATTGTGGTTTTCTATTTTTATATTAAAAAAAAAAATGTCTAAGATTCAAAGATGCTGCAATAGTATGAGAAAGAGTCATCTTTTTTTAATAATAACTATCCGCTAAATTATTTTAGAATTAAAAATAGGAAAATTAAAAAGAAATTGTTTTTTTTTTTTGATGAAAAGTGGATAAACCACTAATTTATTGAAAAAGCGAAGAACGGACAGGAAGTAAATAAGAGTACAGTCAAACAGCAAGAAGATAAAGGTAACCTCACCAGAAGTGAGGAAGGAAACAGAGAAGAAGAACAACGGTAAGAAGAAATAAGTAAAATAACTGAACTAACGAAGACATCCAGAAGGAGTCACAGGCCAGTCCAGTCAGAGGGAGAACGACTACTCGCGATCCAGGGTGTGGTCAGGGTCTCCAGAAGGATCGGCAATTCTGGAGCTCAGGAAGCTGAGAGATCTCTTAATCCTCCTAGAAGCGTCGGTGTTCTCTTGTGAAAAAGAAATTGTAGCTGCTCAGTTTTGCAAACTAAAAGGGGAAGAATTTTTTGGTTTTTAAACTATGGTTTCTCAAGCTAATAAAAAAGAAAAAAGAAAAGTTGTTAATCATGGGTAAAATCATCAATTCAGTTATTTCTTTTTATTTTTTAATAGAATAGTAGGTGAGAGTAATTGAAAAAAATATATATATTTATGTCATATAGGCCAATTTTTAAATGAAATGATGATTTTGCTTTTAACCCCTAATTATTGAGATAATTAATTATTTATTTTCTTCTATTTGATTGTTCTTTTTTATTGGTATTGGTTAATAAAAGAAAGTGATGATGTAACCGTATTTGAGGGATGTGGTGCATGGCATCTAAGGCGAGGGTATAGATGATTATTCCTAAATTTTGATCTCATTTATTAGAAAAATTCGGATGGTTGAAATTTTTAAAAATAGTCTAATAAAGTCAATATCAAGTTGTATATAAAAAGAAATTGAATTTATTAGAAAATTTCAGTTGGTTGAAATTTTTTTAATGTAAAAATAGTTTAATAAAGTCTATCAAGTTGTATATATAAAAAAAAAATTGAATTTTGAATCCGGAGACAATATATGTTTAACAATGTAGAAATTAATTTTATATTCGGTTCTGTATGTTGTCCATATTTCGTAAAAAATAAAAAAAATAAAAAAATTATATACAAAAGTGAAAGTTGGAGCGTTAAAAAAAAAGTATCAACCATATATAACTAGTATGTTATATATAGTATCAACCATATATAACTAGTATGTTATATATATATTGACAAAGACAAATAAATACGTATGAAAATGCACCAATTATAATAGTTTAATGAATCCATAAGAATTTACCATGTGAGACGGGTTAACACATGGGATAATGATGACCTACCACATGCACCCAAAATGATATATTATAAATAATAATTTGGGTGAAGATTATGGGAGAAATTCATCATTTGAGGGTTGTGATACATGATATATCATATATATATATATATAGTTACATATTGTATACTTACATGAATTTAATATATGATTGTAAAGTTTATATATGATAATTCCCTACCCGTTAGGACTGGTCATGGGTCCAGTGGCCCATGTGCTAGCCCGAACCCAACCCAAAAACTATAGGATTTGGGCTTAAAAAAATAGCCCACAGAGCCTTGTTGAGCTCAAATATATATGCTTGATTGAATTTCTGGCTAGATTTGAGTCTTACAAATTTTAGCCCAACTCGACCCAGTCAGGCCTGAATAACTAAATAATTAAATTATATATATATATATATATATATATATGAAATATAAGGATTTGTGTTTTTCTTCACTTTAGTTTGTTTTTTTCATTTTGCTTGTATTTATTTAATTATGTGACAAAATATTAATGTTATGCAAATAGTTTTATTTACCTAATTGTATAATTTTGTAAATAAAATAAAATTTTGTTTATTTTTAAACCGGAATAAGTTAGGTCTGGGCCTAATGAAATTCATTGGAATCAGACTTAGGCCAAAATAATTTGACCTGATTATAGCCCATTCCGGTCCGGCCCTAATACATAGACTATTCTTTTGAGTCTAGCCCAGCCCAATTCATATCCAGCACTATTAGAGTAAAATATGTTTATAAAATTTATTATAAACATATTCCATTAGATGATCATCGACCAGCTCTCTTTTCTCTCAACCCAACTCCATTTGTCCCATTTTTTATTTTTTATTATTTCCTGCTATCGAGATGTTATTTAATTTTTTTATTTTATTTTTTTTTTTTGCGAGTGAGAGACAGGCTGTGGATCTGCAGTAAAAAAAAAAAAAATGCCAACAAACCCAATGACCCCAGTCTCTCATCATATAGATAAAACTCATAAAAGCATATTGGGAGTGGACGTGGCCACTAAAGCATATTTCAGACAAAAGCGGTAGTTGAAGTGGACGTGACCACTAAAACATTTCAGACAAAAGCCAGCTGGCTACCAGCTCTCATCATCACTCCGTGCCACTGCCACAGGTGATTACTGATCAACTCATCTTAATTTCTTCATAAAAATCACAAGAAATACTATACATTGATTCATCATTCATCCTCTGGTCTTCAGCTATATATATATATATATATATATATATATAGAGAGAGAGAGAGAGAGAGAGAGAGAGAGATACTAGCTACTAACAATATCATCACCATGAGTGACTTCATCATCACAAGATCATCCCAGGCCATGGTGCTCCCCAGCAAGCCAACGTACAACGGCAACCTCCCTCTCTCCCTCGTAGACAAAGCACTGTACATGAGAAGCATGATGGAGCTGTTCCAAGTGTTCCACACCGGCCATCACCCAGCCAAGCTCATAAGGCAAGCTCTGGCCATGGCACTCGTGCCTTACTACCCAGTCGCTGGCCGCCTCGCTGAGGATCATGTTGCATGCACCGGCGAAGGGGTTTTGTTCTCAGAAGCCACTGCTAACTGCTCCTTGAAGGACCTCAAGATTAACTTATCCCAACCTTTATTAATCCCCGTCAATGACCTCCTTCCTACCATTGATGCTACTACACAAGATCTCATACTCATGATCCAGGTAATTAATTAATTAATTAATTTAAATCCATGATATATAGACATGTCCCTGATCTGCCTTGATAAATTAACATGCATGATATATAGACATTTGTTTATTAATGAATGAATCCAGGTTACAGAGTTCACTTGTGGGGGATTTGTGGTTTGCTTTGGCTACAACCATGCGGTCTTTGATGGCTATGGAATAATGAACTTTTTCAGAGCAGTGGGAGAGATAGCAAGAGGCTTAGAAAAGCCGGTGATTGAGCCAATCTGGTGCAGAGAAATCATTCCCGGACCACCACCACCAAAACCAGTAGCACACCCATCCTCTTCATCTGCCATTCCCTACCTCCACCTTGAATTTTCCACGTTGGACATCCAACTGGACAAAATAAAGGAGGGGTTCATGAAAGACACCGGCAGAACATGCTCCGACTTTGATGTTGTTGTGGCTGCACTATTGCAGTGCAGGACAAGAGCTATTAATCCAGAACACGCAGAAACACTAGATTTCCATCTTGTTTGTACTTCTGATGGAAGACCATTACTGCATGAACTGATTCCTGGTTATGAAGGTTACTATGGTAACTGCACTTCACACTCACTAGTCACAGCTCCGGCTTCCAAGATCATGCAGGCAACAGTGACTGACATTGTTGGGTGGATTCTTGATGCTAAGGAGAGGGTTTCTGATGAATTTTGGAAATGGTTAAGGGGAGAACATTCAGATAAGAGCATTACAAATGTCTGTAACTATGAAACCATTGTGGTGACTGATGTGGACGAGTTGGGGAGTAAAGATGTTAACTATGGATGGGGTGCACCAGTTCAAAGTGGGAAGCTGAGTTATAGTGACCATATGGTTTACTGTATGGTTGATAGTTCGCTTAAGATTGAGGGTGGTGTTAGAATTACTGGAAGACTTGTTAGAGAGGAGCATTTGCAGGCTTTCCATGATGAGATGGATAAAGCTTGCAATTAATGTAGTTGGATGTGTTTCTTGTAATATTCCCCTGTATGTATATCTCAAGTAATTATTAAGCATGCAGGCCTTAGATGTTTGTTCTGTCAAGTCCCTTCCCATTAATTACTTCTGCTTTGAGTGCTTTAATTAAAGCTTGTTAACAGGTTCACACTGGTTATAACTTAGTTAAATTGAAAAGTTAATGACCAAATTAAGAAAAGAGTTTAGCAGATAAAAAAATATCATTAAAAATGCAAAAGGCAGACATAACAATCATTGGTCTTTCAAGCAAGATTATGACGGTGAAATGAAGTGTTTAAGAGACTTTCGATCCGCTAATTTGTAACTTCTTATTTTTGGTCACATACAAAATGACTAGCCTCCATATATACCTTACTCTAGAGCTAGCACAACCTTCTATATTTAATTCTACAAATCAAATGCATAAATCTTTACTACAAAATATTTCTGAGCTTTTGCAGGTGGTAAGCATAACTAGGCACAAACCATTAATATGAGCAAAATTAATGCTCTACAACACTCATGATCGGTTTCAGTTTTTTTTTTTTTTTTTAATCATTTTATTTTTCGGTATTGCGCGCTTGTAATCATATTAAACAAAAGATATGAGATGATTTAATGCAGAACACTGTAGCGGAGCTAGATCACAGCAGACTATTTATGTGAAGGAACATACATGATCATTCTTGAGCACTAACTAAAGGAATACGAAATAATTAGCAATGCTCATTGAGAAGAATAAAATAATTTAAAAAAAAATAAACCAGAGGAGGTCCTCCACTAGAGAATGTAGCAACACAAAAAAGTACAAAAAAGAGAAAAGCATGTATAAAAACACATAAACATAACAGGAAAAATGGAGGTCCGTTCTAGATGTGGGCATAGGATTTAAATAAAGACAAGCATAAAGAACAAGAGACAACACCAAAAAGAACGATGGAGAGTGTCTGGAGGGTGAAGTGGGCTTTTTATGAAGAACCTAAATTAAAAAGTTCTTATCAAAATCACAACTAGTGGGTACAATGGATAGGTTGAAGTAAGTGGCATCCAACACATAAAGCAATAAAATTGAAAAAAAAAATACAAATATACAAAAGATGAAGCTATCATTCACTCTTGGTTTTTTTTCAAGGGTGTAAGAATATTTAAAAACTCTAAATGTCATATTCAAATTATATCATTACTCATGAGTACCAAATCAGTTTATCTATTTTTTCTCAAATCATAAAATTATAAATTTTAAAAATATTAGACAGCCAAAGTTATGACATATCCAAAATTAACATGGTTTAGAACACTATTCAATGAATAACATTTATTAAATTCTAATATACCCAATTTTAAACAATTATATATCTCAATCTATAACTCTAAAATAAGAGATATTTTATGGACAATCATATAATTTAATAGTAAACAATTTTTTTTTTATTTTTCACGTTATTCAATTCAATCTTTATAACCATTAAAAATACCCATCAATTTTGAAGTTCTGCACAGACATTCCATCCGAGATAGTTTACTAATAAAATCATATCTCATAAAATACAAGCGTATAAAATCTGAAATTTTTTAGGTCTTTAGGTAACATCAAGATATACAACTTCATATAAAACATGAGTTTTGATTTTACTTCTAACATTCTCAAATTCTCTGATCAATCTTCATTCTTTCTGTAGAAAAAACCATTGAGCATATTTATAGAAATCTGATCATATCTCACAAATTACAGAAGTATAAATTTTGAAATTTAGCAAAGACAAATATAAAATTATCTTCTACAATTTTATTATATAAATATAAATTTAAATAAAAACTTACAATCATGAAATAAATCAAAAGCATATCAAGGCTACATAGAAATTCTGACTGTGTCACCTGTATTTAAAACTTATAATTTACAGAATATTTGTGTAAAAATTCTAAAATTTGGCAATAACCTAAATAAGACCTCAATCTATAATTTTTCTATTTTGATCTCTTCTAAATTATGTCTCTAGTTCTTTCAAAATTAAAGAAGAATCTTTACTATTTTAATAAGAAATTTCTAAATATTATTCTTAAAAAAGAAAAATTCAACATTCTCATTAAACTCTAACCTTAACTAAAATTATGTAACAAATAAGCATTAAAAAAACGAAAATAAAAATATATTCGGGTCTTACTTCAGACACTCGAAATCAAGCTCCCAGAGAGCGATGGGTTTCTTGTTTTTGTCACTAGAACCATACTATGATGAGGGAGTATATTTCAATTTTTTTAAAAAAAAAACGGTGAGTCTTAATCACAAGTAAGGAAAGCGGTGGCTAGAATTTCAAAAAAATTTAAAATCAATGGTTAAGATTAAATATACAATGGTGGGGCTCACATCTGTCCGGTACTTGTTCATGCACATGGAAGTGGACGTGGCCACTAAAGCATTTGAGACAAAAGCCAGCTGGCTACCATCTCTCATCATCATTCTCTGCCACTGCTACATCAGATCACTGGTCAACACATCTTAATTTCTTCATAAAAAGCACAAGTAGTAGTGATTCATTATTCAGCAGTAGCACTGTAGCACTGAAGCAGCTATATATATATATATATATATAGATTTATACTAGCTAGTAACAACAACATCATCATGAGTGACTTCATCGTCACAAGATCATCCCAGGCTATGGTGCTCCCCAGCAAGCCAACGCCCACCAACAACCTCCCTCTCTCCTCCATAGACAAAGCACTGGGGATGAGAAACATGATGGAGCTGTTCCAAGTGTTCCATGCCGGCCATCACCCAGCCAAGCTCATAAAACAAGCTCTGGCCATGGCACTCGTACCTTACTATCCAGTCGCTGGCCGCCTCACTGAGAATCATGTTGCATGCACCGGCGAAGGGGTTTTGTTCTCAGAAGCCACTGCTAACTGCTCATTGAAGGACCTCAGTATTGACTTATCCCAACCCTTATTAATCCCCGTCAATGACCTCCTTCCCATCATTGATGCTCCACAAGATCTCATACTCATGATCCAGGTAATTAATTAATTTAAACCCATCATAGACATATCCCTGATCTGGCTTGATAATTAACATGCATGATATATAGGCATATGTTTATTAATGAATGAATCCAGGTTACAGAGTTCACTTGTGGGGGATTTGTGGTTTGCTTTGGCTACAACCATGCGGTCTTTGATGGCTTTGGAATAATGAACTTTTTCAGAGCAGTGGGAGAGATAGCAAGAGGCTTAGAAAAGCCAGTGATTGAGCCAATCTGGTGCAGAGAAATCATTCCCGGACCACCACCACCACCAAAACCAGTAGCACACCCATCCTCTTCATCTGCCATTCCCAACCTCCACCTTGAATGGTCCACGTTGGACGTCCAGCTTGACAAAATGAAGGAGGGGTTCATGAAAGAGACCGGCAGAACATGCTCTGACTTTGATGTTACTGTGGCTGCACTATTGCAGTGCAGGACAAGAGCTATTAATCCAGACCATGCACAAACACTAGATTTCCATCTTATTTGTCCTTCTAATGCAAGACCATTACTGCATGAGCTGATTCCTGGCTATGAAGGTTACTATGGTAACTGCACTTACCGAGCACTAGTCACAGCTCCGGCTTCCAAGATCATGCAGGCATCAGTGACTGACATTGTTGGATGGATTCTTGATGCCAAGGGGAAGGTTTCTGATGAGTTTTGGAAATGGTTAGGTGGAGAACATTCAGATAAAAGCATTATTGCAAGTGTCTGTAACTATGAAACCATTGTGGTCACTGATATGGACAAGTTGGGGAGTAAAGATGTGAACTATGGATGTGGTGCACCAGTTCAAAGTGGGATGCTGAGATATAGTGACCACATGGTTTTCTGTGTGGTTGATAGTTCGCTTAAGATTGAGGGTGGTGTTAGAATTACTGGAAGACTTGTTAGAGAGGAGCATTTGCAGGCTTTCCGTGATGAAATGAATAAAGCTTGTAATTAGAGCAGTTGCAGGCTTTCTGTGTGGTTGTGCTCTAGGGTAATGTTATATGCGACGAATGAATCACACGAACACGAACTGATGTGATGGGTTACGTGTCATTTTATTTATTTATTTTTTAAATAAAAAAATAATAACTTTATTAAATCAAATACATAAATATTTATTGCAAAATTTTTCTAAGCTTTTGCATGTGATGGGCTTAGGCAAAAAAACCATTAATGTGGGCAAAATTAATGCTCTACAACCCTCGTGATCAGTTTTCAGTTTTTTTTATTATTATTATTTTATTATTTTTTATATTATTATTTGAGGAGGTGAATATTTATATTTATTAAAAAAAATAGAAAAGTATAAACAAAACCAAACAATAGACTTGAGTGCAAAAGAAAGAAACAATAATATGCCTCCACAAGATGTGGGGCAAAGTGCAGCATAAACAGAGTTTTTTATTTTTAATTATTCTTTTTGGGTATTGCTTATAATCATATTAAACAAAAGAAAGATACCACTATCAGAAAATTTAATGCAGAGCACTGTAGCTGAGATTATTTATTTCAAGGAGCATACGTGATCATTCTTCAGCAGTAACTAAAGGAATACAAAATAATTAACAATGCTGATTGAAAAAGATAAAATAAAAAAACTCTTATAAAAATCACAACTAGTGGGAACGATGGATGGGTTGAAGTAAGTGGCATCCAGCACATAAAGCAAGCCCCATGCCCCCCACATTCATGATTTCCAAGCATATATTCTGCGAAAAAAAAAAAAACAAAACAAAACAAAAAAACATGATGAAACCCGGCGAGATAACAACACCTTCAGTGACCAAACCTGCAGGGCCGGCGGGCGAGCACCTGGTGAGACCCAGCGAACCAACACCATCCCACATCCTTCCTTTGTCATCAATCGACACGCATCCATCATTCAGGTTCTACGCTGACACCCTGCACGTCTTCATGCATGGCCGTGAACCAGCAAAGGTGATAAGAAGAGCCATTTCTAAAGCTCTAGTTTTCTACTACCCTCTCGCCGGCAGGCTTGTTCACTCCGGCGATGATGACCTGAGGATCGCTTGCACTGGGGATGGTGTCTACTTTGTTGAAGCTCAAGCTAAATGTAAATTAGAAGACGTCAACTTCCTTCAGCGTCCTCTGATGCTTCCCATAGATGACCTCCTTCCTTATCTTCCTCATCCTCAAGAACCAGCTCTCCCATTGTTCATGATTCAGGTTATATATAACTTAACACCACTTTTCTTTTGTTTCTCTTAATTATATATATATATATATATATATATATATATATATATATAAATTTGTGGTCACACATCAATTCAATTAGCATTTGATGTTTCATTAATGATATGATAATAAGTGATTAGGTGACGGAGTTTAAATGCGGTGGATTCGCTGTGGGTACCAGATACAACCACATGATCACTGACGGTGTTGGGTTAGGCCAAATCCTTCAAGCAGTGGGTGAGATAGCTAGAGGTCTGACTCGACCAACAATTGACCCAATTTGGCAACGTGATTGCATCCCAATCCTTCCCAAAAGCCCACAACCCCATTCCCAGGTGTCATCACCACCTTTCACACGCCCCAACTTCAACCTTGAGGACACTATCCTAGACATCCCCCAAGACCACATTGACCTTTTAATAAACCAAGTTACAAAGGAAACAGGAGCAAAATGTACAACTTTTGATGTGTTAGCAGCTAAACTATGGCAAAGCCGAACAAGAGCCATCAACTTTGATCCACAGGTCCCAGTTATTTTCAGCTTCACAGCAAACATACGTCCATTGTTGCACGTCCTTAAACAAGGTGATGAGCTTATATATATATATATATATATATCTTATTTTTTATGGACCTTTAATTAATACAACAACAGGTGGCTACTACGGCAACTGCGTGTACGTGTCGTATGTCACGGTGAGCAGCGAATGGGTGGCGCGAGCGCGGATGAGCGAGCTTGTGCGCTTGATCCAAGACAAGAAAGAGAACCTACGAGTTGAGTTCATGAAATGGGCGAAGGGTGAGCTTGAACAGAACCCATTTGAGGTCACACGGACGTACGCCATGATGCATGTCACGGATTGGAGGAACGTTGGCTTCTCGGATGTGGATTTTGGTTGGGGCCCGGAAATGCACAGTGGAGTTGGCACTATGATTGACTCTGTTGTCATTGGCTTCTTGACTCGACCTCCTGCGAGCTCGCGTGGCGCGCGCGTCACTGCGCGCTTTGTTAGGAAGGAGCATCTTGCTGCGTTTCATGATGAGATGATGAGCTTCCAATTCTAAGTAATATATATACATTATAATCCACGTTCATGAACCATGATCATTAATCTATTGGAATACGTTATATTGAACAACTTTTTACTGTCAAAATAGATATATTTGCAAACAAGAGCTAATCAGATCAAAGTCAGTAATATTCCTGGACAGATGTTGAACGTTCAGGAAACATTCAGGTTAACGGACATCGGTGATGGGACATCGATAAGCCGCTCTATGGTTTGTAGCTGATCATATGGTGCTATCTGCATGACATTATTGTGCAATGATTAATTGCTATAGATTCAAGTTGTGTTCTAAAAGCATAATGATAGTGCTTGATATATAGATAATAAGATGATCGAGTTCACCTGGCTAAACCCATCAGGCCAAGTGATTGAAACTGCATAGTTTACCCATTGGTCTTATATCTTCTGGCTCAATGTCTTCTGGAACATCACCATATTGTAGTTTTTGCTCACCAGTCCATTCATCCTGTTTTTAAGTGGATATTCATAACATGCTTAGACAAAATATATATAGAGAAAAAAAACAGAGGACATGGATACCTCACCATTCCATTCATCCTGTTTTGGAGTGGATACTCATAACACAGTTAAGACAATATATAGGAAAAAGAAAAACAAAACCTCTATGTACAGAGACGGCGCCAAAAGGCCTTATAATTTATTGGAGAACAAAATGCATCTAGTTGGTGGCTACTTCTATATATGGCTTGTCTTCTAGAATGATCTTTATGCTGCTGACAAAATGACTATGCAACTTGCAGATTGAAAGTAGTAGTTATAGCAACTATAACAGCATAGCTTAACAAGAAAACTGTGTCATGTAATACTTCATCACTAGAAGGTATGTGTATGAATACAGGTATTTGCCAACAAGATGCAACAGAGAATAAAGATTTTTACAGGATAATGTTCTTGGCACCCATTGAGAATACATTTATACATAAAACTATGAGCTTTTTATGCCGTTCTATAAATAGGTCCTGATTTAAGCTGAAAGATACTCTCAACTAAAACAAAGATAACTTTTTCCAAGATGCTATACTCACCACACTTTGAGCAGACCGATCATTCCTTCTCACCGTTGCAGGGTGAAGTAAGAATTCCTCATCTGAATCAGGAACTTTCACTCTGATTGCTCTTATAGTTTTATCATAGGTTACAGCTGTTGACACTGAAAATTTGAAGAAAAAAACAAAGATTTATATGTAAATGGGAAGATCATTAACAGTCCACAAGCAGCAGTCCAGGAATTTCCTGCACAGCATGGACCTCTTGAAGATGGTTCACTGATAGCAGTTAAAGATAAGACATTCTCTAACAGCCAAATGCAAGAAAAGTCCAGCTGACTGGTTATTTTCTAGGAAAACAACAAGACAAGAAGTTCCTTTATTGAAGGATGACCTACATGTCTCACAAGTTAGTGTCACAGTGGAGATGGCCATTAAGGAGCAACTTACAGAAGAGATAGCAATTCGAAATGATGGCTTCCAAAAGAAAAAAAGAAAAGTAATATTCAAGTCAATGGAGTTCTAGACTTTCACTAAAATCAAGCAATCCAGGCCATTATCTATAACTTCCATGAAAATAATAAAGCAGTAAAGGAATGATCAATGGCTATAAAATCACTATAATAAGTATAATAAAAACCTTCTATCATTGACTTCAAAAGTTCAAAACAAGTCCAGTAATAAAGATATTAAAAATTTAAAATAAAATATACAACTACAATTTCATTGCAAAAAAATCACATGCAGCATATTCAATGAGGAGACTATACTTTAGGGAACGAAATTCCAGGCAAAATATTGATCACCTTGTTGGCGAATTTTAGCACATTGTTGAACAACACAAACACCAAGATTTTGAAATGTCTTGGCTACTTCACTGAGAGGATCAGCAACCACTTCAGGCATTCCAGAATCTCCTGATGCTGATAACTGTCACAAAACAACCACTTTCATATGAGTTATAATTTCCCACAGAAAATTATTTGATAATCTAACATAATAATTCAAGAAGTCCAATATGAAATACTTCAAATGCACAGCAGAACACAGTGCCATCTTTATTTTTTTTTCAAAATCAGAGCCCTTATAAACATTAAAAGATGAATCGAAAATAGATGATTAGGGCTTTTTTAATCCATTGTAGTAGAGAAGTGAGTTACCGTCCATGAGCTAAGTCAATTTATACATGTTGAAATCAAATGGCAGACTACAGAATAGGGATGTACATCATAGAACATAAGGCGGAACATACAGTTGGTTTGATTGGAAGATCAAAGAGATTTGGTATCCCAAACTGCTTCACGACCTGCATAAATTGAAACAATTTCTGATTATGGAACTATAGAAAATTAGATCAGAAATGAAAGTCTAAATGTTTAGCCATTCACATGCCTGAGCACCAGAACCTTTACCAAAGGGGTAATACCGTTTACCATCACCATCAAAATAGCACATGTTCTCCACTACAGCCACACAAGGAACCTATAGACAGACAAATGATCAACACTGTTCCAGATGTTTTTATCGATACAACTCAAACAAAAAATATAAAGTAAGTTATTCAAACACAATCACCCATACATTGATCTGGAATATGGGCAGGCCACTAATAACTAGGGTACAAGGCTATAATGCTTTTAAACCCAATTTGTTACGTAAACAAGCAAGAGCAACCATATCCATCAAGTTGACACAGAATGGAGAACTACCAGTGAGTATTTATGTTTACACAAGGTAGTGGTTTTATTATAAGGAACTTCAATGAATATTGAATGCTTTATTATGCATCTACTGTATACTGAAGAACAAACCTTAAGCTTTGAAAACATACGAACTCCTTTCGCAACATCAATGAACGCTAGCTTTTGCGGAGTGGTCACAATCACAGCTGCAGTCAAGGGAGCTATCTGAAATTTGATTATATCTTCATCATTCAAGAGAAGGTGACACTGAACAGGCTCACATGATAAATATCAAGAGAAAATGATAGGGAAAGCTAAACCTGGCATAATGTAAGCTGGATGTCACCCGTCCCTGGAGGCATATCAATAAGAAGATAGTCTAGCTCTCCCCTGTATGGTGCAGAAGCATGGACTTTACCATCAGAGGGCCATGATTTCTTTGCATACAACTTTTAACCCACTACATGAAAACCTCCGGAAAAGATTCATGTTACTTCCATGATCTGTCCCACAGTTTTGAAGAGTAGGCCACACAGATCAAATTTATCAATTTTGTTTGTGCACTTTAGAACAAGACCCAAATGGTATAAAACATGGGATGACATTCATATAAACAAAATGGCAAGCAAAAGGAAAATTTTAAAAATTCAACTTGATCAGTGAGTGCCTTGTTTCCTTTTAGAACTTATGACATATTTGTATACATTGTGAATTATTAAGATTCACACGGTGTAGAAAGCACTTTTCAAGAGAACTTTAAATTAGACATACCACTCAGTAGTAGTGAGTAGTTGATTGATTACTCCTGAAACCATTGGACCTCGCATTATAGCACGCCCTTGTCCAGCGAATCCAAAAGAAACTAATTTGACACCCAAGTACTCAGTTGGGATAATAGTCTTTGTAGCTGGGTTCTAAAGGGCAACTGCTTCAAGATCATTAGAACAAAATTTACGACAAACATGAAAAGAGTTTTAGCTAGAAACATACCATTTCCAACAATCGGTTTTCAGGGGAAACCATTGTTGGCAAACTTGGACCATATACATCAGCATCAAATATGCCAACTCTAGCACCCATTCCAGCTAAAGTGTATGCAAGGTTTACAGCAACTGTAGATTTTCCAACACCTCCCTGCATATTTTAATTTTTTAAATCAAATTAAGGTCTTAAAAATGTAACCAGAAAGAAAATGGATAGATTTCTTGGTAAGTAACAAGATAAGTAACAGCAAAATCTAATTTGTCATGAAACTCATTCATCAGTAATCAGAACAATTTATCACTAAAAGATTATTTTAGCATTTTTATGCTCTAAAACGTTAGAAAATTTGATGGGGTTTCACCTTGCAACTTGAAACTGCTATGATATTTGAAATAGACTGCAACCCCATTGGAAGCTCCCCCGCATAAGCTGTTCTTGCAGGTTGGGCAGACATTGTCACATTGACATTTTTAACCCATGGGAGTGCAGCCACAACTTCGTTTGCCTTCTTTTCAAACTGGAGGGAAACACAAGATTAGAAACACATTTTAGACAATAAAATCAGAGACAGAACAAACTGGTGTTATTCTGTACCTCATTCTACAGATCAAAATTTTGGAAAAGAAATTTCTTTTCAAGACATTTCCTTTTTTAAAAGAATCTGGCATCAAATTGATATACAAACCACCAATTATGGTGCATCTATCGTTGTCAAGAGAAAAAAAAGTTCATATCTTGAAACAAAGTGTTGCATCTTGCTTTAAAAAAAAAAGTTGCAGTTCAATTACCTCATCCTTTTTTTTTAATTGGTCTATGAGCCACACAATAGCTGAAGACAATCTAAAGTAGAAACATAAAAACTAAAACCAAAACCCTGCACCAATTACCTCATCCTTGATTGGGCATGCCGGTGTTGTAAGCTCCAAGCGGAATGAAACCTGACATGGAGAAAGGAAACGTCTAGAGTTGGGCTAAACTATATACAGACGCACACACATGTAGAATCTCAGTTACCTCTTGTAAACCTTCATCAATGTTAAGGTCCTTGACAAAGCCACAGGAAACAATATCAGTCCCAAAATCCGGGTCAATAATCTGGGACAGAGCATTCAAAACATCATTCTTTGCTGTATCAACTGACAGTACTGGAGTTCCAGCTACAAAACAAACATGAGAAACAAAAAAATCTTTTCTTTTTACTCTCCATAAGATTGAGGAAAAAAGAGAAGAAAAAGGATATAGGAAATGGAAAACCTTGAAGAGAAGCAGGTCTGGTGAAGACCGAGCTCCTCGAAGTCAGTGGCCGAGTGAATTGCTCATTGGACAGAGTTTTAGTGAAACGAGCAGAACCAGTAGATAGAAATGAAGGTTTCTTTGTGACTGAATTCATGGAAAGAATAGTGAGAGAAGAAGAAGGCCACCATTGAGAGTTGATGAGAGAGATTAGAGTACCTTCGAAGGATGGAGATCTGCTCGATATCGGAAGTGGGAAATCGGGAGGACTACGAAGAAGCTGCATTTCCACAAAGAGAGACAGAGAGAAAGAGAAGAAGAAGATGATGAAGATGATGATGATGATGATGATGATGGAACGAGGCGAGGGATGTTAGGAGCCATAGATTTCGTTGTTTCCCATATCTATACTATATCCAATAAGCATCCTTTGCTAGCTTTTGTTTATTGTTTATTAATCTACATTATTTTTAGATTTTAAAAAAATTCACAATTTTTTTTTTTTTAATTTGTGCAACTTGGCGCTTTCTGATTGTTTTTTTTTTTCAAATAGATGTAGATAAATCAAAAAATTTTCAAGAATAAGTGTTCCGTTAATAATTAGGTCCTATTAAAATTTTTTACTAGTAACAATTCTAATAATTGGGTCCCTATTAAAATTTTTCACAAGTGGTAACAATTCTAATCATAGGATGAACAATTCTAATCATAGGATGAGAACCGCATATCTAAGAGTGTGAGTAGTATTGTGTGTGAATGATCTCAACTCATATATGTATAGGTCCTGCCCTAGCTTACTCCCTTATATTTGTACGTTCGCCAAATTACTTTATCCTCAAGTTATTTTTATCGTAAAGTAAAACAATTCGTGAAGTAAAACAGTCAATAGTCAGTACTCGGTAGCTTGCAAGATTCATATCTCGCAATATTTTTTATTTTTTTGGATGACCGAACATGGAATTTAGGAGTAATGAAAGTTTTTTCTTTATTCGCACGTTATGTATATTCAATTTTTTTTTTGAAACAAAAAAAAACCTTTAACTAATAATAATATAATATTATGGGGAATAAATGTTAAATTTTGTATGGGTTTTAAAGTAGGAGCTCCTTGAACATTAATGCTTATATGATCATATCCACTGCATTTGATTTATTGAACCACTGGGCTGCAATTAGCACCTGAACATTAGGAGAAAAACAGGGGCGCAAATAACAAACTGAGAGAGCACCACTCACTGCATTATAGTCTTTACTCATAAAAACCAAACTACTAGACAGCATTATATATGACTTCTGAACCACAAAGCAGTCTTACTGCAAACAAACAAACACATCCACAATTGGGGAAAATGAGGGGAAAAAAACACACGCACTGGCATGTGTTTTCTTTGGAAAAACACTTCTTAGTTCTCCTATCCAGGCTCTATCCGTCACAAGCTTCCACCACAACTAGATGAAAACTGCAAGATGAACAATAGCAAATCATATGCATCTGTTTGAATTCCACAATTATCACTAAAATTGTATATTGAAACAAAATGATGAGTTGAACACCCACCGAAAATCAAACAACAGAATGCCACCCACCCCAGCTGTCAAGATGGTTATGGATCCAGCATCGATCACAGCAAGGGAAGGCGGTACACATAACTGTACAAGTTGAAATCATAATAAAAGATGAATGTTAATAACTAGGTGTTGTTCCATAATAGCCATGTGATGAGCACAGCGACCAGAAGATTGAATGAACAAAAAGATGGAACATCAAAGAACTTAACCAAAAGACCAGTTTTCATGTCATTTCCATAATAACACAGGCAGTGCTTCCTGTTTTAACTATAACTTTCAAAACAGTAAACACAATGAAGACAATAAGATGAAACTCGGCAATTAAAAAGGAAAGAAGAAATGCTTCTTGGGAAATAAAAAAGGCATAATTTCAATATACCTAGAATATCTTGGAGCGAAAACAACCCAGAGTGTTCCAGATTGGAAGCTGAATTATCACAAAGGGCTAGGTCATGGACCTGAATAAAGAATAAGTGCCCTTGTAAGTTCTAGCATATAACAGAGGGCTAGGTCATGGACCTGAATAAAGAATAAGTGCCCTTGTAAGTTCTAGCATATAACAGCTGTCTGTCACTAAAGTAGATAATCTTCAACCCACTGACCATTAAGCACTAATTCATAAACTCCGTCTTCATGTACTTCATTGGCCAAAGCTCATCTCTGAGTATCTATCACAATGCAAAAAAGGCAACAAATGTGAAATCAGTACATAGAAAAACTAATCAATTGCAACATGCGTGAAATCAAAAATCACACAAACAAACTAGTGCTGATGTTAAAAGTTCACATACCTGCGAGGCTTATTCTTTTGGCGCTGCCCATATTCATCACTTACAGTTTCTGTACAATAAATGATCAAATATATTAATATATACATGCACATATACATACATATATGCACATAATGTATACATGTATATACCATACCAAATAAATTCAAGAAACAAGGAAAAAGCAAAAGTTCATTCGCATCTTAAAAGAACAGGAAGGCATTGACAATACCAGATCCTTCAGGTTGCTTCCATGTGTCAGCAGGTTTGTTCACACTAGACTCCCTGCCCAGACAAAAATTGGCCAAGTGAGAGAGTGAGTGAGTGAGTGAGTGAGTGAGTGAGTGAGAGAGACAGAGAGACAGAGAGAGTATGCAAGATTGCCCCTTAATTTCAAAAGAAGACACAAAATCATTTTAAGAATAAGCATAGAAACACACACACACACACAGAGAATTAATTCAATAACTCTTTCCACCGAAGACCAAGAAAGATGTGAAAATCAACTTCAAATTTAACATTTATTTGATAGTTGATGAAGCAACAAACATTGCATCACAAAACAAATCTATGAGCTAAAAATCTGATAAAGCTAAAAACACAACAAGCTGCATTAATAATAGCAGCAGAGTCCAACCTACCGAGAAGTAACAGAAGAAGACTGTCCAGAAGAGCGGGTAAAGTAAGTACTATCCAGAGCAATGTAAGGTGAACCATAAGATGCTCCTAAAGCCCCAGAAGCACCAGCAAGTAGTGGGACCCTAGAATTCACAACGGAAAACAGTCAGCCATCAAAACATGTCCAACAATGCTAAAAAAACAAAAAAAAGAGAATGAGCAAAAGGGGAAAAAAAATTAAAAGGATCTGTCAGTGATTGAAAACTGTTTCTTCCCATTGTTTTATGAAGATACTTTCACTCTTACACATTTCAATGCACAAAGTGGAAAACATTATTATAAACAAATAATTTAATTCAAGTTTGGCTTAAAGAAAAGTAATCACTTTCCGTATTAAAATAGCAATTAGCTGATTAAAGATAATAGCCAGTGGAAGAGAAAATACAGCTGAAAGCCTAGAACTCCATAGGGAAAAAGTCTCTTCATGATTGATTTTATGGACAAACTATGTTTATTGTCATTGCACTATATGTATGTGTTTCTGCTCTACAAGTTGTGTGCTCAACTACCAACAACTATGAGAGATCAATAATCAACTAACCATAATGAAGAAGGAAACTAGCTTACCAAGTCATCTCTGAATTCCCAAACCCAAGCTGAGGTTGGGCCACATACCCTGGAAGTGCCATACCAACAGCAGGAATGCCACCATGGTGCTGGCTACCAAATTGCATAACTGCAAAAGCAACCAAAATTTAAGAAAAAAATGTTATTAGCACATGAAAACTCATGTTTTAACATTGAAATAATACATAAAGGAACCAACTATTGGCAACACTGAAGTCTAGAACTTAAAGTGGAAGTTTTCAAACTTGAAAGGGAAATCCGGCTTGGAAAATAGTTTCCACATTCACCAACTCTCATAATTCAAGACATGAATAAAAAGAAAATAGGTTAAAAAAACAAAGAACTAAAAAGAAATAAACAACACCAGACCTGGCAATAGTGCTGGAGTGCCAGGGAAGCCTTGATCACCATGGACAAGACCCATAGCTCCACTTCCTCCTATAACCTGATTTCCATTATACAGTACTGTTCCTTGGTTTCCGGTTTTTCCCTTAGCAACCAGTGCAGTTTTAGATTTACTTGCTCCAGGAGGAGACTCAGTCTCTCCAACTTCAGATAAACCTGGCAATGTTTGACTAACAGATGAAGTTTGAGATCCACTGCTGGGTCGCGACCCCAGCTGCTGAGTTGAAACTCTTAATGCAGGCTGATCTGGCATTGAACCAGGACGCTGCAAAAAATTAGAGGATTGTGTCTGTGTAACAACCCTAGCAGCTTGGTTAATCGATGATGTCGGATGTTTATTAGGTGGTGCACTAATGGTTAGACCCCTCCCTAGAACAACAGAATGCGAAGATTGAGCAGCACTGATCAGTGGTAGTGAAGACCCTGATAAATGAGAATTGGCCAATGGTTTACCAACAAGGCGGTTAGAGTCATCCATATACAACCTATCATGGTTAAGAGACTCCATGGTTGCTTTTCCTCTTGGTATTGAACCAGATTGTGGGGCTGAAAAGTTCTCATGCAGATGCATAGGAGATGAAAGAGTTTTGCTGCTAGTTCCAAGTTGTCCGTCCCTTTTATGAGCAATAGGGATGTCCTGACTGGAAGAGCCCGAGGGATAAAATGGTGGTGAGGCAGAACTTAAGCTGGAGGCAAACACTTGCTTGTTGGGAATGACTGGTTCAGATTGTGCGTTTGATGAATGTAACATTTGTCTCCCTGCGCCAGTCTTTACTGTCTGTTCTTGAGGCTTTGCAGCTCTGCAAAAGGCAAATAATAATAAAATCAATATTTTGTGGGGTGATGGTATAAGAAATAAAAATAAACATGCAGCAAAAATAGTCCCACAGTCCAAGTCCAACATAAAGGGCATCCAAGTCCCCTCTTAACAAAAGTATTAACATTCTCGGGAAGAAATTATGCATTTAGAGCAAGAAATGGATAACTCACTGCTTGTATTGAATTCTGTGATTCGCACTGTCACTCTTCAAGAGTGTATCATATCGTCTTGGCCCCCTTCCCCTTACAGTTCTGTATGCTCGATTTTGGTTGTTTTCATCATTGTAAGCCTGAGGCTTTTTTTCCCGAACATAACCACGACCAGCACCTCTTGTTCTTCTGTTGCCACGACCTCTAAAACGCCCTCTAGGCATTCTCTTTTCCTAACATTCAAGTAAGAACACACATTTTAAAACTATGGGTTTAATAAAGAACAACCAAATACACCACATAACAGCAAAACAGAGGAATGGACTTATGGGTAAGGACTATAAAAGGATATAAGTTCACCAGAACTCACCTCATCATCTTGCAAATTCATCTCTTCAAATCTATCATGCACCCAAGCCCGCTCATCTTTCGATTCCCACAGCTTCCGCCCAGCATACAGTCTCCTGAATGAAGAGTGTTAGAAGTGTAGAAAATTAGTTCTCAAATAAGTAAATAAGAATCATAGACAAACCATAACTCAAGTTAGCAACAGTTTAAATTAATAATGAATATTAATGCAAGAAAAGATAAAATAACAAGCATATGAACTACATGATTTAGAAAGAGATTATAAGATTAAACATGAGGATGTTTATACAGTTTATTTCACATTACCGATCTAAGGGAGATGGAAGACTACACAACTACCATCACAAAAAATGTTAAAGCTACTGCTTCCTAGATAAACCAGACCTATAGCACTCTACAGGATAATAACAAACCACCAACAGCATTGAATAAAACTGAAGAACAATATACAATGTCATCAACCAACGCTAGCCAATATGTGATCACTTGAGAAGAAAACAAACAAGGGAAGAGAAGAGAAGAGGAGAGAGAGAGAGAGAGCAAAGAGGCCTGCACTATACACAGCTTAGTTCCCCTTTTGATCAAGTGATATCCTAGAATAGGCATTGAGACATCAATCAAATGACCAATTCAAATCAATAGCAGCCAGGGCAACCCGCTTCAGACTAGGAAGCCAACTTGGTCCAATGATAAACCATTCCTCAAAGAATAACGCAACTGAAAACCACATCAACACCAGTTCTATTTCACCGCATCACAGGGTAAAGAGGAACTAAAGCGGCTTAGCATCCCTAACTCTACGTCTACTGGTTAAAACACCCACTGCCTGACCTACAAGGTAAATAACAAACGCAAGAGCAAGTTCTAGTGTCACATAACTTGATGACCTTCAAGCCCATACAACTAACTACAGTTATATCATAATTGGAAGGAATGTTATTCCAGCTGATGGTTCTGACCAGAACCCTGTTGAAAACTCAATATCATAAAGTGGATAAATTTATAAGAATTGAGACTAGACAGGCTAGTTGATAACCCCAAAGACATTCACCTAAGCACTTTATGAGATGCATAACTGCTCGAATTCCACAACAACCACATTGAAACCCTCTTGATATATCACAGAGAGTAATTAAGAATCCAATAACATATCATATAGTGAATAAATTTATAACCGAGACTAGACAAGCTTGTACGAAACCTCAAGACCATTCACCTAATCATCTAAGAAGATGCAAAAGTGCTCAATTTTCACAAAAAATAAAACCACATCAAGGAAAACAATTGAGAATTCATTATAGGGCCGCAAAAATTACATCTATGATCGAATTCAACATCATGGAAAGAATAAAAAAATGAAAATCACCTGTGGCGCCCGCGGCCATTCTCCTGAAACCGATCATCGTGCATATAGAAAGCACCAGCCTTTGGGACGGCAAACGGCTCGCTAGCCTTCTTCTCGTCCTCGCCCCCTTCTGCCTCCCCTTCTTCCCCTTCCTCCCTCTTCTCCTCCTTCTTCCCCTTCCACCTGATCGTTTCTCCGATACTCTAATGATTCCCCTCCGGTCTCCTGCGCCGTCACAGCACTGCTCCTTCCTTCCCCAACAACACCATTGGCGACATCTTCAACCCCGGCTTCCTCTCCAAGTTCTTCTTCTCCTGCTCCTTCTAGCTCCTCCTCCTCCTCCTCCTCAGACCCAAACTCACCCTCATCATCGTCCTCGTAGACTGGAGCCCCACCCTCTCCATCCGACTCACCATCAGATCCAACCGCCCTCCTGGTCACCCGCTCCCCCGCATCCGATCCTTCACCCTCTTCATCGTCGCTCGCCTCCCGCCGCCGCAACGCCACTGGACGCAACGCCTCTTCCGGATCACTCTCATAATCCGATTCCTCTCCCTCCACCGCCATCCCCAAGCCCAACGCCCCAATTCCACCAAAAACTCAAACCCTAATCCCGAATACCAGACAAAATCGAAGGATAATTCAAGATCTAGGGTTACCAACAGAGATGTAGAAGAGATCTATGGATCGTCAGTGTCGGAGATTGAGAGATATTTTGGTAGCGAGAGAAAAATCGGGGCGCGCTGATAATGAGATGGCGAGCGGAATCCCAGCACTCGTACTTTTTTTCCTCAGTTTGCACTCTCCCCCTTCGTAATCCTTATTATCAAACACCAGGCCCTTCTCTGCCTTTTATTATTTATTTATTTATATTTGTTTTAAAATATTAAAATTCTATTCCTATTCTAACTCGATTCTCGCGTATAAATCATACTTTAAATGATTGATTGAATTTACTTTTTTGAGTAAAAATTACAAGGATTTGACTGGATTTTGAATTAATGACGATTAATATATATATATATATATATATATATATATATATATATATATATATATAAATATTAATTATTATCTTTTGACAAGGATAAGCATTATATAGTTTTATTTAATTAAATTTTGAAATTTTAAAATTTATTTATTAGCCCGACAGAATAATGATTATTATGAAATATTATGAAATAATAATGACAACATTATGGAGTAAATTATTGCATAATGAGAACTCTTATTACTATTGCCATTTTTTTGGTAATATACTCATGTTAGTAATGTGATATTACCATTCAAATTACTACGTAATAAGTGGTAATTTGATTACTACATAATACATGGTAATTTTTCTATATTAACAAAACGACCCTTATTAAGGATGATCAGCCTATAAAAATAAAATAAAATAAAATAACACCACAACACAGAGCATGTGATTAATTTTATCCCAAAAGAGTCTACCCTAGTACAATCTCTTCTCTCATCACAAGCTCATTGCTCAAAGCTATGAACAAATGCTTGTAAGTTGTAAGAAAGTATATTCCAATTACACTAATCGGTATTGTAGTAAATTTACCTACATATGAATGCCTGAATAGCTGGCCACTCTCCTTTGTTTCTTAAACAAATGGAGGGGGGGATAATTAGAATTACATTGCAATAAAGAGCTTCAACAAAAAAAGATAGAACAAAGCTGCCTTTCATACACCCTTTTTCTTCTTCTTCTTCTCAGAAGACTTGAGTTTCCTCCACTTGAGAAGAATTTGATATGAAAGACCAGAGAAAACCATGAACACACTACCCCACTGAACAAAGGAGAGGGGATTGCCACTTAGAAGGCTGGACACCACAATGCTGACGAACTTTCTGGTGGTAGTGATGGTAGTGTTTGCAAGGGAACCAAATCTGCTGATGGTCAAAAATATGAAATTTTGTCCAACTGCACCACACAGGCAGTACATGAGGATGTCCCATGCTGCTTCCGGATGTTCTTTGCAGAAACTCACAGCTTCATAACCACTTGCATGGGGCCAACCAAACATGAAGAGAACGTTGTAGATGGTTCCCCATAGATTCATTCCCAGCATTATGTCCCAGGCACTTGTCTTTGGATACCTGTGTAGAAGAATTCAAGACTTTCTTTTCAGATTTTGTTATTTCATGTTTGGTTTGACATTATTCAGGTGGTTTAAAACTAGGCATTACCGTGCTGATATAGAATCCTGAGTTGCATTTGTGAAACCATCAAACGCCAAGTTCAGGAAGCACAGCCCGTAACCAAGGGGAGCATTTGGATGAGCAAGCTTGCTAATGGTTTTTGAGCTTGTCTACAAAATTAGGCTAAACATTTCAGTAAGAGCTTATTACTAAAGCAATCAATCTAGTATCAATAGTAAATTACAGTTTCTCTCAGCAATGAAAGTGTCACTGCAAACCCTCTTTAAATATCCAAAATTGATGAGAGCTGTTTACCTTTGACAGTGCAAAGGCTGATACTCCTCCCGCAACAAGGAAAGTGCATAAATACTCAGAAAAGGTGTATTTGATACCATAAACAAGTGCGCCCATCAGCATAACTGCAAAAAGATCAAGTATTCATGGGTTTGTCAGGGTGACTATCAATCTAATCACTTCCCTAGACAATGAAGCACAAGTGATTATGTTCATATACAGCATGAATAAAAATCTAAACTTCATATTTTTATGCAATAGGCAATGCATGTTAGCTGAAAGTAAATCACTTAAGTTGAGCATTTATTCTGAGATAGTGCCAACATCCTAGCCACTGATGGAGAATTAATACCAAATTGAGAGCAACTGACTGGGGAAATATTACAAAGGGACAGATATTGTTGGCAGCTTGACATTATGTAAATGGTGGTAATGAACTCCAGAAGGAAAAGCACAGTTAGTATATTAAACAATGAAGGCCATCCTGAACCCACAATGATAAGACTACATATTTCACAAGCTAATTGATATATATCAGCAAAAGCTAAAAATTTAACTTAATCACCATTTACATGAGGAAGTATCAAGCTGAGATTCAATTGCCATGCGTTAGGGATAAAAACATTTAGAGGGGAGAGAAGGCAAGTTTAAGGAAAGATAAAAAAAATTATACAAAAATATGTCCTGCAAGAAATGTGATGGTGGTACTACAAAAGAAGTGTAAAGCTACTTCTGTTGCGTTATGTGATTAAATAGACTGGGTAACGGATTAAGATGACAGTCACCCCTCATGATGATGAAACATTAATAGGGAAGCCTAAACTGCTTGGAAGCAACAACGAGATATGGAAAATGGGAAAGGCCCAAACGCAGTAGGCAATGAAAACAAACATGGTAAATAAGTACTAGAGAACTGTTCTACATCTTACAGCAGCTTGCCAAAAAAAGCTTAAAAAAAACATTTTTTCTTGAAATAAGACACATATTAAAGGAATGCAAAATCATAAATTGATCACAAACAGACAATTGTATGAGCAATCGAACAAGCATTCAAAAGATCAAACAGAGAAACGGATGCATTTTGAATAGAATCAGTGTCTAATAAATGGAGCTTAAAACAGTTTGTGTTCATATTAAAACTAGAATGCAACACCTGCTATGATAAATATCTCAAGTTTACCACAAACTCTGATTGAACTCCACAAAACAATACATTGGTAAATGAAAACAGCGAAAAGTAAAAGAGAATACATTGGCTTCCAAAGAACATAATTGGAAACAACAAGCTGATTCACAAAGGATAACACTTTTATTCAATAAAAATATAAAACAGATTTTAATTATAAAGAAGAAGACTCACCAGGAATCATTTTTGATGATTTCGCAAGAACCTGCATACACAGAATGAGCAAACCGAAAAAAAGAATCAGTAAAACTGATGAGCAAACTGATCATTTCACACTCATGCATCAATGTTCACGCAATGGATATGAACATTTAATCGGATCGAATGAATAAATAGAGATAGGGCAATGCCTGAGCAGGATAGCTAATGTACTTCAATGCTTCGATTCCCATCGCGGGACCAATCGTGTTGGTGATGCTCGCGCTCCAATAGCTCCACCATGGAGCTACCCCCGATGACGATCCCCTCGACCAAAGCTTCAGCACTGGTCCCAATCAAAATCACACCAAAAAAAACATCGTCAGAAAACACAAAAAATTTCTCAAATTTAAGCAGTTTCTATTCACCAAACTTACTAATCAACGACCAGACGAAACAAACCAAGTTCTGAGCGAGATTCAGGAAAGCTAAATGCTCGAACCGCTTGCCATCTGGCCCGAATCTCTTCGTGGACCTGAAGAAAAGGATAAAAAAAGATCAAAAACAATGAGAAAATCGGGAGAGAGGCTAGAAAAGAAGAGATCGAGAAATCGGAAGAGAAAACTCACACTGTTTCCTGGAGGACGCCCTGGGTGATGTAGGCGGACCAGATGCCGGCGATGCAGAAGGAAAGGAAGAGGACCCGGCCAACGCCGCCGCGATACTCCATTCCGATGGACGCCGCCAGAGAAATACTAGCTCCGGCGATCACCGGCGAGATAGAGAGAAGAAGGGCGGGGAATCGATTTGAGGGAAAGCTTCGAAGACGCGGAATAAATTTAGTCCTGGAAACGGTTTGCGGGAATTGGATTTGGGAGGAGAGACGCAACACTTGACGCGTGGCAGTGTGGTATTGGATGAGTCGTGTTTCGTGGATTTCTATTGGTTGGAAGGACGTAGTGCGTTGCTAATATGGGGTGAGAATAAGATGGAAAATGAACCCGAACACGAACTCGAATCCGGATCTGGATCCGAATCCGATCCGATAAGGCGGCCGGACCCGATTTGATGAAATTCCAGTGGACTTGGACTTGGTCGTCCACGTGTTTGGGAGACTGAACCAAGCCCATGTATAGATATACATACATATATATTAAAATGAATAAAACAGACTTCATATTATAAAATAAATATAATTCAAAAGATCTTATTATAAAATAAATAATAAACCAAATGGATCATGAACAAGTGGTAATTAGCAATATGTGGAGAATAAAAGTAAAATATTCTAAATTCTCAAATTCAAAATTTATTATAATAATAAGTTATTATTTGTGGGTGTAAGCGTGTGGGCAAGATGATCAATTTAGGATCTATAAATTTGGTTAAAAATTAAAAAAATAAATAAATATGATTATATTAAAACTGTACAAATTAAAATGAGACATAACTAAACCCACCCAAAATTAAAAAAAAAACTACAAGGATGAACATAAAAAGATAAATAATAATTAAAAAAAATCAACAACAACAATAAATGATATTTGAATATGCACCGAAAAATGGCAACGCCAATAGATCCACCACACAAAGCTAGTACTTTATAAATTAAAAAAAAAAAATCATTGTAAATATAGGGGCCTTGCAATATAGTACAGAAACCGAACCATTAAAGATAATGACTTTAAAAACACATGTCCGAAGCGCCCACATTAGCAGCTACAATTAATGAATCTTTTACATAACAACAACAACAATCTGTTGAATTTCTCAAAGCGCAGTAAATAAATGGTAGCTAGAGTTAAAAGAGAAAAATCATCACTAATGTTTTTCACACATGATCAGTATAATTAATTATACTGCATCTTGTTCCTGCCTTCTGTGCTCCTGCAAAGCAAATTCGCAGGCTCTAACTGCATCTTTTATTGTGAGAAAAACCCAATCTGTTCCAATTAAATCAATAATGTTCCCCATAATTAACTTTTTGATGATCTCCAACCTCGGATTACACAGAACCATCTGCAAAACATTTTTTTTTTTTAATATTAATCATCAAAATTTCATACTAATTAAAAAAAAAAAAAAAAAAACGATGTCAAGTTTCATTTACCTTGGTTCCTCTTTTCTTCAGGTATTTATGAACTTCTTCAAGCATTCCAATGCCTGATTTGTCAATGGCGGTGGCTCCTATATATGAAATCAAATCAAATCAAATAAAAAAAAAGGTGGAAATTAACTTTAATTTAAATTCATAATTATGATATATAAAAGAGTAGGATATCATTTCAAGCTTGAATCAGTGGCGTATATTATTTATACTTACCACCCATATCTAGTATAACGTAGTGTATATCGCCTTGGGTTTCACCGAAAGATCTCTCTTCATCTTGCACCCATCTTGTGATCCTGGTGCAATAAGTACGTGCCAGGAGATATATACTTAAAAAATTAAGAAAACAAGAAAACCATATATAGATAATAGATGCATGTAAATGTTAAAAATTACCTCTCTCTAAGGTAGTTTGCACTGGCAAAATAAACAGGAGAGCCTACATTCAGAATTAGAATACCAGGGATGGTAGATGCATCGTTGTAATGCTCAATATCTCGATACATATTGGTTCCTTGTAACCTTCCAAGTTTGCAGGTTATCGGTCTGGCGACACATAAGAGAGCTCTGATTATTGACAAGCCAACCTACAGTGAAGATAGAGGTGATAATTAAGTATATATATATATATATATATCTAGTACATATAGACTGAAGCAATGCAGCAGAATTAATATATATATATATGTGCTTACTGAGATCATAAGGCCTTGGAGCATAGAGAGGAAGGCAACACCAAGAAAAGCAGCCATGCAAACACAAAAGTCGAACTTATCCACCTTGAAGAGATGCGCCATCTCTTTAAACTCAAGAAGCCCAATCATGGCGACAATGATAATGGTAGCCAGAGCAACCAGAGGAGTGTACTTGAAGAGAGGAGCCAGGAACAACAGCACTAACATCATGCATATAGCTTGCACTATATTTGACATTGCAGTCTTGCTTCCGGCATGGGAGTTCACCGCCGATTTGGAAAACGGGGCTGAATATATATATAGAGCGAGAGAGAGAGAGAGAGAGAGTATATATCAATGACCTGCATTAATAGTGTTTTAAATTATATACCCACGTACAAATTCAAGGCTTTACCTGTAGTAAGATAACAAGAAGTGAAAGAGCCAGCAATGTTCATCAAACCAAAAGCAATCATCTCTTTGTTCCCATCAACATGATGATTTTTCATTAAAGCAAGGCTCCTGCCAACTGCTATACCTTCCTGATTATTTAAATGACAGAAGTCACAGAACCATAGAAAATCATACAGTATAATTGTTTTGGATAAAACGAGAGATCTAATAAGACCAAACAGTATAGTGATGTATTTACTGCTAGAGCAATGAATCCAGTTACTGAGCCAGCTTTGACTGCATACTGCAGGTAAGGAGGAGTGAAAACCAAGTTTCCAATGGAGATGGGATTGAGTCCTTTCTTCAATGGTCCTACCTGCCCATATATAGTTTGCAGTATCATTACTTAACAATGATTTTTTATTTGCAGGAAAGTAAAACATATATACATAGATATATACTTACTATTGGGATTCCATGGGTCGCTCCATGCAAGAAAAAAGCCACTAAACCTCCCACTATCACCACCACTAAAGGAGAAATAGCTGAGACCCAGAACAGTCTGGGAACTTTGATTTTCTATCAACGTGAATGCCAAATATATAGTAACAGTACCCTTTCTATATTCATCTATAAAAAAATTGAAAGAGAGATGAAAAAATTATCCTCACTTACCAAGTACCTAGTACCAAGTAAAAAGGCAAGGAAACAGATCCCCATAACAAAGCTTTGCCATTGCCACTGAAAAACAAGAACAAGCAAAGCAAATTATCACTGAAAAACTTATTATATTTTCCATTTTAAAAACTTTCAAGGAGGCTATAATGTGATAACCAACATCATCTCTGTATTCAATGACAGCATGAAGAACCGAAATGACATCTGTTTTGGTGGTGAATCTCGTCAGCCCAAGCATTCCTTTCAATTGCTGCATAATAATAAGGATCGCTGTGCCTCCCATGAATCCAGTGATTGTGGATCTTGACAAGAAGTCCACTAGAAACCCTAATCTGAACACAATCTCAAATACAAACAGTTTGATTAACAATTCACAACGTGAAAGTCCTAAAATGGATCGACCATATATGATGCATACCTGAATACTCCTAGGACCATTTGAATAATTCCGGTGAAAAAGGCGGCCGTCATGACGATGCCAATGTAGAGCTTCATGTCCTTCTCCGGCAAGACCACTTGCCGGATAATCGAATTCAGTAACAACGACGAGGCCGCCACCGTCCCAACAGCCAAGTTCTTCGAGCTACCAAAGATGGCATACACCAATGGCGGCACAAAGCTCGAATCTTTTCAATCAATCAACAGTGAATAGATTTAGAATACTTGGGATCCGAGATTAGAATCGAAGAAGAGATCTATGGAGACTCACAGAGGCCGATGATTGGGGGGATCTCGGCGAGGCGGGCGTAGCTGATTCCCTGAGGAATGGCTAAGCTGGCGACGGTGATTCCGGCGAGCAAATCGTAGCGAAACTCGTTGAATGTATACCTTGGTCCCCATTCTAAGATGGGGACGAAGTACTTGAGAATTCTGTGAGCCTTGGTGCGTGTTGGAAGGTCTTGTAAATGGCGGAAAGGATCGTCGGGGATGAAGATCTCCTTCAATCTAGATCGGAATGTGACTGCGAACGTCTGGGTTCCGGCGAAGTTCACCTCGTAGCGTACCTCCTCCGATGTGCTCATCAGTGTTAGGGTTTTGCCCAAAGATCGAGATGAGAAAGAGCAAGAGAAGAAGAGAGAGACGAGAATGGTTGCTTCATCGTTATTACGTGTTATGTTTGTAGGGAAACATAGTAAAGTACCAAATAGTCCCTCTCAAGTTCTCAATTACTTTTAGAGTCCTTATATGTTAGCTTATTGTTATGAATAATTTAATATTTTATAATTAGAAGGATGTTTGTGAATTGTGAATGGTTTGTTGCACGAGTGAGCTTTTGCCATGTGGGTCGATTTGAATGGCTCTATTTCTTCCTTAAATATTGGAACTATCCTCGAGAAACAAAACGGGCGTTACGGTTTGGATAAGATGTAAAACAGAACTTTCGATCCGGGTATGATGTTCAAACTTCAAAGTTACTCCCTTCCTCCGATTTTTTTTATATTTATTTATTTTACCTAATTTATATAGATTAACCCCACCCCTCGTGGGTTTGTTCTTGTTGTTGTGGGTCTCGGTCGTTGTTTGTGGCTGGCGTTGTGTTTTTCTCGGACTTTTTTTTTTTAATGCATGTGGTTTATTTATTTATTTTTTAAATAAAATAATAATAATAATAATAATATATATATATATATATTAAGAAAATAAATTTAAGTAAGTTGATGGTTTAAATTTTATAAAAATTTGTATTAATTTTTTAATTTGTCATTATTTAAAATATGTTTTAAAAAAATGTGTAGTTGAATATAATTTATTAAAAATTATAGAAATACATTAAATATAAAAGATAAATTTAAAAAAATAATATTTAATATCTATAAATTTTTAAAATGGACAAATAAAAACAAAAAAAACGATAAAAAAAAATGGAAGAGAATAATAAATTGCTTTACCAGTAAATAGAGATTTTTTTAAAAAAGAATAGGGAATAATTCTTTATAAGTGGATTAAAAGATAATTAATTATTATTTGTATGATCAGATATGTAATTTTTATTTACTTTATAAAACTGAAGGTCAGATAACATTATAAATATTATATATTATTGTTCACTAACAAGGCTTTATAGATGTTAGTTAACAACTTACCAAGTTCTTTTTCATTATTAGATACACATATCATTCATGTCTAAATAAGGGATAAAAATATCAAGTCAAATAATTAAACACTCTTATTACGCATCACATGTACACGTTTAATTGAACCTTAACACAACTCTCTTATTTGATGAAAGGGGGCCAAGTCAGAAGTCACCCAACAAAGGTGCAAAATTTTCTTGGAGGTGGTTGCATCAACTGCCACCTTTTAACATATGAATAAAGCTCATTCTCAATATGAAAACAAGACGGTTTTATTTTAATATACATTTAAGATTTCCCGGCAAAAGAAGCACAGAGCCACAGGAGCTGATAGCATTGATATTTCTTCAAATTTGGAGTTTAAAAACCCTTAACAATTTTAAGAACATTTTCTTCTGATCCGGAACTGAATGCACTTCCACAGATTGTATGAGATGGTGATTTGGCAAACATGATGACATCTGCAGTCAAACATCTGCAAACAAGAATATGTATCTGATTAGTCAATTGTCAGTAATGACTGAAAAAATTTGGAGAACTTAGGGAGAAGACAGCAGACACTGAAATCTAATGCAATTCCAATCTCTACAATAAAAGAATTGATATTTTATTCACTTCCTAACTCCAAAGATGGAGGATTCAAATCCATGGCTTGTCCGTATTTCTCCAAATATGATAAAAATAAAATAAATCTAATGCAATGCATGAGCTCAAAAGAAACTCCTGACTGCTGTTTCAACTTAATAAACAAAAAATAGATGGAGTTGGTGGTGTTCTCGGACTGTGCCAGACATCTGATAAAACCACAAACTGGTATCAACCTTTGAGCAGAGCATAAAACTTGGACTGTCAATGGGAAGTTAGATTACAAGCTCTGTGGTGAGGATGGATAACATCAGAGGCTGAGATTTGTCCTAAAAAGCAGATGGTAGGAAGTGGGTATCAGTAGTGCGTGCTATCATAATTTTAAGGCATATGTATTTAGGGAATGGCAGGTAGTTGGTTTTTCCTTGACCACAGGAGTCATTTTGTGAGGCTAATTGATGTCTTTCTAGTTTCAACATAAAGAGAAATGCTTGATTCACATAGCTAGTATGATTGGAAATATTAGTAAGAAGCAGAAAGAAGCTTGAAGGAGAAACAGACATCCTCATGCATCAAGAAATATTACCCTTTAGTCTTCAACAGGAAAGTTATGACTCATAACTGACGGGTTTTGAGAGAAATATTTGCTTGAAAATCACAACAAAGAAAAGAAGTACGCCAGCCATGCCATGAAAAAAATGAAATGTTAAACTCAAATGTGTGTTTCCTTCTTTGCCATTTGAAAATCCCTCTTATTCTATTTGTATCTAATATCTCCTTTATAATATTTTGGATAAATTCAGAGCAGTGAAAAGGATCTGAAATGCAATATAACTAGTAAATAAAGAGCCATCAATAACAAGAAAAACTTTGTAGGTGAACGAAATCCACCAAAAAGCTAGTGTTGTCTACTAGTTCAAGTGCCATATAATTTCACGAGTTGGACACTTATCTCAATAAGCACATATCGCAGATCCAATTCATAATTTCCCTTTGCTTTGTAATATATGATGTTAGTTAAAAAATAAAATAAAAAATAAAAAAACACAGATACAAGTAAAATAATTGACTCTGAATTGTATAAAGAAAAATAAAAAAAGGTAAATAACAGAGCCAAAAGAGAAGAATAAATTAACATCGACTAAGACCGATTTGAGACAAGTCAGAAAGAATCTATGGTGTGTGCGATAATCTTAGGTGAGGGATATAAGCCCCAGTGAGAAAAATACCACTTACTCGAGCGTAGTCGTGACATGGGTATTTCACGCATTTCCCGTCTAATGCACAACCACTGTCCCAGCAAAGACATCAATGCCAGTCCGGTACCATTTACAACCCACCATGTTATGGAGGCAGGCCATCCACCATACACAATGCAAATAAAGAGGTGGATGATGTAGAGGGTGGCCGAAAAATCCAAGCACTTTTTGGCTCGCTCATTCAGATAAAACATGTACACTGACCTGCTCAAACAATAAAATGAATATCAGAAAAATTAGCTTAACTGAGATGACAAGTTTGATGCACAACCTCAAAAGCAAATGGTTTTCATATTCATTTTAAATTCCTATATTCAACTAAACATAAAAAGTAAAAGAATAAAACTAAAAAGTAACTATCTCAGACGCCACAAATCACAAAATAACAGTAAATTATCATCTTGTATAAACATTTCACTGACAAGTGAATAAACAATGCAGCATTACACCAGATATTAAAAAAAAAAAAACTTTTTTTTTCCTTTCATTTCTTCTATCCAGCAATCCCAACAATCCGTGAAGATGATCTCGCAAGTGTATATTCATACAAGCCGTGAATCACAGAATAACAACAAATATATAATCATCTCCTAGAAGCCCGCAAGGATTACATTAACAAGTGAGCAAACAATGCGGAATAAAAAGAATTACCCGGCAAGCGAGCTGAGAAGAAACGCGGCGATTGCGCACCATCCGGTAGCCGAGGAAGCAGTGAGAATTGAGAAATCAAACAAATACACCAGGCTCAAGCGAGAAACCCGGAAGCCAACGAAAATGGACATGAGGAATCCAAGGGTGAGATAGTACAAACACTGGAGACAGACGATCTGGGACAAGATGAGCCACGGATCCCACACAATAGATCCATAGAACATGGTTCCTCTTGTTAATCCCCCCAAATGACCATCCCACAGGAACCCTAGCTTTCTCTCCTTTCGATCGCTCTTCCAAATGGGAGAGAAATTGAAGCCCTTCTCCGCATCACCATCGATCCAATCCAATGCTCTGAAATCGAAACCCTAGTCGTTGAAGAGGATGATATCGTTGCCGTCGTCCTCGCGGCAAGAACTGGAAGCCCGAATAGCTTCGCGTAGTGGGTTGTGGTGAAATTTTGAGTAAATAAAAACACACATATATATACATTGAATAGTTTTTTTAAATAATTTATTATAAAAAAATATTTAGTACAATTATTTTCAATTTTCATGAAATTATATTTTTTTTTTTAATTATAAAAATTGAGTGAGAACAGCTTCATTCATAATTTTTTATTTAATTCTTTTAATAAAATAGATAAACTATAATTTATTAAAACAAAAATAACGAACAATAGTTTGGAAGAGCACAGAGCTCGAAGCAACCAAATAGACAAATTAAACAATAGTTTAAGAGTAGAAAGAGCTCAAAGCAATAATACAGAAATTTTTATTTAAATTTTAGTAATTGAATAAGTGACAAACTAAAACTAATTAAAAGAAAATAAATAAAAACTCTAGTTAACAAATAAAATAATTAATTACATTAAAAATAATTTTTTTTTTGTAAACATTCTCTCAAACTATCTTATAATCTTGGAGAGCTGGACTTTGGTTAATTTCAATGATATTGCTACTTAGTTTTACTAAGTTGTGTTTAGTTAAATGTAGTTGAAAATATAGTGGATTTTCAATTACAGGATAATCAAACTTAGTGTTTGGTTGACTGTATTATTTGAAAATACTGGATTTCAAGATTTTGTGTTTGTTTGGAACAATTTGTAAATCAGTATTTTGAAAACATGTATTTGATTGGATGTATTTCTAGAATATAAAAATCCCCCATTTTAAATTATAATTAAGTTTAATTAATTATAAATATACAATTAAATGTTATTAATAAAAACATAAATAATTATGGATATAATTACTTAATTTAACATATAATTATGTTTTTATTACAATTTACTTTTATTTTTAATAATTATATTAAAAATACCCACTTTGGTTATCATTAGTTTATTGGTTATAAATATCATTATTAATTCTAATTAATATGATTAAATATTAATATTACTTTCATTATTTTGTTAATCTATTAAGGATAAAAATTTTCAGCGGTAATCTAATTTGTTGTATTATGTAAGCTAAACCAACTAATATCTTGTAAAATCTTATAATATATATATACCCTTTTTAAATATTGGAAATTACAGATGACCCTTGTTGATAAACACAACCTGATTATAACCACCTGGTCACACAAGTAATAAACACATCCACAATCCTAGTTACACAAGTGATAAACAACATCTCACAACCATATTACAACCACTTGATTACACAAGTGAGAAACACATCTCACGTGCCGCTTATCCATATGAAAAACAGATAGACACAAAGTGCTTCATTAAATTCATATTGTATAAAACCACCTTATCACAATGATAAGAAAAATTAATTTGGTGCACAGAATAATATCAATGCGATGCAAAAAAAACCACCTAATTGAGAAGCACTTGAAACCCTTTTTCTTCAGCAGATCAATGGGAAGATGACAATCACGCTCTCAGATTGTAATTTGTCGACGTGAACAAAGAGTGACCTTTGCCGACGTGCACTAAGGATGACAATGGCGCTCCCTTGAGATATGCCAGTGAAGTTTACTCACTCTCGTATGAAGAAATTGGAAATTCTTTATAAGTTGATAGCAAATCCATGAATTTTGTTTTATGTTCGATTTGGGCGTAAAACCAAATATATCAAAAAGAGAATTTTGAAGTAAATCCAATTACATTGTGATTTGCAATTACCTTTAAACAAATACAAGATTTCCTACAGTGAAGTAATTTCACTTACAAAGAAACTCAAATACCCCGAAACAAACACCTTGTATTTTGCTCCACGCTAGACACTATATTTTTATTTAATTTTTTTTTTTTTATAACTTTGTTTCAGTGTTTTGTCTTAATCAATATAATTTATCATTAAAAAAAAAACCTCGCAACCTTCAATTCACCTTAGCACTTATCCGTACGGAATGATTAATCCAATAAAAAAAACCAAAGTGCTAATCCGGAATAATCATTTCCTTCCCCCACCCAAAAAAAAATTATTGTTATTATTATTATTATCTAAAAATAAAAAAGCTTGTGAGAACCAGGGAATGCCACGTAGGCCAAAACCAAGTACTCAACCAATTGGGGAGTCCCACGTGTACACACAAGGATAGTTAGTCCGACACGCATGCACCATCCTTCCTTGTCCGGCAAGCCACGTCATCACCTAAAAAGATTTTTTTCTTTTCTAACAAAATGACAAAAATGGCCTCATGTGACGAGCAAACGTCCAAAGGCCACGTCTTTCCACCGGCCTCGAACTCTCTCGAAGTTGTCGGTCATTTTCTCCGCCCCAAATTCGTCTTTATCCACTCATCTTCTTCGATCTATAAATCGTCGCTGACGAAGTCGGAGCCGGCGAAGTTCATCGGAATCTTTGTGCTCGTGATCGGTCATCCCGTTTGATTTCAAGGAGTTTGATCTCGTTTTTGCTATTCGTATACATCTTTTCCTGAATTAGTTCTTCGATTTCCTCTAATTTCATTTAGTTTAGGTAATGTGTGAGATTCCTTGATCGTTTTTATTTTTTATGAAGAATATATGCTTGATTTTCTTCGATTTTGATTGTTGATTGGTTGAGATGTTGAGCTTCTTGGAAGGAATTAGAGGTTTTGATAATATCCTGATGTTTTTTATTATGTTTGTTATTTGTTTTTTGCCTGTGAATGAGCTTCGATTTTGTGTATTGTTTTGAAAATTTGCTTGCAATAGTTGGTAATTTTAGTGTCATTATTGCTCAGTTTATTTGTAAATTTGATGGGAAGATGTGCTCTGTGAACTTGTTTAGCTAGGATTGAACAGTGTGACCTGGGCATTGTATCGGCATCTTGAAGCCGATTGTATTGTCAAGAACTTCATGACTGATTGTTATTGTTATTGATGACTGTATTTGGGTACACCAGTGAACTGTTCTGATGCTATGTTTGTTCTAGATAGCAGTTGATAATGACAATAGATTGGATTGTTCCATTTGTTTTGACACTGTGTGTCATAAGTCCTATGCTCACAGACCTTTTAACCTGCTGAAGAAAATTATAACTTCCCTTCAGTGCTGAACAATTCTCTGTATTCCTAAATAGTACTAATTCATTTATTTTCTTACTGATAATTTAAGATTTTAGACAAGCCTTATATTCAATTATCTGCAACTCAAAAACTTCAGTGAGTGGCAATTTTTAAAATAGAATTCGCATCAGAATTGAAGGCATTTTTCCCATTTTGCTCAACTGCATTAGTCATGTTCAGCCATTTGTTGGCTTGTATATTTTTCTTTATCAAGTGATATGTTTTCTTGTTTCTCGTGTACCCTTGTGTTATGAGATCATACAGCTGAAACAAACATCTCTACAAGTATGCCTTGTGCTACTGCCACTTTGTTCGTCTTTTAAGGCAAAGGAAGGTAGGAAGCAGAATCTCGCTTGCAGGTTTGCCAGTTAAGACATGTTGGCAGGGAGCATGGTTGTGGCAATTGATTTGCTAGTTAGTTTTAGTTGGGTAGGTTTCCTGGTATATAACAGAGTCAGCGGAACATTCCCCTGTAGTAGAAAAGAACATAAAATGAAACTAGATATGGATGATATCTTCTTGTAGCTGGTGAAAGTGAGACAGTAACCATTCAATGTCAGAAAATTCTCATTGGATGGGAAGAAGTGTTAGCGACCAAGGTAGGCCTACCCAAAGGTCCCTATCTTCTTGGGATCATCAGATGACGGAAGTAACCCAACATCTCATCCCTTTCTTTTCTCAATTTTTCATTTTTTAGGAATTGATGTTGTGGTGTGTTGTTCTTACCAGAATCTGGGGCGCATCTGTTCCTGAGGCACACTTTTATTCAAATACAAGCAATCAGACATTGTTTGGTCACTATTCACAGAAGGAGATGGATGAATTATTTTATGCAGCATAGTTTATGTCACATGGAGTTCTTATTGCTCTGCCTTTGATGAACTTGGAGCAGCCCAACATTACTTGGATTTTGTGCTTGGAATCTACAACAAGCAATTTACTGCAGTGTTATAAGCTGGTTTGATCCGGCATAAATGATTTCTACATCGTTGAATGCCTTCATGTCTGCAGGTTTGCCAGCTCTTTCAGGTGCTTTGCAATAGTTATTTGGGCAGAGAAACATTGGTCAAGAGATGGGACTCTCAATCGATCTCTCTGGGACTCATGATTCTGGGGAGCCCAAACAGATGCATTATCCAGATGAACAAGAAAATGATATGAAGTTGGTCACAGAGTCCTCCTTGCCATCTGATCAACTGTGCTTCTCTTCTGAAGAAAATGAATGTGATACAAACGGCAACTCGAATGAGGAAAGAGGTCTAATGGAATATGGGTATGTCGGTGTTGTTGTTTATTGTTATTATTATTATTGTCATTGTTATTTGAATTCATTTGAATTCTTTATTTTCCTTTTCGGCCTTGCTTTTGTGGTTGTTCTCTGAGTGTAACTCACTGTTCCATTCCCAAGTCCTGGATAAATAGCCTGGAAAACTGGATTTAAGATTAATAAAATTGTTATACTAACTGACTAGGTGAAATCAATTCCGGTGCAAGCCAGTATGTTTTAAACTTGATAGCTTGTCAATTTTGTGAATGGCCATTTTACTGATTTTCATTTTGAATCTTAACAGATGTCCACACTATCGAAGAAGATGCCGCATTCGAGCTCCTTGCTGCAATCAGATTTTTGATTGTCGACATTGTCATAATGAGGCAATGGTTAGTCTATTTCCATCTCATTCCAGTTCATGAAAACAATAACAGTTTTATTTACTTTGATCGAAATAATACCTATGCAACCTTATTGTATTTCTGCATGGCCAGTAAATTTTATTGGCGGATCTTTATATGTGTTTCAACTGATACTGGATCCTTGTCTAATTTCAGAACTTCTAATGTGCATGGTATTTGGTAGAATTTAGTCATTTTTACCTTTGATGTGCATTTCTACCCCTTTTTCAATCATCCTAATCTTGTAATCTAACAAAAGACACTCTATTCTTCACCGCTACATTAAAACTAACAAAGCCATTGATTTGCTTAGCAGAATTCAATTAATGTTGACAAAGTGCATCGGCATGACCTTCCACGCCATCAAGTGCAGCAGGCAAGAGCTGTTACTTGTATATTCGGTTATTGACATGTATTCTTATGCTTAAATGTGCCTTTTCATGATTTGCTCTGTCTATTTCAGGTGATTTGTTCGCTTTGTGGCACCCAACAAGAGGTTGGTATTAAACTACATCACGTGTTGTCCCAACATTTTCTTTAACTTGTAATTCCTAGTGTTTGTTTGTCTTTCTAGTTTGTTCTTATGTTTCTTGACTTGGTTTCTTTGTTCTGATTGTGTTATTCCTGAACCTTTTATTCTCTGTTTCTTTTCAATAAAATCAGCTTTAGCTCTTTTATCAAAAAAAAAAGAAAAAAAGAACAGGAGTACTGTGCTTCTGATCAGAATTGTTTATGGTAGCGCATGGTGGTTTTAGTTTGCTTTGTATGATTGTCATCTGATCTCCCTTATTCAATTTTCCTCTCTATTATTTGAATTTTGGTCTGTGTTTGTAATTTATGGTTACCCACCCATGATATTTAGGTCAGATTTGCTAGTTATGGTGTCAAGGTCATCTTAGATGGCATTAGATCAGAGACCTTCAGGCAACCAATTCCTCTCTTTCTTTATTTTTTGTATACTTAATTATTTGCTATGTGCACACATCACTGTTGTGAGGTGTTCACTTACTTTGAAGTGATTGCCTATGCCAACATTTAGTTTCTGAACTTAGTATTCTGTCAACTATCCTTGGAGAGATGCGATACTACTAGCCACCGGATTAACTGATATGAGAGCCAATAGAATGTACTTGAAATGGCCTCTTTGTACTTTTCCTGTACACTATTCTAAAAATAGTTGCAGTTATCAAAGAAAATCTTCACTTCCATTTTTGAATACAAATACTATGCAAGTAAATATCAGTAGCATGACCGGTTGTGACAGTAAGTCTTGACTAGTGTTTTGTATAATTGATTCTATCGTCTGTTTAGATTTTTATGTCATTTTTTGGGTTGAAATTGCTACCCAACAGGTCCGCCAGGTGTGCATTAATTGCGGTGTATGCATGGGAAAATACTTCTGTGCAACATGCAAGTTGTTCGATGATGATGTGAGTTGATTTCCCTCCTTTGCAAGTTTATGTTCATATCCTTTTGCAAAATTCCACAACTTCTATTTCTGGCATTTGTACAGATTATTAGAATGTTTTTTTATCTTCTTTTGTGCTAAAATAAAATATCTATTTACTACTTTCAGACCTCAAAGCAGCAGTATCACTGCAATGGCTGCGGAATCTGCAGGTTTGAACTTTGATTGTTTACTTATCTTATTTGTAGTAATTTCAGTTGGTAGTTTTTTCCCAATTGTTTAGGAAGTGAAATGTATCTAAACTCTGACGGGGAGTCTTCTTTCTTTCCTTTTTATTTTTTTTAACAGAATAGGTGGCAGGGAAAACTTCTTCCATTGCTTTAGATGCGGTAATGCCCTGAATCTGTGATTCTATTTGAGTGTTTGCTGTTATGATTTTGCATGCTCTATGCTAGTAATGCTGTTAAGATTTGGTATGCTTTCTGATCAATTCACTTCTTTTCCTCAACTAACTATTTCCCTTCAAACCCTAGTTTTTGTTTCGGGTAGGAATTCTATCTTGTATAATGTTATATCTGGCGGTGTCCATCTGTTTATGATCAGGTAGATGTTTAAATTGATTTCATGATTTTTTTTTCCATTAATATACCCATTGCATTTTGATTGGAGAATGACAGTTTAAAAGTCAAGCTATCTGATTGTATTCTTTCAGCGGCAGACTCCGCATTTTTCCACCCTAAATGAGCTACCAAGTAGCTAGATACATAAGAAAGAGAAACATGCTAAGAAGAGATGCAATGACTTAGAAATTAAAACCCATCCCTTTGCTGGCTTCTAGTAGCCATCAAGGAAGATTTAATCCTTTGAAGCAGAGGCTTTTAGTAACCATCGAGAAAGACTTAATACTTTTAAGTATAGGGATGCTTGAGGGTTACTTCTACTGGAAACAGCAAGGTGATCTGCAAGTAATTATCTTCTCTGCAAATAGATTCAGGTTTCACTCCAAGGGACTGCTCAAAAGGCTGTTGCTTCTAACCACCTCTGTGTATCCCCAACTAGTTTGATCATCATAACGTTGAACCACATCAACTAAGCTGGTACAGTCACAGAACATTCTATCCATCTTCAACTCCGCTACTGGCATTGCATCAAATGCAAACCCCATAACAGCAGTCACCACTTGCACAGTTCACTCAGTATTGCACCTCAGAATTCTATAAACTGCCAATATGCTATGTGAATATGACTAATGTTAGAACATTTATTTTTGATGTGTGTTCATCGCAATACATGCCATCTGGATGACTGCTGGATGACATTTGTTTCTTGCAATCAAAATATTTTAGTTCACAGAAGTTTTGAGCAGATGATCAAGACTTGTATTGTTGCATATAGGATTTAATAGGAGTCCTCTTTACAATTGAAATACTGATCCTCTGCATGATCTTTTTGGGAGCTCTGCTTCTTATCACATTGTTTTTATTCTCCTAGAAGGTTTATTTGCATATTGTAGGTTGGTGCTAACCTCTTCTTTTGTCGTCAAATTTTAGGATGTTGCTACTCAGTGCTATTGAAGAATAGTCATGCTTGTGTTGAAGGAGCGATGCATCATGATTGTCCAGTTTGCTTTGAGGTGAGACCTTATTTTTCACGTTCATTCTTTCTATAAATGCAAAGCTATAATTTTAGAAGCATAAAACAAGCCTTCTTCTCAATACCAAGATCCATTAATTAATATCTTATTTTCTACAGTATCTCTTTGAGTCCACCAATGATGTGAGTGTCTTGCCATGTGGCCACACTATTCACGTGAAATGTTTGAAAGAAATGCAGCAGCACTTTCAGTAAGTTTCTCCCCCATTTGCTGTTCAATGTTCCTCTCTCATCCCTGAAAACCTATACATACATTTTTACCAAATGATAACAATAACTTGTTCTAGATATGCATGCCCTCTTTGCTCCAAGTCTGTCTGCGACATGTCAAAAGTATGGGAGAAACTAGACATTGAAATCGCAGCCACACCAATGCCTGAATTATACCAAAACAAAATGGTCAGTATTTACCATACACCCTGCCAACCATGTTCACCTTTTCACCACTTTCAATTGTCATGCATGGACATTGCCTAATTTTCAGGCATATATGCAGGTTCGAATACTGTGCAATGACTGTGGCACGGTTTCAGAAGTCCAGTTTCATGTGGTTGCCCAGAAATGCCTGAATTGCAGATCATACAATACTCGCCAGATGTAGAGTCATTTCTACCATCAGGCCAGTCTTTCCAGGCAGCAGCAAGAGGACCACCACATCTCTGCCCTTGCCCAAAGTCATCACTCTTAACTTCTATGGGGAAATATTTATCAGTCTTGTGGTCACTGTGCATTTTGCAATGGAATTCATTCACACTGGGTTCCTTCATAAAATTTGTTCAATGTTCATCTTTGTTGTAAGGCTTGCCTGATGAATGCTCATGTTATAAGTTGTTGATTGAAGTGTTGAGGCTTGCACTTGTGGTTTATTGATATGTTCTTCTATGAGGATTTCTTGTAACAGTTGTGACCGCATAGCGCAGTGGATTAGCGCGTTTGACTTCGGATCAAAAGGTCGTGGGTTCGACTCCCACTGTGGTCGGCCAGCACCAGCTTACCTTCTTAATGATAATATGCTGTATTTTTGAAAGGACATTTTGCCAACCAACTTGATATTGATAATTTTTTTTAACTAACTATCTACACAGTATAAACAAGCCTGGTAAAAATTAGATAATTTAAAAAATACAAAATGCCTTTTTTATATACTTTAAATTGATTTCTACCAGATATTTATAAGATAAAATTTACATAGACTTTTTAATGGAAAAACAACAAAAATAAAATAGTTTTATATTCTCCTAAATGATATATTAATAATTTTCACTATTTTGAAAGTTTTTATCAGCCGTCGTACACCCTGATAAACTGTATTGTACCAACCTTCATAATATTTGTCAAATATAATTTAATAAATTTTCTGCAAGGAGAAAAAAAAAACAAAGTAAATGTTACCTTTTTAATTATAAAATATCATCTGTTCAAAATATTCGTAAGTTACCTATTAACCACACACCATCCATTTTTAATATTTAAATACAAATTTTCTATTGGAGGAAAAAGCGGGAAGAAAATTATACAGAATCAAAGATAAAACCAAAAAAAAAAAAAAGAGTTACTCGCCGGGTGGGACGAGTTACGGGGACCGAGTCACCTATCCCTGATCGCCATCATCGCATCCCCAAAACCGGAATTCTCGAAGCCACACGATCAGAAGCAGAGAGACGCTTCTAGGGTTTGCCGCTCTTCTCGATCGCCTCCTTCTCTCCGCCATGGACGATACCGAGGACGACGCCAGGTACCCTCCCAACCCTCGTCGGTCTTTTCCCCCCTCCTCCCACCGGCCCAAAATCCCCTTCCGCAATCCCCCCTCTCCCCCTCCCGCCGCCTACGACGATGACGAACCAGATCGAGCCATCGAAGACTCCGAATCCGATTCCGACGGTGATCGTGGATACCGTCGGATGCGCGGTGATGACGAGGATAGCTCCTCGTCGGAGAGCCGTGGAAAGCGTCGTAGGCTCGATAAGCTTGCTTTAGGTTTCGAATTCGCCCCCCGAGCTGCCGCTGCGGCAGCAGCCGCCCGACCACCGCCGCCCCCTCCGGCGAGGAATTCGCCGGCTGATTGGTCGGAGGAATCAACGTTTGCCCTCCTTGAAGCATGGGGAGAGCTTTACGTCCAGAACGGTCGGAAAAGCCTTCGGTCCGAGGAGTGGAGCGAGGTCGCGAAGAAGGTTTCGCAGTCCTCGAGGACCGCCCGATCCGACACCCAGTGCCGTAATCGGGTGGATACCTTGAAGAAGAAGTACAAGAAGGAGAAGGCCAGCATGGCGGAATCGATGAATCCCAATAGTAAATGGGTTTATTTCAAAAAGATGGACTTTTTGATGTCGGCGCCTTCGCCACCACCCCCTCTCCCGCCACAGATGCAGCCGCAGCCTTCCTGGCAGCCACCGGCGCCACCCAGGCCGAGTGCTTATCTCAACCGATCTAATGGGCGGGATGAAATGAGGGATAGCCCTGGTGAGACTGGGACGGACAACGATGAGGACGATGATGACGACTCTGATGGGCTTCCGCCAAAGATGACAAAGGGTTTGGGTGTTCCAGGGTCCGCTTCGTTTAGGATGCTCGCAGACTCCATTAAGAGGTTTGGAGAGATTTATGAGAGGATGGAGAATAATAAGCGGCAGCAGCTGGCAGAATTGGACCGAATGAGGAAGGAGTTTCAGAGGGATTTGGAGATCCATAAAAGGAAGATTTTGGAGAGAGCACAGGTGGAGCTCGCAAAGCTCAGGCAAACTGAGGAGGAAGAAGAAGATGAGGAGGATGAAGAGGATATCGATGCTTCTGCTCGATGAGGTTGCTCAACTTTCCCTTCCTTATTGTTCCTTTATAGATTTGTTTCTGTTTTTTGTTCTTGTGTTGCCATTGTTAACTGTCATGTATCTTAGATACTTATAATTGATCTAATATTCTCGCAATCTATATAAGGACTGGATAAAGTCGATGTCTTTTTGTTGCCATTTTAGTGCATGAGAATTGCAGTTGATATATGATGAGCAATATTGATTTACTATGATGCTAATGGAATTCGGTGATCTACTTATTCCTTTGTTGGTATTTCTTTCTTTTTCTAGACAAATTGTTGTCTTCGATGGACTGGTGTGAGCTTTAGCCTTGACTGTCTAGTGTTGTAGTTATTAAAATTACTCGTATCATGGAAGAATCCATCTTTAGTTCTAGTGCAACTTCAAAAGTTGTGCGGGTGCTAATTTTAGTTTACTTCTAGAATGTGAAGGATGTTGTTTGTGTGACTCTTTTTTAGTTAACGTATTTTAAATAAAACTATCCTAATAGGTTGGTGGATAGTTCAAACGAGTCCTCTGCTTCTTATGCTAATTGGCCTTCTGCTGGATTGCCTTGTAACAGACCGTCTCTTACATCTTTTATGTTAAATCAATCAGTTCTGTATTCATGGAGATTGTGCACTCTCTGCAAAGGAATGTAAGGTAGTTCTTTCTATCATGGGTCGAACTTATGTAACTTGTGGATAAGATGTAACTATTCTGGAATCTTGAGCATTATAGGCATGCCTCCATTAAAGCACATATAAGTATATAACTATAGAAAGCCTTCAAGATTTATCTTTACTGTTGTGCTTTGTTTTGGTTTTTGTTTTTTGTTTTTTGTTTTGTTTTGTTTTGTTTTTTTTTTTTTGTGGACATAGCTAGATCACATTGAAGCCAAGTTCTGTGTGAGTTCTTCAATATCATACCTTTTGCTTTTTTCCATCAATCTTAAATCTCTTTTGTTTTACTGTTGGATAAGTGCATGCTTCTTCTTCTTGAGTTATGCTACCAGTGATATACACTCTTTATACTCGAAAGTAACCTTATTAAGCTCTGGGGAGATCTTAAATTGTATGACTGTCTTCTTCCCTTTTTTGAATAGTTTACATTTTATTTATGGTGGTGCTGTCATTTGGACCTTTTAAACTTCAAGAAAATGACGACTTGACAAGGTTGTGTAGTAAGTTTTTAGAAACAATTGTTTTGGATTACGGGATACAGGAAGAACTTCCAAGTACATCTTAATTTATTTAGATGAATTTTTCAGGCATTCGATGCAAATGTGTGTCCATAAATATGTACAGCATGACCAAAGTAATTTATTATGTATGCTTGTTGATCAAATAATCAAATTTAAACTAGATGATATGCATATCCATTTCATATTTAGTTTAGCCATTTAACAGGTGCATGCAACTTTCGCCTGCAACCAAACTTGCTTCTCATGCTGTCAATCTTCATACCATTTCCCTCTATCATGCTGGAAGAGACCTTCCCAAATGGATTATGAAAAGCATCAACTCTGATGGATTTAGTTTTTAATTTACCCTGTTGTTGTAGTTTCTCCTTTTGCCTTTGTTTTTAGTTCTTGCTCTCTTTGTGTAATGTGTTCTTCTTTTTATTAATACAGCCCTGGGGCTCTTTTTTAAAAAAAATTGTGATTGGTGTAGCAGTACTATCAGCAAATATTTTCTCACTTTAGGGTTTCTTTCATTCAGGTATTACAGCTTCAACCTTATTTGTTTGCTTCAAAAAATTTTATCCATTCTATTTTTCGCATGCAGAATCCCAGCGATGAGTCAAGGAAGACAAGAAGGTTGGCCATCTGAGTGCTGTGCTTGTCACATAAATAGTTAGAAACCTTTGTTCAAATGTTGTATAATCTACCTAGGCAGAGTTGTGATGCAGGCACATAAATACGTCTGCCCTTTAATATCTCTAATGCAATTGGCTATTTGGCCCACTGTTAGAGAAATGTAGTTTTATTGTATTTTTCCCTTGAAGACATGAACAAGATGCCGGTGTTCGCGATCCAGACATTCTATGTTAAACAAATAATTCTTATTACCATGCCCATGAATGCTGGTACATATCCTTGAATTCTAGAGATGCTTTTAAGTTTCTTGGTTTTATTATACAGGTTGCTGTGTATTTTCTCTGACAATGTTAATGAAAATACAAGTGATCATCATCTCTCAAAGATTCCAGGTCTTCAACCTCTGCACCATCAGCCATGAAGATCTTGGTTGCTGGTTTCCCAAAACTTTTCTCTGTGTTCACAAAATTCATACACTTCATATGTATACTTTGCAGTTTAAATGTATAATGGAAATTTTATTACCAGCCAAATTAAGAAGATCTCCAAATGAATCAGGTAAATGTACTAGTTTTCCTGATATTTGTTCTGGACCATGAATGATCACTCTTTTGAGAATATTACTTGAAAATGAAGCAGGAGAAATAGTTCTTGTCAAACCTGATAATAGATTCACATTGATTAATGTAATAATTATCAGCATGAGTTATAAAATATGCTCCAATGAGGATTGTGTATATAATAAAGTCTGTACCGTCTGTTTGGGCATCACCATTCATGTTTGGATTTATTGCCTCATGTTCTTCTGCTTCTCCAGGTTGTTTATGATTCTGATTAGACAATCATCATATTACTAATTAACTCAATGTTCACAGACGTCAAGAGACAAAAATAATATTAATAATAATAATTACCATATTATTCATGTCTTCCAGCAATTCTGCAACAAATGGTATTTCTTCAAGAATTTCTTCTTTCAGACCTTTGAGAAACTGCAAATCAAAACTCTCTACATTAATATTTGATCACCATTTGTTCAATTAATTATATATTGAGAAAATAGCACAACAAGAACCTGAACAAAATTGGAGATAATAGTGTGGTCATCTGTAATGCAAGGTTGAACAATTTGAGTGAAATGCCGATGACTGATTCTCACAACCTGAGAAAGCCTCTTTGTACGTACTGTGAAAGGCTGTGGGATGTTGAAAATCACCCCAATTTCTCCAGCCATGTCTGCAGCTCTTAATTTTGACTAGAACTGCATGCATTTTTAATTCTCCTAATTAGTATATGTTCCCCCAAGAGAACTTTCAGATAACTTATTATTTATAAATAAAAAAAAAAACCAATTCATACCTTTTCTGTTCCATTTTTGTATGTGATCACATCCTGTCAAAAAAAAAAAAAAAAAGTAATTATAGTAACAATCATTGAGACATGAACAGTTATAAATTGCATGACAATTACCACTTCTCCTGATACAATGATATAAAAATCTGTTGGAATTTCATTCTGCAAGATGATTTCCACTTTTGGTGGAAAATACTCAGCTTTCATTTCAGATACCTGTTCAATTAATTGAGTATGAAAATATTTGTATATAATGTTAGATCAATCTATGTTTGTTTGCTTTTTTTTTTACCAGCTGAATGATGAAATCATGAGAGACTCCTCTGAATAGATAGGCTAATTCAACAGTCCTCTGAAAGAGATGTTGTGCAATGCTTGATCTTATAGCTTTTGGCAAGTCTGCAAGCACTTGATCCTGCTGCAACTCCACTGTCTTGAACTTGAGCTGCAAATGAGCCATCATCTGTTCTCTTATGCTTTCCGGAAGCCGGTTTTTGCTCGAATACCTCGAAACCTCATGAATGGTATCCCTCTGCAATACATTATATATATATATAGACACACACACACACACACCAAAATTATACAATACTAAAAGCAAAACAAGATCAATTAATTAATTACCATGATGAATGTCCTTGTAGCCCCATGAACAATGAGGTTAGTCATGTTGCCAATGAGGTAAGAAGTCAGACCAATGTTGAACAGCATGAAGAAGATATTGAACAATTTCTCATAGTTGTTCTCTGCATGGAGATCCCCGTAACCGACTGTGGTCAACGTCGTTATCGACCAATACATCGCATAAGTGTATCCCAGCCAAATGCTTCTATCTTCAAAGTCTGCTACCTGGCTTCCTATCCATGTCTGCTTCTTGATCTTGTAGTGCACTGCTATCCAGTAATACATACATCCAGCTGAATGTACTGCAAATAGTGTCACCTGCATTGCTTTTCAATCAATAAATTAATTTTCACTAATCATGTGTTACAACTTGCAATCACTCTATATAAATTATTCACTTACACAGATAAGCTTCAAATATCTTGTCCAAAAGTAGCTGAATCTAATATCTTTCTCTAGCCTGCAGTACATAATTATAACCTTGAGTTTATATATGTCTTCAGTTATGATCATAAAATTAATGAAACAGTAAAATTAAATACTTATAAATATATACCTGGAAAAAAGATTGCTAACACGTCTGAGACGCCATAATCTGAGAAGGTTAATGAATCCAAAGATAGAACCTCCATTTGATTTCCCTGTTACAATTCTATATATGATCTGGAAAGGAACAGTTGATGCTACGTCCATTACAAACCATGGCCTTGTGAGATACCTGATCATCATCATCATAAACAAACTTACATAAAAATTAAGGTTTAATTAATAATCAGCATTATATATATATATATATGTATATGAAATGAACGTGCATGCCTTGTAGCAATCTTCTTATGATCATCAACAAGAAGGTAACTAGAGCTATCAAGATAAGCTACGAAGAAAGTGACGACGATGTCGATGACGAAGAACGCATCGATTATCAAATCAATAACTAGTAGAGGTCCAAACTCAACTTTTTCAAAGGCTAGCTCAAATGGAGATGCCCATGCAGAGTATATCACAAGCACAACTAAAAACACTTGCCACCACCTGCACCACCATCATCACATATATGGTTGAGAGTACCACATAATATTAATTTCATCCATTAATCATATACATATGTTTATATGATTTATATTGTTTTAATTACCTGTATCTACGATCATATGGTGCGATGATGTATTTCTTAAGACGAGGATAAGAATCATCAATGGTTATTCCTAAAGTTGGCAAGAGACTACTGGAAACAGTAGCAAAGTTTCTTATCTGATCACCACTGGAAGCTCGCCGGACCAGTAATTGATCACCAGCCATGTGAATTGCTTCTGAAGTTAATTTTGGGTCCTATATTTTGATAATGAAACAAGAATTGATATAGATTAATTTGCTGGATAAGTGATTAGATTAGAATAATAACTAATCACATTGCTAGTTTTTGTTTAAGTGCGCTAATTGTTTTTGACTCAATAATTGAGCCAAAAGTCTTCTTCAATGTTGACTTCGTCCTTTTGTTATTGTGTGTATATATCTCATTCAGTATATATATATTAGTTATTAGTCTATAAAAAATTATCTTATCTGCCGACAAGTTATTATTAATTATTTGTTTAAATATTAAGATGAAATGAACCATAACATTGAGATTGTCAACTCTGAATTGTTTAAAGATTAATGGAATGAGACTTTGTTGTGTTGTAATGAAGATCACGAGTGATCGGACTGTACATATATATAGTTATACATCAAAATCTCCCTAAAAACAACATGACACCATAATATTATTAAAAAAACATCTCTGATACTTACGTCACGCAATATATATAGAATAAATATTGATTATATATATTAAAATAAAAGTAAAATTTTACATGAAACGGGAAGTCTTACATACAAATTTTTCCACGCTTCAATTAAAGAGTTGATTTTAGAATTGCAATACAAAATTACTTAATTGCCAAACTCATTCAAAGGTCATCACTCTTTTTTTTATTTTTTAATTAAAGTGAATAAATCGTAATTTTATTAAAAATGGAAGAAAAATGATAGTACTATTACTCGAACCTGATAATAATAATTTTTATTGAAATAGACGTATATTGAAAAGATAACCATAATAGAAATTGTTATATTTTTAATATTTTAATATTTTATTTTTGAAAAAGTAGATAAACCAATAAATTAAATTTAAAAAAAAAGTACAGAGAGAGATAAGAGGGATGATTTTAGAAAGTTACTGAATAATTTTCATATTTTCTCAGGGTGATTATGCAAAAGTCCCAAACATTTGGGCCGCCTAGTTTGAGGGAAAGCCCAGATGTAAGTCGGTCCATGGGTTGAGCCCATTAAAACCAATTGAACAGAATACCGAAAATACCCTTGTTTGGCGGGAATGATGTTTCCCCCGCCCTCGCGGTCCATCTCCTTTCTCGAGAAGCCAATTCTAGGGTTTCACTGAGGTATCTCTTCGGTTCCACAGCGATGCCGATCTACAAGATAAGGGGGATCGATGTTGAATTCCCCTTCGAGGCCTACGATTGCCAGATCGTTTACATGGAGAAGGTCATCCAATCTTTGCAAGAGGTCCGCTTTCAATCCATCACCAAAACTCCCTTTTTTGAAGAATATTTTTTTCTTTAGTTTTTTAACAAGAAATTGTACTGTTCTGATCATCCTCCTTTTTGTCTTTTCGTGATTTGTATGATTTTGATGCATAATCTAATGTTTTCTTGCTGATTTGTTTTGGTATTTTTTGAGTTTGGTTAGAATTGCAATGCTTTATTGGAGAGTCCTACTGGTACGGGGAAAACCCTGTGCTTATTGTGCGCCTCATTGGCTTGGAGGAGAAGTTTGGGTGAATTCTCAACTACAGCGAGTGAAGAGAAGGACTGTTCTTCAGGGAGCCAGCGTTCTGGAAGCCAATCGATGGAAAGGCCAAGATCACACCTTCCTGTCATTGTTTATACATCTCGCACTCACAGCCAGCTGAAGCAAGTCATCCGGGAGCTGAAAGCAAGCAATTACAGGTTCTTGTCATTGCCCCCATTGTTAGTGGTTGTTGGAAAGTGAACTACTTTATATATATATATATATATATATATATATATAGGTTTGGTTATTTTTCTTGATGATTGTCAATTCTAGGCCCAAAATGGCAGTTTTAGGTTCTCGGGAGCAAATGTGCATTCATGATGAGGTGCATTTGCTAAAAGGCAGGGCGCAAAATAATGCGTGCCATTACCTGTGCAAGAAACGTAGATGCCAACATTATAATCGTGTCTCTGGTAATTCCTTCAGACTGATGTTACTTTTTTTTTTAATATATGCAGTCAGTAATACTACTTTAAGCGAGGATGTTTAGTTATTTAAATCTATCTATTCATCTGTAGTATATTTTTCTTCTAGGATTCTCAATATCTTAAGAAACCGCCTCTTTAGAACTTTTTTTTTGGCTGCTTATGTACCATACTTATGTAGACTACATGAAGAACCATCCGGAGCTTGGAAATGAGCCTTTTGACATTGAAGATTTGGTCAATATTGGAAGGACAAAGAGAGTGTATGTTTCCAGGAGCACCTTTCCTTTTGCATAATTGTTTAACCTTAGCTGTAATGAATTATTATTTCTGTCATAAGAGCAAATTAATTTTCCTTGCAGATGCCCGTATTATGTATCACGAGACCTTCACAAGATGGTTGATATTTTGTTTGCGCCATACAATTATCTTATTGATCCTGGAAACCGGAGGTCTCTTACGGGCATTGACTGGCATAACACTGTGCTAATATTTGATGAAGCACACAACCTGGTAATGGCCATGAAACAATTCCTGTTTAGACTTCATATTGACATGTCTCTGAAGCATCTTGGTGATGAGTATCGGAGAAACATCCTTTTCACTCGGGCATTTTCTTTTCAGCTTTGCCTTTTGATTCTAACGGTCTGCATTATCCTTGTTAATGGTTAAAATAGTGTCACTACAATCTTGCCTGGTTTTACATAAACATTTATATTTGATCCTTTCAAGGATGTGGCCTTGTGATGACATTTGCAGGAGAGTATCTGTGCTGATGCTGCATCGTTTGACTTGCCCACTGGTTATCTGACAGCCTGCATTTCTGAAGCAAAACAATGTGTTGACCTTTGTATTAGAAAAAGGGAAATTTACCAATCAGCTGATAAAGAATCTGATCCAGATAATTATGCTATTCTTAAAGGTACTCAATATGTTTGTATTGCCTTCCTAAAGGAAATCTGTATGTAAATAAATCGTTTCCTTGTGATTGTTTGTCTTTTGTTCTGTTTGAGCACCAATAAATAAATAAATAAAAGACTTATTCCGTTCCTCAAGCTAAATTTTTGAAGCGTTATCTCATGATTGTATTTTGTCATGTCTTTGTTTGTTATTTATTTATTCTTCATGAGTGATGATATTCTGGCAGCCCTTCTGCTGAAGCTTGAGAAGAGGATCTATGAAGTTCCTATTGCATCTAAAGAGTTGGGTTTTACACGCCCTGGACATTATATATATGAGTTCCTAGAAGAGCTGAACATCACATATGAAACAGCTAGTATGCTTATTCTTACAATTGATGATGCTACTACACTTCTTGAGGAAGGTACATCATCAGCATCACAAGACATTTTCTACTATATATTATATTTTGTTTTAACTTGCTTAGAAAATTAATTCCTATTCTTCCCCATTTAATGAGAGTTCTGTTACCTTCCATAAAGGAATGGATTTAGTTTCCGCTGATTTGATGAACTAGGAAATACTGGAGAAAATGTAACAGCAAAAGAAACAAAGGGCACAGTGTGCAGATTAGAGAGCATTAGAGATATTCTTAATATTATCTTTAGAGATGGTGGAAAAAGTCATGCAAAGTACTATCGAGTAAGTCATTTATTGTTTTTACATGCTTCTCTTGTTTGCAAATCTGAATTTGCACTAATCCCAAAGTGTTGTTATTCAAAGTTCCATGTACAGGAAAGCCTGCCAAGTGTCAGTGATTCCTCAAAAGGTAGTGACACATAATTATCTATTGTTTTGACTGTCAATGCATTTGTTTTTCTGTAGTTCATACTCCTTCAGTGGAGTTTTTGTTAAAAATTGCAATCTTATTTCTCTGCTTGAGAAAAGGATTGTTTTATGCTCAAGTAATTTTCTGTGTAACTGCTAACGATACATATTTTATGAAGGTAAAATGTCTAGAACACTCAGTTGGTGGTGTTTTAACCCTGGTCTTGCTATGGAAGAGTTTGTAAGAATGGGTGTGCGTTCTATCATATTGACATCTGGCACTTTATCTCCCTTGGACTCATTTGCACTGGAACTAAACCTGTAAGCACACTCATCTTGCAACCTCCACCTCATGTCATGCCACATTAAGTGTTGCGCGAGACAGTTATTCCATTTCTTAGTTCTTTGGTATGTTGGACTCAGAAAATTTCCAGTCAGGTTGGAGAACCCTCATGTCATATCTCCCAGTCAAATATGGGTAGGAGTTGTGCCTAGCGGACCTTCTGGCTATACATTTAATTCGTCTTACAGGAATCGCGACTCTTTGGATTACAAACAAGAACTTGGGAATGCTATTGGTAGGTGTGAATAATGAGGGAAACATTGAAATCTGAATGACATCTACTTTCTGGAATTTGAGAACTTTCCCTATGATTCTGCAGTTAATTTTGCTCGAATTGTACCTGATGGATTACTTGTTTTCTTCCCTTCATACTATCTTATGGATCAGAGCCTTGATTGCTGGAAAAATATGGTATGCAAATTTTTTTATATAACCAAGGAGGCTATTATCTTTTTGACATTTTCTTCTGGTCAACTTATCTATTTCTGTCTCTGTAATTGGTTTGGGGCCAAAGCTTGATACATGATGATTTTTTATAACATGAACAAGTGCACATGTTTCTTTTCAGAATCATGCTAGCTCAACAGATTTCAAAACAATCTGGGAAAGGATTTGCAAGAATAAAAAGCCTGTCATAGAGCCTAAGCAATCAGCTCTTTTTCAACATGCTATTGAGGTACTGATAGTTAACAGATTCAAATCTTTATCCTAGTTCTGATTTTATGTGATCTGGGAGTTGATATTATAACAAGGCTGTTTCTTTGATACTATATATGTGTTTAGGTTGATCATGCTATTTTGTCTGTTGACTTTGTATACAATTTCTCTCGTCATTCAGGATTTTGAAGCAAAGCTGCGTGATCGTTCCAATTCTGGGGCAATCTTTTTTGCTGTTTGTCGTGGCAAGGTTAGTTCTTAGTCAACAAGAGCCTTTTGTCAATAGTGTGGCTACATGGATGGTTATCCATAATGCCAAGTTTCTTAAACATCAATTTTCTTTTATATTTGGAAATTTAGTAAAAGATGCAATTTTAATGAGGTGAGTGTTGGCATGACCTTTTTCTTTGAAGTTTGTTTCTGCAATAGGTGTCATTACCTAACATGTTTAAAATGATTATGCACTAGCCATCATTACCTCACAAGTTTAACATTGTTTGGTTTTTCAGGTAAGTGAAGGTCTGGATTTTGCTGACCATGCTGGGAGAGCGGTGGTGATTACTGGCATGCCATTTTCTATGAAGACTGATCCCAAGGTTTGTTTCCCTTGTTCCATGGCTGTGTAATTCATGCCTGAAATTATTTGAGTTGTTAAAATAGGCAGAATAAAGCAGGTCTAGTTTGTTGAATGTTAGTTTGAAATGTTGTTGAAACATGAGAGATGAGTGAACCTGCGTTATGTCTTTTGTTCCTACTTTGTTTGAATGAACATGGTTTATCCGCTTTTTTTTTTAAAAAAAAGTTGAACCTGCTATTGGCTTCCTGGCGAAGAGGTACTCATGACAGAGTAAGCAGGGAGAGTAAACTTGAGTGCTTGTTTCAAAAGAGAAATGCCAGTGACATGACTGGTGTAATATTTCATAAGATTCGGGTACACATGCTATTCAGTTGATTTTCAATTTGATTGTAATTCATCATCAAGACGTAGTTTTCTAGTTAATAGAAAAATTCTACTGATGATTTTGATCTAATTGCTCTCTAAAGGTTTTTAAGAATCTTGCTATCTTGGATAAGTGACCGTACAATAATTTGCAATACTGGATAAGTGATCTTAAAATGCAAAATAATGATAAGATTTGTATGACTTGCTTCTCACGTGGGTTTCATGGATAAATATCTTGAAATCTCCAGTAGATGGAGATTGCAGCCTAATACATGCTGAGTATACATTCAAGTCTAGTACTTTATTCTTAAAGAAACCTACCACTTAAAGACTGACAAATTTATGATAATTCAGAATGCCAATTGTGTTTGTTGTAAATATGTCAAGATAGTCTTATCTGTTGTGAGCCTATATCTGTCTCTTTCTTAGTTTTTAAATACTAGGTTTTTTTAAGAATATTTTGTAGTATGTGAACATGTTAAGTCCAAAACTTTGTGTCCCTCTTTTAAGTTCGTGATTTATCTCTCTTTTGTTGTTATCTTTGTTCATATGCATGCAGAGGCCTCTTATTAGTTTTGACAATCTCAAGTCTGTACTTTAATACAACTTTAGAAAGACTATTTTTTCCAAACGAGTCATCCTCTTTTCTCATGCTTTCAAGGTCTTTGCCTGATATGGTGCGTAATGTTTTCTATTCTGCCTTCTGTGGTACAGTTCAGTATTGACAAATTGTTTTATTGGAATAAGAATAACTAACTCTGCCAGATGCTTCACCCCTTCTCATTCAGTATTGTATAATAATAATAATTTGTGAGTTTACTTTCTTATAGATGGTAAGTCATGGTTGTTTTTGAAACATCAGTCTTGCTTATGTTCATTAAGTTTCTGCTATAAAAGTATATGGTATAATTATGTCGAAAATCCTAACATTTTATCCTTTCTAAATATATACCATGTTTTTTTCATCAAACCCATATTTAGGTGACAGCATCCTTTCTTCATCCGAAGAATATCATGCTGGAAGATAGAATAAAGGCATAAACATTGTCATTTCTTTCACAGAAACCATTTAGTCAAGAATACAATCACTAAGCATCCTATTTATGTTACTTGTTCGCCACTGCTCATAAGATATTCTTTTGTGCTTTCTGATTTCTGGATGTAATTCACAGTGCTAGATATATTTCTTTGGCATATACTTTTGACCTTTAAATGTGCTTATTATCTTTCAGATTCGTCTCAAACGTGATTACTTGGATCAGCATGCCCTATCCCAGAAAGGACATTCTAAGGTGATTATATAAGATGCAAATTTGAGTCACTGTGAGAGGAGTGACAAAATTCTGGAACGTTGTATTTTTACTGAATCTCCCAAGAGAAACATAAAAGATCAAAATTAATTTGCTGTTACTTTTAACTCATAGAAAATCGTGAAATTGAGAGTATTTATTTTGTTGAAGATGAGATGTTTATTATACTAAGTAATTTTAATGGTTTCACCAGGTGCTGACTGGTGAGGAGTGGTATGTCCAGCAAGCTACAAGGGCTGTGAATCAGGCTGTTGGGCGGGTTATTAGGCACCGTCATGATTATGGTGCAATAATTTTCTGTGACGAGAGGTTTGTATTAAGCATATTGCTTAAGATATTATCAATGGTCTCATGAATCAAATCTGTCTAAATTCGATCATGTGTCAAGTAACTGGCAAACTTGAGAAAGTTACATGATTTTGTTTTTCTTAACATCGGATGCGCTTTTTTTTTTTTATTTTTTATAATGACAGTAAAATTGAGTCAGTAGAAATTCTTGAACTATTAAAGCATGTGGTTTGCCGCCCGCCCCCTAATAATAAGAAAAATCACTATGTCTTGGAACGAAAAGCACCCAACTTGCTATTGCTGTTGTTTATAACTCGAACCTAGTGGTGTCTGTGTCATCCGGACTACTGTTTTCTTTCTTTGTCCTTTTTTATTCATATTATTTGCTCAGTGTTGACTGTCTCATGGCAGCACCTATGGTTTAATCAATGCGAGGTGGATGGTTCTCTTCATATATATATTATCCATAAAGACCTTAATTTATTCGTCCTTGTATTACTAATATTTTCTCCTCTGCTTAAAGTATGTTGCTTTTACCTTTTGAATTTTTTCATTAGGTTCACACGACAAAGTCATCAATGCCAAATGTCATATTGGCTACGACCCCATGTCCAAGTAATGTCTAATCTCTTCCATAAGTTTTCATTTCTAATATGCTTTGCTCTTTTAATAGTTTCGTTTTTCTCATTCAGTGCTACAGCAAGTTTGGTGATGTAGCTTTTGGGTTGACTAAATTCTTTCGAGATAAAGTCTCTTCCAGTCTTGTGAAACCAAAAACAACCGATCGAATAAGCGCTTGTAAGAACATTTTTATTATTCAACTGCTGAAGTTCTTGCACTTCAATTCCATATCCCATCTGATTGTTGTTTTTGCTTATTTAAAGTGGTTTATTTAGCTCGCTACTTAATCATTTTGAAGGCTATTATTGTTTTCCATGCCTATAGTCTAGATAGAAATACTGTAATTATAGCCAGAGAAAGGTTTGCATTTATCATCTGAGTTGTTGGCTTGATTTCTTACAAACGAGTAATAATTTAGATGCCATTAGTATGTCCTAAAAATTCAGCATACTTGTTGAATTCCATATAGCTCTGAGTCTTTTTTTTCTTTGGAAATTTAGATTGCTGAATTCCAGAATTATGAGATCATGAAAAAGGATAGTGTAGCCTGTCACTGTTGTTTTGTTTTCGAGCTTGATGGCCTCTGTGCTATTAGAAATGAAACATTTCTACCAACTACAATTCTCTTAGTGACAAGCTCAAATTACAATTGTCGAAAAGTTAAATGGAGGGTAGGTGACGTGAGAACAGCCACCTACGCAGTGATGGACTGAATAAATTATCAATCTATGACCCATCTGCATCAAGTTCCATATAGCTCTTCTCGGGCTAGTATTTGAGTTGTCAGACAACATTTTGGATAATCTGGTTACCATTAGTTATACCTTAGCCATTTTAATAAATACTTTAATGATGTTTATTTTCAGAATCATCAGATATATCAGAAGAGTCTATTTGTTAGGTTTGGTGCATGTTGATATTAAAGATGTAAGTTTACAATTTATTGGTTTCACATCTCCTCTATAGATTTGAAGGACTTGCTTTTCGTAAGACATTCATATCTCAGCTTCATTATTAGAGTTTCAGACTAACTCTTACAATTTATTGAATTTCTTTTTAACAAGGAACATTTTGATATTCCCTTGTGAGGTGAAAATTATATATCTCTCTCTAAATAATTTATTTAGATACATTTTTTTACTTATATATATATATATATATCATGGTTAAGTTTGAGCTAATAGGGTAAGAATAAAAAGAGAAGGTATGTTAAATGACCCTTTCGGGTATGCATGTACAACCTTTAAAAATTTTGTAGCAAACAATGAGAAAACAAAAATGGACATGTTAGGCATTTCACTTTATGTGAAGCCTATATGTAAAAATATACACCTAATATATTATTTATGAAGAAAATAATTCTTACCTGTCAATCCTATTCTTTCCTTATGTCACTTCGGTCACTGCAGTGGAAATAACTGAGTCTTCAGATGACGATGTAATATGTGTATCGGATCAACCTAAGTTGCAAACCGAAGTTCAAGGTATATCTTTGTTCTTACATTTTTTTTAATGTCAACTACCCTGTTATCGTTACTTACAAATTTGTCAACTACCCTATTATCATCACTTACAAATTTCATCTAAGCAAATTTATAATTTCTTGTGATCGAGGTTTTCTAATTATTTACTCTGCAGATACGGTTACACTGCCTCGTGACAAACTGCTCTTACCAAAACTCCCCCATTGTTTGGTACAATATCATGAACCTGCATAGTCCCTCCGTTGTTCTTGGATATAATTTTTGTTATTTGTGTTTTAGAAGTCACGTTCTCCTTTTGGTTATCTGCAGACATCAACAGTTGATCATTCCTCAAGAAAGCCGTTGTCATCTGTACTTGCACTGAGTAGGGGCAGCACTCATTGTCAGACAGATAAGTTTGTTCCCGCTAATCGCTCACATCTTTCTTGTAAGCAAGATTTGATGTTAGGTCAAACAAAAGAACAGGCTTTCAATGAGAACAGACCAGAAGTTGGCCATGTGAAATACCTTTGTAAGCAGGATAGTGAGGTGCTTGCTTTGAGCAATGATTTACCATGTCAGCTTCGTAGTGGTGACGCTGCACCTGTTTCTTTTAAAAAGGCAAAGTTATCTGAAACTGGGGTTGATGCAACCAGATATGAAGATGATGCATCTTTGAAGAGCTTACACAAAACTAACCTAAGAAGTCCGCCTCAGAATTCTAGCATAGCCAGTGCAAGTATCCACAGTAAACCAATCTTAAAACTTCCATCATGTCGACCTGCAGAAGTTGGAACTTATGACAAGGAAAGAAAAACATTACATGCTCAAGCTGGTTCTTCAGGGATATCCAACGTTGAAATAGTCGGGAAGCATTCTTCAGACAAGAGTAATATGGAGTCCTGTACTTCAGCACCTCATGGCCACAAGGACGCCAGAGGTGCTGCTTTCCTAATGCAGGTGATATTTTAACCTGAGTTAATTATCAAGTTTTTTGTTATGCTGAATGCTAGTATTGCGGCTGTTGATTTTAAATTATAAGCTTAGATGATTGCTATGGGAGGAATTCATACTCTGAGAAAGTCAATAATATCCTTCCACTTGTTACTGATAATACAGGAAAAATAAAGGATAGGCTAACCGAATGTTCCTTACTAGCATTGCCTGGTTATATTTGATTTGCCTTGTGACTAGTCTTTATTGAGAATGTATCTTTGGCCTCTCACAAGTTTACAGGTTCAACAAAAACTTTCTGTTGAGGAATACACGGAGTTTGTAGATTTAATGAAGGCATTGAAATCCAAGACCATGAAGGTTATGCCGGTATTGGAGTCGATTGCTAGATTGTTCTCTGCCCCTGGGAGGTTTTTTCTTCTTGAAAGGTATAATTCTTTCATGCATGTTATATGCCTGTAAAACTATTTTCTTTGTTAGCCAAGCAAATTACTATCACCAATGAGTTCTTTTCTCTGACATTGATATTTTGTAAAAAAATTTTAAAATGCAATTGAACATGTGCACTATTGCTACAATATTAGAGTTAATATTTCATTCCCCTCCCAAATAAAAGGTCAAGAGTTCGAATATGTGAGCTTGTTCACATTTCTTAAAAAAAAAAAAAAAAAAAAAAAAAAAAAAAAAATCTAGACTAGCACAAGAATATTTGAAGTGAAACCTAAAGTTGTACATGTTCAATTGACCAAAATCATTGTCAGAATATTTGGGCGCAACCAGGTCTGCCAATGATTTTGGTCCGGATAATGTGCAGCCTAGATTATAAAATGTACAACCATATGGTCTTCTTCTTATATTATTTTATTTTATTTTTCTCTCCATCATTTTTCATTTTTGTCTTCTGTTATTTTCTTTTTCATATCTGATTGTTAGTTGCCTTTTCCCTCTGATAGTAAACTTTGGTTATCTTGCAAGACTTCTGGTCTTTGCGCACTGAGGGCTTGGGCAATCATTTACTTGTTCAGTTATAAAATCTTGATTCTCAATCTTCATTTCTAATAATTATAGTTTCAAGACTGGTTTAGGACACTATTAAATATGTTAACATCATAGTGGTTGTGAGCAGGTTCAAGGACTTCGTCCCACCTAAATATCGTCCTTTATATGAACAACATATCAGAACCAATTGTGCAGCAGATGCCAAATGAAGTAAGGAACTACTGCCTTTAACATAGCATATTATTTATTTAATTTTCTTGTTCTGCAGAACGTCTTTGATCTTTGTATATACAATCTATGCTTCTGTGACTCTTGTTTCTTGAACTTATTGGATATCTCAACTTACCAATTTGACTTATTGTCCTGTCATGACAGATCAATGAGGTTGTCGGTGATATACCCCATTATATCATCCTGCTCATTATATCCAGCATAGCAAAACATCAAGGAGTTGAGGATAGAGCCATTTTCTTATTTTCCTTGTCTGGGTGCACATTGTATTTTTTATTCTTATCATACGAATAAGCTTGTTCTTGTGCAGATGATCCTGTGACCCAACTGCAGGAGCCCCATTCTGTGTCAATTTCATTTTTTGCCCAAAATTCAAGGCTTGGTCATGGGCGAGTTTAATATCAAGGAATAATATCTCAAGAGTTCATACATGTAGTCAATATTTATCTGGTGCCATTGAAATTGCAGAATTTAGAGGCAATTGTTTTACTTGCCAGCATAAGGCAAGTTTCATGACTCATTTTCTTTTTCATCGGATTGATTCATGTTAACATTTATATACATGTGTGTATGTGTGTGAGATCTTAAGATCGCTCATACATTAATGTTTATCTGGCGTCATAAAAAAAATACAGAATTTAGAGGCAATTGTTTTATCTGCCAACAGAAGGCAAGTTTCATGACTCATTTGTTTTTTAATTGGATTGATTTAGATCAGCATATATATATATGATTTTTTTGAAATATTCGTGTTCTATATCTGTACTAAGAAAACATTAACTTTTTGGACAAGGCTTGTTGCTTACATGCATCAAGCAGACCATGTTGTACCATATAATCTTATGAAACAAATTATGATGATCCTCACCACTGGATTAGACCTTACTGTGGGACATTGCTCAGAGGTAAAAAAGCTTTATTATTATAATATTATACAGTGGATTCAAACTATGAAAAAATTATCTTGTTCCAAATTAAGCTTATGAACTTCATTGTTATTGTCAATGATTCCGGTAAACAGATCCCAACCTCTCAAACCCAAGCCCAATATGGACTTCTCTTGAGGCAAGTGCTGTGCATGTGACTCCACATCTCAAGAAATTTCTTTCCAATTAATTTTATCAACTTTATTATCTTAATATATCACATTTGCCACCCCTAGACTCTTCTATCCTTTGATTTAACCAATAGCTAGCCTATACAAACGCCAGAATAATTAATGAGTGCTGTTTAGGCTCTCACATTTATGAAAAAATATTCCAACATAAATAATATATTAATTAACCATGAAAATTATATATATATTATATTTATTCATGCGAGATTCACGTTAATTTTGTCGTTATTTTCATAGCATCAAGTTTCATACTATTTCTTTTTCTCAAAAAAAAAAAAAAAAAACATATATATATATACACACACAAATAAAGTAACACAATCCCTCCCGAAAAGTGACGTCACATCCCCTCTCTCTCTCTAACCGTCCTCCTTCTTGTTGCCGGAATCTCACGCCGGCGAGCCGGAGCCTTCCTGCGAAAACTAACCGTCAGATCAGTGAAGGCTCTAAGTATGTACTTATGCACCGTCCGATCATTGAGCTCTAAGAAGCAGAACAACAGCTCCTCCATGAAGTCCCAATCCAACGGTTGATCCGGGTCCACGTGTCGAGCGTTCACCATGTCTTGCATGGATCTCCGGAAGTCATCGTAAGGGTCCTTAGAGAACGTCATCACCGCCACCCCACCGCCGGGCACCACCGGCCCCTGCTCCGACAACGACGACGCCGCGCTCAGCCTTGCCTCCTCCACCAACGAGTTTGAAGCGCCAGGGAACACGAAGAACCTGCCGGATGAGCGTATGGAGTCCGGCAACGGGTCAGTGAATCTCGGTGACTCGGAGCTGGACTCCGATGCTCCTCCACCGGCGTAGAGTGAGTGAAAATTCTCGTAGAGGAAACGGTCTATGTCTGAGAGAGTGGCCGCCTGATCTCGTTCTTCGGAAAGGTCACGGTCCACGGCGAACGACGGTGTCTTTGGGTACTTACAAACGGAGAGGAGTTTGCTGGCGCCGCCGGAGTTGGGAATTGGTTTCTTTAGTTTGGAGAAATAGATTCTTATGGACTTTTTAAGACTCTTGTTCCTTCCCATCTCTTCTTCTTTTTTGCTTTTCAGAAAGAAAGATGGGACTATGGGAGAGGTTGTGTACAAGAGGGAGTTGAATTTGTTTTATAGTGAAAGAGAGAAAGAGAGAGAGAGAAAGAAAGGAGTTTGAGAAATGAAGGAGATAAGAAGGGTAGAAAAGGGAAAGAGAAGTCTTCTCTCTCTCTCTGTGTATATATATTATTTATATTATAAAATTTTATGAAGAGAGAGATATATATAATTAATGGTGATTTAATGTGGAGATATGTTGCATTGGCAAGGGATTAATGGTGGAGGGTTTATATATAACTTTATTAGGGGTGTTTGCAATGCATGTGTGGAGATATCCCTGGAGTAATGTCATTTATGAATTGTATTTATGGATATCTGAAATTTTATTTTTGGTACTTTTCCAGCTAATCTATTTAATTGTAATTTGATTAATATAATTTTGTATTTAAAGCGAACAGATTCAGTTTCTTCAAGTTGATTCAGTGAGAGTCACTGCATTAATTTGCAATGAATCAAACTCATGTATTACAATTAAAGAGAGGTATTACAATATCTTTTTATGATGGCCTAATCCTTTTTCTGAAAATCTTAAAGACAAAGATCATGACTTGTTGAATTGAGGTCCGTATGAAGTGTGCCTTTAACTTTAAGTAAACGTACCAAATGTTTGACAATTTCCTAACTTGCATTGCATAGCAAGTGCCTAATTAGGTTAATAGGTTCTCATTAATTAGTCTTTGGATCTACAATAAGTTATGAATTTTAGTACATTATCAAGCACATGAATATATGACCCATACTTTCTCCACCATCTTGGTAATCAAATTAATTCACAGGGATACTTTCTGTGAAGACATTTGTTTTTGCTTCTTTCTTGCTTCACTTGATCTTTGTGTTTCAACTACAAACCATTAATTTTCAACAGTACCTCACTTGCAAGATCACAATCTCAATTTCTTAATTAGCTATACATATAAACGTCTCATGAGATACAACAATTAATGAATGAATTGACAAAGTGCACAAGCTAGCTAGTTCATGCAATTGGTACTTGAGAATTCAAACATGACTACTCAACTCTAATGAAGAATATAAGTGACAAGCAAAGCCACAAGCATTAGAACATAAGCTATCCCTTGATCAATTGCCTTGCCATCAACCTTCCAACAGGTTGTTGTTGATTGCCCATGAGCCATTTGCATCAACCCAGACAAGAAGAAGAAAGTTAGGAATACCAAAACATGAACTCTCATGGATGGACTCATCTTAATTAGTATATAGATATATATTTATGTCTAGTAGCAATTGAAGAAGAGCTTGGATTCTAATAATTAGCTTGAGATGGAAGGAGTGATGAATGTTTGTGGATGTATATATAGTGACTGAAAATCAGAGGACTGTGTCAGTTCTAAGTTGTATGTGTTTGTTTGACTTGGTTAAAGTATTAGTGTTGTTGATGTGTGGTTTTGCTCTGACTCTATCTGGTTGACTTAGCCAACTTACACGCTTTGTTTGGATGGAAGTGATATGGAGCGGCCTTAATTGGCTGAGATAATTTAATTTTATAATTATTTTAAAATTTTAATTTATTGTTGATGAGTATTTTGAATGAATGTGAATGAACGTAAGAGTTCATGTGATGTGGGAACCAATATGTGAGACAAACATTTGGGCAAATGAAATGTTAGAACGGAACAAAATGAAGGTCTTGGCTAATTAAAACAAAAATTGTGCTTAGTCTCAGTAACTAATTGACTAATTCCTAATCCAATTAAACATTAAACTGGTCTATATAAGACGCCAATAAATTTATTTATTTTTTAATAAAATGGATAAAACACAATTTTATTAAAGAAAAGCGGAACAGTACATACTCGAATATTTATTTTCATAACTTTATGAGGAGACGCTTGTTATCTTTATCGTATTAATAAAAAAAACCATATAAAATATTTAATAGAATTGATTTTATGTGTGACACAACCTCCCCCAATCCTCCCCCACTTGAATATTTATTGAAAGAATTACATTAAAACATTTTTAAACAAATTACTTATAATTTAAATGTTATTTTGTTTTGTTTTTAATACAATCCATATAATGAAATATTACTCATGAAACTATTCCATTATTAGTCAGAGAATATTTTTCCAATTCAAGATTTAATGCATTAAGATAAGGTTATAATACCGTTCCATATTTCATAGTCTGTGTTCATTTAGGTAATGCACGCTATAAAACAAATTGTAAATTAAATTCCATGATAATTGATATGGTTAGGGTTAAAAAAAGAATTTTTTAATCTTCACAGAAAAGGCACATGCTATGTGCATGCTCCAACCCTATTTTTTCAAAATGGGACCAAAATTAAATGGATCCATAGGTTTGTTTCCAAATCATCATCTACAAGTAAACACTTTAATTTTTACTTTTTTTGTTTTTTGTTTTTACAAAGCATGGACAAGTGCCACACTGCACATAGACCAAAAATTGATCATCCAATTAGTATATATTCAACTGAGAATAAGAGATTTGCGTTGTGTGAATACACTAACCGATGATCTGTTACCATCATTAAATTATTAGCATTTTAGTAATTTTAATTTTTATAAATTATTATAAGATTTTTCACTCAGTCCTGAACTAGGTTCACTCAGTAGTTCAAATCATAAACTTTATATGATACATTTTAAAATATATTCTTTATTATTTATTTTATATAAAAGCACATAAATCACCATTCACCAAAACAAATTTTACTATGCTAATTGTATATGTAAACTGTGAGGCACCAAATCATGAATAATAAGACTAATAATATATATATGAATCAATTCAAATTTAATTTCCACTAGATTGTACTGACATTTTTTTTACATATGCAACAAGTATTATTAGGGTGTGCATATGAGTCAGAAATTGAACATCCAATCTGTGTCTCCTCACCTAGTGATACGGAGTTCAGGTTATAAGTCTGAACCCACAACTAGAGACCCATTATGACCACTACATTCAGCAAGACTTGACTCAATTTTTTAAACGTCTAATACTATACTAACACTTGTCACAGTGGGACCAATATTGCTGGGCTATATATTAACCTTAATTTGGCGATTGCAACAACATATTCCATCCTATTTCTCAAACCTTATTATTAATACACTAGTTCTTCAAAATTAAAAGAAACACAAACTACAAACTCCAAACTGAACTAAAACTACAAGGAATGAATAGCATACTAAAATTGAGGTTTATATATATATATATATATATATATATACACACACACACACACAAAGTAAAATGAGTATATTAGCAATCAAATGTACAACAAATGCATTACAAATACTTATTACTCCTTCCTTAATAAAGGATGTTTTTAGATACAATCTACAAAATATGCGATACAATGCCTTGATCAAAAGTCTTGTGTGTGTGTGTATATATATATTTGAGATATTGGTAGCTAGTTAGATAAATATATAATGGCCACTGAATTGTGCAGGGATTGTAGGATAAATGTTAAATATATACATAGATATTTATTGTAATTTATTCAAGAATTAATGTATTTAAGTGCTTTGACTCATGAACCAAGTCTTGTTTGGCTGATCTTTATGATTAGGAAAAGATTGATATATATACTAAGTCAAAACCGTAACTTGACTTGGTTTGTGAGATGCCTCAAGGGCGGTGAAATCTTCAATTTCGCTCTCTACAAGGGCTCGCAATATTTATTTAAATTTTTTTTTTTTATGTTTGTTGTTTGGAAGCCCGTTAATTTGTGTGTGCATTATAAACTAGTACTGCTGCATTAAACAAAAATGAAAATAGAATTAAGAAATAATTATTGTTGGTTTTAATATTTATATGAGCACTTTAAAAGAAATAGAGCCTTTGATTAAGTGTAAATGTGTAATGAATCATAAAACACAAAGTCCATCTTGTCTTATAATTTAAAGGGTTGCCACTGGCCAGAGGTATTCTGCTTTGAATTTCTTCAGTGTATTAATGCTCAACCACGTTCACATATGAATACATTAGTAATCATTAAGGCTTCAACCATGTGGTTTCATGCCACAAATAAAGATATTGATCAAGAAGTTGTAAGACAATTTTTTTTTCTCTTTGGAATAAGTGAATGAATCATGCATTTTTCATTCAAGGAATACGAACAAATTTAAAAGCACTTATGAGAATGATTCAATGATGAGTGTACTAACAACACTAATTAAGATATAGCAAAAAAAAAATGTACAAAACATAATATTTTCAAAAGAGTATTCGAATGACCATCACTAAAGGAACTTACCTAGCACTGAAATCCTTACCATTTATATATATATATATATATATATATGAAGGCAATTGGCATATTTTTTTTAATGATTTTTTAAATGAATAATATTGAATTTCCTTATAAGGAATACAATTTTATGGTTCCCAATAAGCAAGATGTTCAATATTGAATATATAGCCGAAAAGAATTTGTTTTAATAATAATGATACATAAAATGATCCACACTTGTGCAACTAGCTCAAATGAGATCAAATTCCTCTACTTAATTTTGAGGCTTCACATGAATTGAACTGAGACTCTTGCTCATATAATTAGAACATATCAATGAATAAGATAAGTAACAAGGAGAGCAACAAGCATAAGAACATAAGCTATTCCTTGATCAATAGCTTTGCCATCCACCATCCTTGAAGAAGCTGTTGTTGCTTGAGCAAGTGATATTTGCATTAGCCCTGACAAGAAGAAGGTTATGAAGATCATTGCATAAACTTTCATTGAACTCATCCTAGATATTTGAATTGAAGGTGTAACTAAATAAGCAAAAGAATTAAAGAGCTTCCAGTGTAGAATGTTTAGAGATTAGAGAAAGAACTTGTGAGTGAGAGGAAGGTCTTATGTCTATATATATATAAAAGCTAGGGACTTATACATTTCAGAGAGGAGAGAGGTGTATAACTTGGTCTTTAATTTGGCCGCCCATATTGATTGAATTAATGATATTCTTCTTTGACTGCCTGCCTTGAATTAATGAATTGGTCCAATAAATATTTTATATTGGACATTGAATCAGTAAAGCAAAGTGAAGATAAATGAAAACAGAGGACGACTTTTGAAGAAATATTTTGGAGAGATATCAATTGTGTATATGGACAGTGACAATGTGATAAATGCTTTTAGTTTGTGGTTTTAACTTTTGTTCTCTCTTGAAATTAATTAATGGGATGATGCCAATATCAGATTAATGATACCTTCAATTCACATCAATTTATGCTTCATTTGCTTCATTATTCTCCTTCTTTTGCATTGAATGTTTCTAATGTGTGATGTTTAGTTCATTTGCTGTTTAATCTTACATCTTCCTGCTTCTGGTGCTGTGTCATGTATTATAATCATTCTAAACAACTTATCCCACACTCTCTGTGTGGCGTACGTGGTTATTAAAATATAAATAAAAATATCATTGGTTTTTTAATATATATATATAAAAGATTAATGCATTCCGAAATGTCACATGCATATATGAATGACAATTCATTTGGGAAGCTTAGTTTATAAAAACAACATTAATTTTGTAAAAACTCCCTAGAGAGTAGATAACAAAGAAAATACTTGGTTATGAAGAATAGAGGGTTGTTTTAATATTCTTAATAAAAATAATTAATCTCAATGCCTTTTTAATCATAATTAATGACGAAGTTGTTAAGATTAAGCAGAGTCCATTTATATATGACCCAGTTAGTTGCAGTATTTGACCAATTGGAAACAAAACATTGCAGTTTTTTTTTTTATATTTCTCATAATAGTATAAAATTTAAGGAGAATTCCTATTAAAAAAAAAAAATCTTATGGAAATTTTACTGTTGTATTAAAAAATTATAAAGTTTGTGAATCTCCATAATGTCATGGATTGAATTTCCAAAGAGTTGGGAACCAGTTAACGACAATATATATGAATCTATTGACCATTCATTAATTCTTACTTAATTTGGATGGTGACAAAGAATTCCCGAAGGACAAAAATTTTATTTTAGTAAAAGAATTCCAACTATATATGATACAATTTCCTCGTCAAAGATTCAATTCTAAGACCTCTTTTAATTTTGTACTCATGCATGATCAATTGCTAATTAAATTTTCACTGAGACATATATATATATATATATATGCACAAGATCTAAGATATATAATCTTGTTTATTAAGATAAATAATAAAGGGTACATTTGAATGAAAAGAACTTGAGAACTCCCCTTATTGCAGGAAGTGGCCACATGACTACTCATTAACTTACTACATATCTATTAATGGAAATAATTCATTCAACGAACAAGGTATGTAACAATGAGAGCAACAAGCATAAGAACATAAGCTATTCCTTGATCAATAGCTTTGCCATCCACCATCCTTGAAGCTGTTGTTGTTTGTGCAAATGATACTTGCATTAGCCCAGAGCAGAAGAAGAAGCTTATGAACATCATCATAGCATAAACTCTCATCATCCTGGAACTCATTTTAATTTCCAGCTGATCCTTTGATCAAAGAGCAGAAGTTCACTCTAATAAACTTTAGAGATTAAAGAGAGAGAGAGAGAGAGAGAGAGAGAGAGAAGTGTGAATGATATGATGGGATGGGTTGATGAATGTGGTTATATATAGGACTCAAGGCAAGGTATAATTAATTATTTAATGTCTCTCATATTGATTCAATCCTACCTTTCAAATGATGTTACGGCCCTTAAGGGACAAATTATTAATGGTTTTTTTTTTATAATTGATCACATGGATATCAGTTTGATTAATCTGAAAGTGAGCCACCGGTGCATTACTCAACACACGGAGGCTTGGTCAGAGTATATATATATACACATATGTTACTTGCGTTGATATCAAAGTACTGAACGTATAAAACCAATTTGATTGACCAAGTTCCAGCTGTTTGCTCCAAAATATACATAAATGATGATTAAGAAGGGAGGTTTGACTAATTGGCTTGTTATTATATATTAACTAAATTTAATCAACAAATGATTAATTAGGAAGAGATTAATTAATGTAGTAACTCACAACAAAATTGACTGAATTTTGAGTGAAGACAACCTAAACTATACGTTGCTTTTCGGTATTTCCATTAATGAAGAGTACTTACATTAGATGCTAATTTATTACTCTTTAGTTAATAAGTTTTAAACACCATTGTTGTGACTAATTGTCAACTCAAATCTAAAAGATAGTGAAATTTTCTTTCATTTGTAATCAAAATAACTCGGTCAATGAGTTACTAGTTAATTAATATATCAGATCTTCTATATATAGAGGATCATGTATATAATAATATATAAATACCATGCCTTTGCCTCATTCAAACAATTCATGTTTTTTATATGGAATACTCATCAATTAACTAAAGAATTATATATGACTAATTCCAAAGCTTGGGTATGAAGGTGATGTTTGCTTTTATCTTTTTTATAATGACTTGATTTCATATAATTTTTATTTTTTTTTAAAAACCCATCCTAAGGCTTCTTCAAAGCATATTGCAAGAAACCGGCCCATCTTTATTTTAAATAACGTGTTAATATATATATATGGATAAAACTAAACTTTTTGTACTGTTTTTTTGAATTTGTTTTTTTCAATAAATTCATAATTTACCCACTTTATTTAATAAAATAAAATAAAATAAAATTCTCGCTGAATAATACAAACGCTATAAGTGTATTCATTATTCTTCTTAAAAAATTATAAATCACCAGATATATATATATAATTTGGATGAACATGGAGAAGTTATATGGTGAAACATGGAGAAGTTATATGTTCCACTCACCAGTGTTTTTTTTAGTAAATGAATTCAATTCTACAACGACCCTTCACCTCAGTCCAGTAATATTTACAAAATGAATTGCATTACCTATGCACAAACATTAATTTCAATAACTTCATTGAGGAAATTAAAGCAAAAGATTTACATTTCAGAATATATTGTTTATAATTCGATTTAAAAAAAATAGTACACTTTAAATTAAATACAGTATGTGAGGATTTGCCATTAACATTAATCACTACATATTAGAACAAATCAATGAACAAAATATGTAATAAGGAGAGCAAGAAGCATAACAACATAAGCTATTCCTTGATCAATGGCCTTCTCATCAACCAACCTAGAAGGTACAGTTGATTGTGCTTGTGATAGTTGCATTAGCCCGGAGAAAAAGAATGTCATGAAGATCATTGAATAAACTCTGATTATGGAATTCATTGTAATTTTCAAATGATCAAACAGCATGATATGTAAAGAGACTTATACAACAGCCAGAGAAGTATTAATTAAGTAGAGAAGTTGTGATTGAGATACGGTCTGTGGATATGGGTACATGCATATAGGATTTATGGCAAGTGATAAATAAAATTGTTCCAGGCCGCCTTTATTGATTTAATTCTACATTTGAAATTAATGATGTTAATCAAGAGCCAAATTAGTTAAGTTATGATTAAGCACATAGAAAGCATTCTGATAAAGTCTGCGTGATTCACATGGATTAATTAGCCCGTGGAGATTGCGCAATATTTCACTGACCAAGTCCGTGTTTGTTTGATCCAAATTATAAAAGCTGATTAAGAATGTGTTAGTTAAGTAATTTATAAATGTCAAAATTCATGAGTTGTGGACTGAACTAAGTCCACAGGTTTGGTCTTGAGTAGCAAGAAATTATAATATACTAACTCAGGACATTATTGACTGGGTATTTAGGTTAGACAAACCTAAACTCCACGTTGGCTTCTCCGTTCAGCTTGCATGCATGGTCAACGTGCAAGGGTTATTTATTTATTTATTTTTGAAAAAATTGGATAAATCATGCACGTTCATCCAAACATGCAAGGAAATCGATGTAGGTTGAGGGCCCGGTTCCACGTGGATCAGTTATTAAACTATATTTTTAAATAATTAGTTAAAATTTAAACAACACAAAGATCTAAATCATATTATAGGGTCAAGCAAGCAAAAAAGTTAGAGCGAAACAATCGAATTTTTAATCTTAATTGCTCTCATGTTCATGCAGTCCTCTATAAGATTGCTAATATGCTACTGTCCTGGCTTTCTGCAGATACTGAATCTAACCCGCAAGAGAACGCCGACGCCTCTAGCAGGATCAAGAGATCTCTCAGCTTCCTGACCTCCAGAATCGCCGATCATTCGGGAGGCCCAGACCACCCTCTGAATCGAGAGTAGTCGCTTTCTTCCTCAGCCTGGACTGGCCTGTGACTTCTGCTGGACGTCTTCGTTAGTTCAGACTTGTTTTCTTTACTTGCTGTTGTTTTCCTGCTTTCTTTCTCCTTGTATTTTTCCTCACTTCTGGTGAGGATCTTTTTTTCTTTCCTTGCAGTTTGGTTGCACTCCTTTCATTGTTTTGACTGCGCTTTCTCTTACTTTAATAAACTAGTGGTTTATCCGCTTTTTATCAAAAAAAAAAAAAAAAAAATTAGATAAAGCTAATAAGATTTAGGCCACGAGAGGTTTGTTTCTTCTAAAAAAAGAAAAAATGTTGTGAATTGATCATATATATATATATATATATATATATATATATATATATATATATATATATATATATATATATATATATATATATGTCATTCATTAATCAGCAAGTTACTACCTCATTTTTAATAAATATGATTAATGTGGTTAATTATGATGAATGAGTTATAATTAAAGTTCAATTATTGTAAAATGTTGTCTATGTATTAATTATAGTTCCATTAACTCTTCTATAGTGACATTTTAATATCTCAAGTCTATGACTACTGATCTTTCAAGTTCTTCGTGCTTTTTAATATTGCAAGCGTGAGATGATGCACATATATAGCTAGAATGCTGAGTTAGCTAAATATCTAGAACTAATACTATACCATTACTTAATCAGTCCACAACATTATAAATTTTAACAAAGCTGTCACTTGATCATTTATCTTTTTCCCTTCAGTTTGGAGGCATTAATGTTAGTGATTTTTTCTTTTCTTTTATTAATTGATGTAACTTTTATATATATATGTGTGTGTGTGTGCGCGCTTTTAGTTTCTGAACCTGTTCCTTGCCATCTCATAATATAAAAATAAATAATAATAATAATAAAAAATATAAAACAGAAAGGCATTTTCCACAGAACCAAATTAAATTTATTAGTAAAATTATACATAATATTCATTGAGATCGGCACATGATCATTGGCAGTTAAATACCATCTTGTTTTAGGGATAAACAAATAGTACACTTGAAAAAATTAAACAGAATGTGTGAGAATTCCCATTGTTGCAGTGACTCACATGAACTCATGATATAGACCATTAATTGCTACATAAGTATTAAGAGGAAATCAATGAAAAAGATAAGTAACAAGGAGGGCAACAAGCATAAGAACATAAGCTATTCCTTGATCAATAGCTTTGCCATCCACCATCCTTGAAGGTGCAGTTGTTTGTGCAAGTGATATTTGCATCAGCCCAGAGAAGAAGAAGGTTATGAAGATCAAAGCATAAACTTTCATGGAACTCATTTTCCAAGTGATCAAAGAATATTAGAATTAATCCTTTGATTTGTAGAAGCTAAGAAAATAGTTGGAGCTTAGAGATGGGAGAAAGAGAAGCACTTGTGAGTGAGGTGAAGTGTTAGGTTGATGAAAGTGGATATATATAAGATCATAATGGGATGGGAAGGGCTTGGTCTTTGAAGGCTGCATTTATTATTGATTCAAACCATTCTTATGGAAATGGTCCATGATAATTATATATAATATGTTGTTTTGTTTTTATTAAGCATTCACATGGATAACAGATACAACAAGATAATACTATAATTTCTTTGTTCTTCTGAATTTGTAAACAAATTTAGTTATATAATAAAGAATTCATCTGACCAATTCTATATAATTGTTTGATACAAAAGACAAGATGGCTAAGAATGAACTTAATTGGTGTACTTCAATCCACGGTTTTGGTTCTATGGATGATAATTAATAAGAGATTAATAAACTAGATTTTTCAAAGCAGAAAGTTAAACTGGGTTGTTTCCCCGGCCGGCTCTCTGCATGCGTGCATGCATGACCTACGTGCCTGATTTGAATATACATATAAATTAACAAGGATTTATGGTTAATGAGTTTTAAAAATATTATTATATCTCCAAGTTTCAAAATGATTTGCCTTAAACTTTTGAATTGAACTTTGATGTATATATGTATTATCCATTAAATTAGTAAACTATATAATTTTCATTTTAATAAGGACAATGTGGTTCATGAATCGTTTAATTGTTAAATATAAAGTTTTGTCTATATATTTCTTGAATCTGAACTTGTTAGGAATTTGAATTTATAAGAAAATTTAATTATTACAAAGCATTAATTGCACCAAGCCCAAGTGTTTGATCCAAAATATTCATAAGTGGATTAAGATTAATGAGATTAGCTTTCTATTAATTAGAATTCATGAGGTATAATACTAATTAACCCAGCTCCATATATAGTTTAGTTGTTAGATGATTATCATTTAAAAAAAAAAAATCACATGCATTAAATAATAAATTACAGTAACATAAGAACAACACAAGCCAATTGGAAATTAATGCACCGTTGACAAACAAATAATAATAGTATTATTAAAAAAATTATGATACTAACTCATAACAAAATTGACAGAGATTTGAGATAAAAAAAATCCAAAGCGTGTAAGGTAATATATACGAAGCTTTTTTTTAATTTACTTTTTGAGTTTAATTTGAACAACATTTTTTCTGACTTGTAAATAATTATTAATGTTAGAAGAGGCCTTTGAAATAATATATAATGTGGTTCATGCACGAGTCATGATTACTTTCAATTAATGTTTGAGACATATTTGGAGGTCTTTGAAATCTTTATATCAGTGCCTTAATATCATTCAAACAGTACGTGATGCTTTATAGTATTTCAAGCATGATACTTATAAGAAATGCTAATTTTGAGAAACATATAGGACTGCCATTGCTTAGTCCAGAAAATTTTCATTGAGAGAGGCTAGATATAAACAGCAGAAAATTAAAACAATATTGATGAAGAATAGTTAAATTAACTTGATATATAAATGATACAGTTGTGCGGAATAATTTATGGGAAGTTCACATGCATGAAGTCATTTGGAGTACATGTTGGAAAGAATCAGTGAACAAGATATGTAACAAGTAGAGCAATAAGCATGAGCACATAAGCTATTCCTTGATCGATCGCCTTTCCATCAACCGTCCGATAGGGTGCGGTTGCTTGTGCATGTGATACTTGCATCAGACCAGACAAGAAGAAGGTTATGAAGAGTATAGCATAAACTCTCAAAGAATTCATTTTTCTTGCTGTAACCAAAGGGTTCTCTTATATATGATCAGCTTGAAAAGGGATGAAAGAATGCTTGTTAGATCTAGATGTGAGAAATTAAGAACTTGTGAATGAGATGAAGAAGATGGCAAATGGAAGTAGATATATATAGAGGTGAGGGATGACATGGGAAAAGCTTGGTGGTCTATAATGGCTGCCCTATAGCTTAATTTGTTGACCTTTTTTTATTTTTCAGGTTGACAATTAATGTATGGGGATGAATTGATCTAGTCAACAGCTAGGATAATTAATTGAATTTTGCTATGGATATATTAATTCAATGATTAAATTAGCTAGAAATATATGCATCACACACACACACACACACACACACACACACACACACACATATATAGCTCAATATGCGCCAGACGATTTGACCAAGCACCATTTGTCTAATTTTCTTTACAGCGTTAATGGCTTTAATTTGTTCACTTATATGTATATAGTTTTCTTGAAAAATTAAAAATTGCTTGGCATTATTTTTACATATATACTCTTGATTAAATTTTATAAATTTTTTAAGCTTCACTTGCCTTCTTTATTCTCTGTTTCTAACTTGAGTTGAGAATTAATTAGTCTATAAAAAAAAATAAAGTATATCAAACATTTCTTTGATTGAAAATTAATCTTGTGTTTGTTTAATGCTACTTCAAAAGGAGAGATAGCTTGTATTCATCGATTCATACATCTATATCTGTCTATGATCTATATGAGGATTATAGTTTCCTACTTTGAAAAAATTTGTCCAAGAGCTAAACCTAGTCAAGTTTAGTATTTTTGGCTAAGTTTTATGGTGCCTTGGGTCAGACGCAGCACGTCAAATTTGGCTTCTTTGATTAATTCTAAATAATGGCTGGTCAAACTAGCTTGACATGCATGAGGCATGGCGTGCTTAACATATATATATATATATCTATCTGAGTCTCAGTCTTTTAGGACAATAGATCAGTATCCAGTGCCCTCTCAAACCTCCTATTCCCAAAAATAAAAATAAAATAAAAAATAACCTCTACATCTATTCTCTTTCCAATCATCCTTTTTCTTTCTTATTTTATTAAATCTGGACGTGTTCTATGATATATATATATATAACAACACTCACAGAACGACCGTATCAAATACAAGAGCACACTCACAGAGTGACTATTTCAAATACAAGAATCACAGACAGTAATTTTGTTTAGTTTATTTAAAAGTATACTTTAAAATAAATATTGCTTTTATATAAATATATAAACACTTTCACATTTACGTCTCCAAGTGGATAAATAAAATTCCCTTTAACCGTAATCAGATTTGGAAGGCCTTTCATATATACATCTCTTCATAAATACTGTCGTAGAACTTTAGAAACATATTAATATGCAGAGAATGGAGGATGGTTAAGATTAATTTTTGAATATTATTTACTGTATTAAAGATAATGAAATGATTTGCCTTCAACTTGTGGCGGACTGGACTATATATATATATATTTGATAAATGTGGATAAACCACAATTTTATTAAAGAGAACCAAAAAGAAACAAAGAGCAATCCTCTCACTAGAGGTGAAGAGAAGGTCAAAGTACATCAGAAAAAAATAGGAAAAAAACATCAAAAAAAAATAAAGCTAAAGATAAATGTTGGGTATATGATCATGCTTTTAATTCATATTCTATTTTCTCATTTTATTTCATAAATATAATGTGATCTATGAGTCATGATCACTAATAGGATATATATATATATATATATATATATATATATCACATAATCTTAAATTTGTTTTTATATCTCAAATAATTTTTATTACCACTGTTTTTACAGTCATACCACCATTTTTTAGTGCAGAAAATTCATTAAGACAGACACCAGATATACATCACATAAAATCAGGAAAATGATAAAAAATGATTACTTGATATATATAATTAAATTTAACGATACACTTGTGCAGAACAAAAGAGTTCAGTAAATGAACTCATTTAGGGTTACATGTTTGCAAGAATCAATGAACAAGATAAGTGACAAGGAGAGCTACAAGCATGAGTACATAAGCTATTCCTTGATCGATCGCCTTTCCTTCAACCCTCCAATATGGTGTGGTTTCTTGTGCATGTGATATTTGCATCAAACCAGACAAGAAGAAGCTTATAAAAAGCAAAGCATAAACTCTAATGGAACTCATTGCCCTTGCTGTCAGCTTGATTAAGTTTGAAAGAATGTTTAAGAGTTGTGAATGAGATGAATGGGGAGGCAAATGGGAGTGACTATATATAGAGACGAGGGATTGCAAGAGAAAAGCTTATAAGTCAAAGAAGGCTGCCCATTGTATATATGTGAATGAATTGATCAAGTCAACTGCCATGGATCAAGTTGGCCAATAAATTACTTAAGCATGAATTATGGAAAACGCAGGCCAAAACTGAGCCCAAAACCGCAACAACTAAATCATCCCCTTCGTTAGCACGACAAACCTTAAACCCATGCCAAAAATCATGCAAATGACATATATGACATTTGGCACGAGTTTTTGGCAAGGTTTGGGGTTCATCATGCCAAAAACCATGCCCAAAAAATGGATGATGTGGTTGTCACAGTTTTTTGTATATATGGTCTCCGCACCAAAAATTGTAACAAATGCTATATACTCATTCCGTTCCTTTTTACTTATCACATTTTACAGCATTAAATAATTTTTTTCAAATTTATTCTTTAATTTACTGTACTTGTACAATTTTTAATAAATCACAATCAACTAAGCATTAAATTATATACTTCACTTAGTGGAGTTTTAAATAGAGGTAGTTTTGGAAAGTAATAGAATTTTTTTATAAAATTTATATTGTTAACTAACTTCAACCAATTTTCTTAATTGGTGTGAAGTAGGTAAATTTGACAAATAAAAAATAACGGAGGGAGTATTCCATTGGCACGGTGGGGTTCGTCATGCCAAAAACCATGCCAACGAAGGGGATGATGTAGTTGTCACGATTTTTGGTACAACAAACCCCAAACCGTGTCAAAAACTATGCAAAATATGTCATTGACACGGTTTTTGGCACAAGTTTGGGTTCATAGTGTTAAAATCCTTGCAACGAAAGGGATGATGTAGCTGTCATAGTTTTGGGCATAGTTTTGGCACGGTTTTTTGTCTAAATTTTGATGAAAGCATAAATGGTGCTAAATACGGTGATAAAATTATCACGATTTGGTAATCATGCTAAATAACGTGACAACTTTGACACTAACTTGTGTTTCGCACCAATTTTCATGACAAGTTTGGCATAGAATCAAAACCGTGTCAAATATATCACATCATATTCCTGTTTTTGTTGTAGTGGCACTGGTTAAAGGATGGTGATAATTTATTAATTAATGTTTGTTGTAGATCACATGATTAAGTCAGTTAGAACAAATGTATCATATGTAAGTGCATTTTATTAATTTGTATTTCTAATTATGTAATTTGAACTCTAATAGAACTCATTTTCCATGCTGGTTATTTTTGGTTAATTAAAGGAGCAGGTGTGGGGTAAATTTTTTAGTAGGTCACTAAACTTTGGCTCATTTTCTCTTTGATCACCGAACTTCAATTTATATCAATTTGGTCACTCAACTTTAATTTGATTTCATTGGATAGTAAATCAAAAAATTTTGGCCTCTAAATAAATGATGTAGTTCTTTTTCGATAACATGGACATCTCCAATAGACTTAATAATGTGTTATGATAAGGACTGGCTCAGATTTTCATACACCCATATAATTAGTTGGGAGTTGAAATATTTGATTTATTGCTCGGTGAAATCAAATTAAAGTTGAGTGATCAAATTGATATAAATTGAAGTTAGATGATAAAATGAGCCAAAGTTTAGTGACCCAGCAAATGTATAAAAGATGTTTAGTTTTAACAAATACAAGTGTGAACTTAAGACTAAAACCAGCTTGTCAATTAGTTTGACCATTGACTGTATAAGGTTTTATGGTGCCTTGATTCAGACGCAGCACGTCGAGTTTGGCTTCTTTGCTTTAATTCTAAATTAAGGATGGCCAGTGGTCAGTCAAACTTTGCTTGCCATGCATATGCATGGAAATATATATATATATATATATATATATATATATATATATATATATATATATATATTAAGAGTGTAAAAAAAAAAAAATGTTTAGTACACTTAAACGGTGTGCCTTAAAATAATTAAGCATTCTTTATGCAAACAAATAAATGAGTAACTCGTTTTGATCTTAGGGTGTGTTTGTTTCAAGGGATTTGGAGTTACAAGTAACTCCAAATCCCTTGTGTTTTGAAATCATGTGATTATTTTGTGGGATTTGCTTTTCCATAGGATTTCAAAATACCATGGTGGAGGGATTTGGTTTTACGGTCAAAATGACCGTAAAACCAAATCCCAAGAGTTCAAAACTAATGTATATGCATATATACACACATACACATATGCATACATATACATATACATACACACACATACACATACATATATGCATACACATACTCATACATATACATATACATATACGCATACGCATACATATACATATTTATATAAACATACATATAGATATATATATACACTTCTAGATATACTTGTACATAGTATGTTTACATATACAAATACACCTATATATGTATGTATATATGTGCATATATGCACAGATACACATACATATACTTATATAGATATATATACTCATATACATATATGTATATACACATATGCACACATATACATATATTTATACAGATATATATACTCAATACATATACTTATACACATGTTTTCCAATTTCAGATTTTCAAATCCTTCCAAACAAACATAAAATCTTATCATACAGTTATTCCAGTTACATCCAACCAAACACAAGATTTAACTGCACTGCATTTTGAAATCCAAGTATTTCCAGTTACATTGTAACTAGAAATCCACTGCATTTAGAACTACATCCAACCAAACGCTACCTTAATAAACTTTGGAAGGCGGTCCATACTTCACTGCATAAATACTTTCAGGGATTGGTAAAAACATAATATTATATAGAGAGAATGTGGTTGAGCTTGGACAATTATTAGCAATAGTAGTACTGTTCTTATTTCACTATGGAAATATTGTTTGATAAAAGAAAATCTTGGCTAGCTTGACTATTTTATTCAATATATATATATATATATATATATATATATATATATATATATATATATGCTCAGTTGTTCTGCTTTTATTATATATAGACTAACCAATGGAGGACATATGATCATTGATAGGGACACAAATTTACGTATCAATCGTATAATAAAGTGTGTGTGAAAACAAAATGTCGGTCCAGAAAGAAGAATGAGATTACTAGTAATAACTTTAGTTCTGAAAATTAGCCTAATTAAGCAATCGAGTCATTTGTGTGAATAAAAGAAAGTAAAAGTGAAAAATACAAAATAAAACAGGATTGAAATCAGGGGAGGAGACGAGGTCCGGACATAACATCCCTTTAGGGTTTGATAAAGCGCGGGATAAAAGTTATCTAAATATACAATCCTATTTGAATCGAGAAATTTCCTAAATCATACTAAACCCTTCAGTAGAGGGTGAAGAGTAATTGAATCGATGCAGAGCTAATACAATCATCCACATAATCGCATTAATACTGTATGAAACCTTACTGTGGGCTAATGAGAATCTCTTAAGTAGATAATCTCTCTTATGAGGAGAGATTCCTCTTAATCCGAATACAAAGTTGAGATGCGATTTCTCTTAAAATCTACTCCACATGATTACAAAGAGCACGGAGATTACTCATTAACTCACTTGGGAGAATAGAGGGAGACGGGATCTCTAAAGTACCCTATGTCTAGGCTTACTCACAATTCCCTCAAATCACAGCAAGGCTATGCTAGGTGGAAATTTCTTCTCGTCACAAAGTACATCAAGTATGATAACTAGGGCTTTCACAAACATAGGCATTAAGCATTCAAACACGCAATTAGATTCAAATAGAATGAATTGTAATAAAGAAAACAAGCAAATTACATGAATCCAACAACCAATGTCAAAAGATAAACCCTAGAGTTCATTATGTCTAAACATCTAACAAATCAGCCTTCCATTAATGGAGGGCAATCATTCAAACAAAAACACACGATGAGAGACATTGAAAACATAGAAAACCCCCTCTCAATTGTGCCAGAGATGAATCACGGAAGAAACCCTAAGAAAGCTTCCACGAATACCGCAAAGATGAGTTTGACGGCCACGAACAACTCTCCCCTTGAATGTGGATCCAAATATCCTCCTAGATTAGCCCCTTGAGCCCTGGAGATTCATCTTCTTTCTTCCCTAGCTTCGCCTCCAAGAAAAGAATCAAAGAATTCCAAATAATGCCCTAAAAATGCTCATCAAATCTATTTATACTTGCTGCTTACGGGCTACCTACGGGCATAAGGATATGGCCATAAGGAGCTGGAGAAGATGGGTCGCGAGCCTTACTGGAACACTTACAACCTTAAGTTCCATTCGTAATGTCTTCTGTTTATGTTACGGTTCAGCTTACGGATATAAGCCTTGAACTGTAACTTCATTATGTTGTCCCTTGCGACTATTTTTACGGGCGTAAGTTTTGGTCGTTAGCTCCTCTAGATGGTCCTTACAGGAGTAAGTCTTTCCCGTTAGGTCCTCTGGTTTGGCTCTGAACTCCTCTTTATGTGCATAAGCATGCCTACAAGGTTCTCTGGAAAGTGCTTACGGCCATAAGCTGCCCATAAGCCACCCAGTTTGCTCTGTCCTTGTTCAATCAATGCCAAGAGAGCTCCAACTTTTTCGTTTAAGGTTTGTAATGCTTCTTTTGGTTCTCCCTCGTCTTTAAGTGTTGCCCGAAGCCTAAGAATACAAGACACACTAGATTTAACATCGAATTTCACAATATAATCCTAAACAAGCAAAATGAGTGTACAAAATGATGTGAATTAATATTAGAATGTTGTACAGTCATCAATCATCTCAATATCCAGCTTCTATTTATATGCTCGATACATATGACAAGCCTTGCTAAGAAGAAATAATGAAAACAATGCCATGAATCGATCACTGAGATGCACAAAATACTAAATGTAACAGGCTAGTAATAACAGAATAATAATAAAATGGATTTCGGTATAACATTATGTGGATAAATATTGATACACTTGTACATGTATCACTGAAGTGAGAATTATTGAATTCCCTTTAATATATACTGGGATTCACAAGAGTACTAGTGCTCTTTTATATATATAATACAATATAAATATCAGTGAACAAGGTACGTAACAAGGAGAGCAACAAGCATAAGAGCATAAGCTATTCCTTGATCAATGGCCTTCCCATCCACCATCCTAGAAGGTGCAGTCAATTGTCCAAGTGACACTTGCATTAACCCAGAGAAGAAGTTTATGAAGAACATAGCATAAACTCTGATCATGGAACCCATTTTGCTTTCCAACTGATGATCAAACGATATAAGCATATTGATCCTTAAACAATTTGCAGAACCTAAGCAAAGAGTAGGGAAGAAAGGGAGAATTGTGAGTGAGATGAATGGAGGGATTGATAGATGTGGTTATTATATAGGAGCAAATGCAAGGTAATGGGCATGGCTGGCTTGGTCATTATAAGGCCGCATTTTTGTATTCAATACTTTCTTTATTGACCGCATTAATTAAAAAATATTAATGTGACTGAACTGATCAAGTCTTACGTTCGGGTCAATCCGGGCAGGGATAATTTCTTTATCGGTGTACTGTTTAGCATTAAATTTCAATATTGGTAACAGTTTGTCACTAATATGTTTATGGATTTCAATTTGGTTGGAAAGAAAAATCATAAGGTATGGTTTAATTATTCTACATATTGCTAATTAAAATTTACTTTTCTTAATTTCTTACACTTATCAGTCTCAATCCAAACAAAGGCTCAAAAGCGTCATTAGATAAATGATAGTTTGCATAATATGGTAATATTCAAAAGGTTTCTTACGTCATGTGAAAAATCCAAAAGTTGGTACAAAATTATATATTGCATGCCTAAAATTAACACAAATATTTATAATACTGAACTACAAACAATTCTCACAGCTTTTTTACTTCCAGACTTCCAGTCAAAACCATGCAGTATATATATATATATATATATATAGACAGATAGAAATACATGTATATATATAGCCTCAAATAGTAATTCAAACAATTAATCTCACTGTTTAATTACTTACAATAATAAGCATGAAATATATTATTGTACATACATAAATATATAATTAGACAGAAAGAAAAACTATACATGTGTATGTGTGTGTGTGTGTGTGTGTGTGTGTAGCATCACTAAAGCCTCCCAAAGGTTTTTGAAGGTCTGGCATAGCGTGCAGAGAAGGAATGCTGCAGATATGCCGGTTCTAACATCTCTCGCCCCTTATCGAAATTCTTAGCATACGAGTCAGGATCATATGCATTTGCAGGAGATCTCATGTCTAAAACCTTCTTCTTCTCCTTCATTTTCTTCATCCAAAGTCCTCTCAGTCTCATCCATAGTAATTTCTCCATTTTATTTGTATTACTTGATCCATTGAACTTCTCATATAAGATTGCATAATTGGTATTCTTTATACTGAACCTAACTCTGCTCTGAAAGCTCTTATCCCATGTATTAGTCATCATGTCCATCATGATAAATAGTACTCTCGCATTTTAAACTGTGAGCAAAGGCGAGTTATATAAATGGTTATTGCTTTAGATTGACAACCAGCAGTGGCGGAGCCAGAAATTATGGGTTAGGGGGGCGAATTGAATTTTTTTTAATTAATTAATTATTTAAATTTTATTATTATTTTTTTAAAAAAATTTATATGTTAATTTATAGTTTATTTTATAAAAATAAGATGTCAAACAATAAATTTTTAAAAAAGTCTACTAAAAATATAATTTTATGTATTATATAAATTAATTTGTAAAAAATCAAAAGCTAAAACAAAGATATTTTTTAAATACTACCTAAAATAATTTATAAAATATTAATAAATCAAATAATAAATTTTTGATAATATTTTTTAAAAATTTATTATGTTTTAGATTTTTTTTAACAAGAAAAAGGGATAAACGCTATATAGATTAGGGGTGTGTGCAAAGGTTGAAATTTAATCATCCAATCCATTCATTTTCAGCCAGAGATAAAGGGTTTGGGCTATGAACCAACCAGTTACCGTTATTGTTTTTAATGAGATTTGAACTATAGATTTTAACATGTATAATTAGGATATGAGTCCTTTAGTTGTTTAGACTATATCTATTAATTTGTAAAAAAAATAATTTAAAAAAAAAATAAAAATAAAAAACTGAGAGAGAATAAAAAAACTAATTAGGGAGAGAATAAAAAAACTAATTTTATATATATATATATATATATATATATATATATATATATATACATAGAGAGAGAGAGAGAGAGAGAGAGAGAGAGAGAGAGAGATTGTGTGTGTGTGTGGAAAAAGGGAGAGAGAAGGGGGGGGGGGGGGGGGGGGGGGGCGGGGGGAGAGAGAGAGACAAAGAGAGAGAATGGGTAGGGGGGCCGCCGGCGGCAGGGGGGGCGGCCGCCCCCCTTGCCCCCCCTCTGCCTCCGCCCCTGACAACCAGTATGAATTGAACCAGTCCATGAGTATTGGCTAACCATCATCTTTTAATATATATATGTATATATGTTTGAAGATTTAGACTGATCAAATTGGAATAATTCATATATATAGTTCACTCCGTAGAATGAGTCTTAGAGCATTAGTCTTAATTTACAGCAGGTAGCACTGTACTTTTTGATTAATTCGACATTAATGCATGCCTTGCAACTTCTAACAAATTTATGAGATAGTAGGAATTAAGTACCTTTCAGTATGTATCCTTTTAATCAGTTTCACTTGCTTGATTATTCCTATTCTTGTGTTAATCTTTTATTTTGTACTCTGTTTTTTTTTTCTTAGATTAATCTGTGGTTAATTCATTTATAATAATAAAAAATTGCTTGAATATTATTTTATACTATTAGTACTATTATCATGCCTTATACTGACTTTGATTCAATGCCTTTGAAGGTGGCGTGCAGCTAGAAAATTAAATTTTAGTTATTGAATTAATTTTTTTTCCTTTGTTGCCGAATGGCAACAAGTGCTGCCCAATAAAAGAAATATCAAAAATACATGCAAGTACTGTTGTGCAACGATTATAGTAGTTTAACAATCTTCTAAAGAATTATCATGTGAGTTGGATGTGTTAAAAATTTTATAAATTAAAACTATTTTTAATAAAATATTTTAAATATCAGTCCAATTAAAGACTGTTTTTTATTTTATACATGAAATTTGGAATGAAACTTTTCATATGGAGTCAACATAAAATTGGTTCAATTAGAATTAATAAAAGACATAACAAAAGATTTTTAAAACATAGTTTTATAGAAAAAAAAATTAATTATTGGTTGGGTTCATAGGTGAATGTACATCATGCCAAGTATAAGGGTCAAACAAATGACTTTTAGGATAAAGCTGGTATTATGTCAACATTTGGAACAACGTTTCAATTATGAGTCTTTAGTCGCTGCTCCCTCTCCGTCACAAATTAATGTTTTTTCTTTATTTATCATTTCTTAACGTTAAGAAGTATTTTTTTTTTCAAAATTATCCTTAATACTCTATTCAATTCTCTTCTTGGAATTAAATACTAGAGGAAATATAAAAATATAAATTAAGGGTAATTTTGAAAAAATAACTAATTTTTTATAAAATTTTATGAAATAACTAAATTTTTTAGTAGATAAGATTCGATTAACCACAACAGATAAAAAGGAATAGAGAAGGTATTTTGTTTACTACTCCCTCAATTCTAAAATACATATAGTTTTAAGAAAAAAAAAAGTTATTTCAAAATAATTGTCGTTTTACAATAATAAAGCAATATTTATTCTTTTTTTTCCCAATTTTACCAATCTTCAATTTTGTAAGTTATATAAATGAGGAAAGTAATATTTATAGTCAAAAACAAAAAAAATATACATGGTTTCAAGAGAGGGATAGTTTAATAATTTGGTTAATTTTTATGTTAAATTTTAGATAATTTAATGTTATCCTTGATTATTATATAACATCCTTAAATACTTAATTATTAAGTCCAATCACACTACATATAGAATAAGTAAGCATATATATATATATATATATATATATATATATATATATAGAACACAAAATCGTCACTTTGGAAAAGGCCAAAACATTAGTCAATTATATATATATAAAAAAAATACTGTCAAACATGGTCTCTAATTTCAACGACAAAATCTGAACGGTGAGAAGGTCAATAAACAAAGTTGATAGTATATATATAGAGAGGATTAGACCTTCTACAGGTCAATAAACAAAGTTGATGGTATATATATATATATATATATATATATAGAGAGAGAGAGAGAGAGAGAGAGAGAGAGAGAGAGGGGATTAGACCTTCTACTACGAACGTTTATAAATTTAAAATCTACAGGCATATCAACAGTTTCAAATTTTAATAAATAGTAATTATTATGCTTATGAAGTGTAGCACGGTAAAAAATAGGATACATTTATTTCTACTAGATTTACAACAACTTTTATAAACAAAATAATAATAACTAATCAGCCCAAAACAAAACCCAATTAACACTCAATGTGCTTCCTAATCCTCATTGTGCTCAACTGCGAACGTTCTACGAATGTCTGCACTTAACGTTTCTCCATATATAATATATGTTAAAGCTAAGCTCTATAGTTAAAATCATTTGACACCAAACAATTCTTGAGTTATAATACTAACTAACCCAGGTCATATATAGTTTGGGTCTTAAATGATCATCATTTTTTCCGTTCAAAAAGTGAATAAACCACATACATTAAAAGAATAAATTATAGTAGCATTAGAACACCATATTGGGAATGCAACACTGAAAAACAAATAATAACAGTATTATCATAAAATTATGATACTAACTCACAACAAAATTGATAGAGATTTGAGGTAAAAAAAAAACAAAAAAAATTGAGAGCGCACGTGTGAGATAATATGATGCTTTTTTTAATTTACTTTTTGAGTTTAATTTGACAACATTTTTTCTGACTTGTAAATAATTATTAATGTTAGAAGAGGCCTTTGAAATAATATATAATGTGGTTCATGCATGAGTCATGATTACTTTCAATTAATTTTTTGAGACATATTAATTTGGAGGTCTTTGAAATCTTTATATCAGTGCCTTAATATCGATCATTCAAACAGTACGTGATGCTTTATAATATTTCAAACATGATACTTATATGAAATGCTAATTTTGAGAGAAATATAGGACCACCATTGCTTAGTCCAGAAAATTTTCATTGAGAGAGGCTAGATATAAACAGCAGAAAATTAAAACAATATTGATGAAGAATAGTTAAATTAACTTGATATATAAATGATACAGTTGTGCGGAATAATTTATGGGAAGTTCACATGCATGAAGTCATTTGGAGTACATGTTGGAAAGAATCAGTGAACAAGATATGTAACAAGTAGAGCAATAAGCATGAGCACATAAGCTATTCCTTGATCGATCGCCTTTCCATCAACCGTCCGATAGGGTGCGGTTGCTTGTGCATGTGATACTTGCATCAGACCAGACAAGAAGAAGGTTATGAAGAGCATAGCATAAATTCTCAAAGAACTCATTTTTCTTGCTATAACCAAAGGGTTCTCTTATATATGATCAGCTTGAAAAGGGATGAAAGAATGCTTGTTAGATCTAGATGTGAAAAATTAAGAACTTGTGAATGAGATGAAGAAGATGGCAAATGGAAGTAGATATATATATATAGAGGTGAGGGATGACATGGGAACAGCTTGGTAGTCTATAATGGCTGCCCTAGCTTAATTTGTTGACCTTTTTTTTATTTTTCAGGTTGACAATTAATGTATGGGGATGAATTGATCTAGTCAACAGCTAGGAAATGAACAACGCATGGGTTGAAGGATTGGGATGTAATATGACTAGATCATATATATAATTGTTTATAATTAATTGAATTTTGCTATGGATATATTAATTCAATGATTAAATTAGCTAGAAACATATAAGCCTTTAATAAAATAAAAAATAGAAACATATGCATCATATGCAAGTGCATCTTATAGTTTATATATATATACATAAATATATATATGTATAGCTCAATATGCGCCAGTCAATTTGACCAAGAACCACTTGTTTCTCTTTACAACAAATGGCTTTAATTTTGATTTCTTTAATATCCAAATTTATATTTGTATATAGTTTTCTTGAAAAAATAAAAATTGCTTGGGATTATTTTTCATATATTTTCTTGATTAAGTTTTAATTTTTTTTAGCTTCACTTAGGCTTCTTTATTCTTTGTTTTTAACTTGAGTTGAGAATTAATTAGTCAAAGTGAGAGAGAGAGAGAATTAGTATAGCAAGCATGTCTTTTTTATTGAAAATCTTGTGTTTGTTTGATGCCAATTTAATAAGAGAGATCCCTTGTATACATAGAATCATACATCTATATCTGGCTATATCTATATGGAGATTATAATTTCCCACTTTGAAAAACATTGTCCGAGAGCTAAACCTAGTCAAGTTTAGCTTTTTGACTAATTTTTATGGTGCCTTGGGTTAGACGCAGCACGTGGAATTTGACCTCTTTGATTAATTCTAAAGAATGGCCGGTCAAACAAGCTTGACATGCATGCATGAATTTAATTTAATTAAGACATGCATGAGCAAGGCGTGCTTATATATATACAAATATATATGATGAGGCTCAGTCTTTGAGAAACATTAGATCAGCTCCTCAAACGGCTCAGTCTTTTACATAGATCATTATCTAATAGCTCCTCAAACCCCTTAATTACTAAAAATAAAAAATAACTCCTCTAAATTCGTTCTCTTTTCATGCATCTCTTCTCTTTTATTTTTTTTTAAATCTGCATACATCCTATTATGACCGCCCGCACATGAGCGGAGTTAGGGGAGGGCGAAAGAGACTCATAATTTATTATTTGGTTTTTCAATTTACGAATTGATTTGTATATATAGTTTTTTTTTTTTTTTTTTTTTTACAAAAGTCTATTGTTTGGTAAATTAATATATATAGTCTAAAAATATTATAGTTTAAAAAAAAACATATTTGTAATTTTTTTTTTAGTATTTTAACATTTCATAAATTGTTTATATAGTAACAAAAAAAATTTGTAAAAATCTATTGTTCTAATTTTCTATAAATTAGTATATATCTATATATATATTAAAAATATTTATGAAAATTTATTATAAATTTGCCTCCTTCACTTTTTGCTTATTCTCTAAAAAAAATTTTAATCACCATTAAAAAAAAATATTTAGTACCACCTCAAAAAATTTTCTTGCTCCGCGGTTTATATATATATATATATATATATATATAACACTCACAGAGTGACTGTTTCATATAGAAGGGTCACATATGTAATTCTGTTTAGTGAATTTAAAAGTATATATACTTTATAATATTGCTTTTATATAACTACGTAAACACTTTCTTGAAATATTTTACATCTCCAACTGCATATATATATAAATAAAATTCTTTAACCTTCATCAACTTTGGAAGGCCTTTCATGTGTGTGTGTATATATATATATATATAAATGAATAAACCACAATTGCAATTTCATGGATACTTCTTTTCATATATAAATGTACTATCATAGAACGTTAAAAACATATTAATACGCATGCAGGCAATATTGGAGGATGCTTAATATTAATTATTGATTCCTTACCTTATTGAAGATAATGGAATGATTTGCCTTCAGCTTGTGATGGACTGGACTATATGATCATGCATTTAATTCATATTCTATTTTCTCATTTTCTTTAGTAAATATAGTGTGATTCATGAGTCATGATCACTTACAGGTTACTTAAATATATATTAAATTTGTTTACATATCTCACATAATATTAAATTTGTTTTTTTATACATCTCAAGTAATCTTTATAACCACTGTCCTTACAATCATACTACGTACCATTGTTTAATTTAGTGCCGAAAATTTCATTGAGACAGTCGACACTAGATATAATTAAATCACATAAATAAGAAAAATGATAAATAAAATAATGGTTGCTTGATATATATAATTAAATTTAACGATACACTTGTGCAGAACAGAAGAGTTCAGTAAATGAACTCATTTAGGGTTACATGTTTGCAAGAATCAATGAACAAGATAAGTGACAAGGAGAGCTACAAGCATGAGTACATAAGCTATTCCTTGATCTATCGCCTTTCCTTCAACCCTCCAATATGTTGTGGTTTCTTGTGCATGTGATATTTGCATCAAACCAGACAAGAAGAAGCTTATAAAAAGCAAAGCATAAACTCTAATGGAACTCATTGCCCTTGCTGTCAGCTTGATTAAGTTTGAAAGAATGTTTAAGAGTTGTGAATGAGATGAATGGGGAGGCAAATGGGAGTGACTATATATAGAGACGAGGGATTGCAAGAGAAAGCTTTTTAGTCAAAGAAGGCTGCCCAATGTATATATGTGAATGAATTGATCAAGTCAACTGCCATGAATCAAGTTCGCCAATAAATTAATTAAGCATGAAATATGGACAATACACTGGTTAAAAGATGGTATTAATTAATTAATTAATGTTTGTTATGGATCATATGATTAAGTCTGTTAGAATAAATGTATCATATGCAAGTGTATTTAATTAATTTGTATTTCTATTATCAATAATATATTATTGATAATAGAAATATAAATTAATATATAGAACTCATTTCCCATGCTGGCTATTTTGGTTAATTAAAGGAGTGGGTGTGTAGAAGATGTTTAGTTTTAATATATACAAGTGTGAACTTAAGGATAAAACTAGTTAGGCAATTAGTTTGACTTTTTTTTTCATGTTGAGTGGTCTAGAAAGGCATAGGTATGCATAAGTTTTGATGGAGTAAGTAGAGACGGGTCCACACATATATATATATATATATATAGACGCTGGGATCACCCACATAATCAATGTTTTAAAAACCGCACCGGTTGTTGAACCGGTTGGGCAACCGGTTCACGGTCCAACCGGTTCAACCGGTTGAACCGGATTTAATATTTTCAAATAAATAAATTTTTAAAAATTTAAAAATAAGTAAAAAATAATTTAAAAAATAAGAAAAAATTAAAAAAAAATACAAAATTAGATATTGCAAATTTATATGTCTTTATAAGGTCACAAAGTGTTAACTCTATATAAAATTGAATTTTTCAAAGTACAATTATACAAGGATAACCATACAACAAATATTCAAAAATAAATAATTAAATAAAATATAAGTATACAACAACAAAAACAACAATACAAAATGAGGAATAAAATAAAATACAAGTATATAATCTTTTTTTTTGTTTTTTGGAACAAATTTAATTTTAAAATTTTAAAAAAATAAATTAACCGGCTGGTCCGGTTTTTTGTGTTTCATGAGACTAATCGGACCGGTTTACCGACCGGTTCCCGGTTCAACCGGTTCAATCGGCCGATCCGGTCCGGTTTTAACAACATTGCACATAATCACTACTCACACTCTCAGAAATGTGCTCTCACCCATAATGCGAATTCTCACCCTTGTAAAGAATTTTCAATGGGATTTAACTATCAATTGACCACTTTACCATTGGTTCAATTAGTATGACACTTAGACTTTATAAGGATTTATATATGATGCCTTGATTCAGACGCAGCACGTCAAGTTTGGCTTCTTTGGTTTAATTCTAAATTAAGGATGGCCAGTGGTCAGTCAAAACTTGCTTGCCATGCATATGCATGGCATTTTACATGCAAGGAAATATATATATAACGTATTAAAGAGTGTAATGTTTTGTACACTTAAAGGGGTGTGCCTTAAAATTAAATAGGCATTGTTTATAAAAACATATAAATGAGTAACTCGTTTTGATCTTAATAAACTTTGGGAGGCGGTCCATACTTCTCTGCATAAATACTTTCAGGGATTGATAAAAACATAATAATATATATAGAGAGAATGTGGTTGAACTTGGACAATTATTAATTAGCAATAGTAGTATACTGTATTTCACTATAGAGATATTGTTTGATAAAACAAAATCTTGGCTAGCTTAACTATTTTATTCAATATATGTTCAGTTGTTCAGCTTTAATTATATATAGACTAACCAATGGAGGGCATATATATGATCATCTCATTATCCAGCTTGTATTTATATGCATGCCTGATTCATATGGCAGGCCTTGCTGAGAAGAAAAAATGAAAACAATGCCATGAATCGATCACTGAGATGCAAAAAAGACTAAATGTAACAGGCTAGTAATAACAGAATAATGATAAAATGGATTTCTTTATAACATTATGGATAAAAATTGATACACTTGTACATGTATCACTGAAGTGAGAATTATTGAATTCCCTTTATTGCAGGGCACAAGAGTACTATTACTCTTACATATTACAATATATATAAAATCAATGAACAAAGTACGTAACAAGGAGAGCAACAAACATAAGAACATAAGCTATTCCTTGATCAATGGCCTTCCCATCCACCATCCTAGAAGGTGCAGTTGTTTGTGCAAGTGACATTTGCATTAACCCAGAGAAGAAGTATATGAAGAACATAGCATAAACTCTGATCATGGAACCCATTTTGCTTTCCAACTGATGATCAAACAATATAAGAATATTGATTTGAACAATTTGCAGAACTTAAGCAAAGAGTAGGGAAGAAAAAGAAAATTGTGAGTGAGATGAAGGGAGGGGTTGATAGATGTGGTTATTATATAGGAGCAAATGCAAGCTAATGGGCATATGGCTGGCTTGGTCATTATAAGGCCGCAATTTTTGATCCAATACTTTCTTTATTGACCGGATTAATTCAAAAATATTAATGTGACTGAACTGATCAAGTCTTATGTTCGATCGGCTCAATACGGATATAGCACTTGATAATTTCTTTATCTGTGTGCTGTTTAACATTAATTTTCAATATTGGTAACATTTTGTCAACTAGTACGTTTACGGATTTCAATTTAGTTAGACAAAATATGGAGCAAAGAAAGGAAAAATCATAAGGTTCGGTTGAATGAAGAAAATCAAACTGAGAAACAATGTTTAATTATTCTACTGTATTTCTACATATTGCTCATTAAAATTTACTTTTCTTAATTTCTTTCACTTATCAGTCTCAATCCAAACACAGGCTTAAAAGTATTATTAGATAAATGACGTTTATATAATATGGTAATATTCAAAAGGTTTCTTACGTCATGTGAAAAATCCAAAAGTTGGTACAAAATTATTGCATGCCTAAAACTAACACAAATATTTATAATACTGAACTTTGAACAACTCTCACATTTTTACTTCCACTCAAAACCATGCAGTACATATTGTACATATATATATATATATATATATATATATATATATATATATATATATATATATATATATTTCATGCTTTTGATTGGAAGTAATTAAACTGTGAGATCCATTGTTTGAATTACTATTTGAGGCTATATATATACATGTATTTCTATCTGTCTACATATATATATAGCATCACTGAAGCCTCCCAAAGGTTTTTGAAGGTCTGGCATAGCGTGCAGAGAAGGAATGTTGCAGATATGCCGGTTCTAACATCTCCTGCCCCTCATCGAAATTCTTAGCATATGAGTCAGGATCATATGCAGTTGGAGGAGATTTCATGTCTAAAACCTTCTTCTTCTCCTTCGTTATCTTCATCCAAAGTCCTCTCAGTCTCATCCATAGTAATTTCTCCATTTTATTTGTATTACTTGATCCATTGAACTCTTCATATAAGATTGCATAATTGGTGTTCTTTATAGTACTGAACCTAACTCTCCTCTGAGAGCTCTTACCCCATGTATTATTCATCATGTCCATCATGATAATTGGTACTCTCGCACTTAAACTGTGAGCAATGGAGAGTTATATATATGGTTCTTGCTGTAGATTGACAACCAGTATGAATTGAACCAGTCCATATGTATTGGCTAACCATCATCATTTAATAGATAGATATATATATATATATGTTTGAAGATTTTGACTGATCAAATTGGAATAATTCATATATATAGTTCACTCCGTAGAATGAGTCTTGGAGCATTAGTCTTAATTTACAGCAGGTAGCACTGTACTTTTTGATTAATTTGACATTAATGCATGCCTTGCAACTTTTAAGAAATTTATGAGATAGTTGGGATTAAGTACCTTAATTTCAGTACGTATCCTTTTTATCTGTTTCACTTGCTTGATTATTCCTTGTCTTGTCTTAATCTTTTGTTATGTACTCTGCTTTTTTTCTTAGATTAATCTGTGGTCCATTGATTTAATAAAAAAATTACTTGAATATTATTTTATAGTAATATATAGTACTATTATCATGCCTTATTCTGTGCTTGATTCAAGTCTGATCGCCATTCATTTGATGGTGGCGTGCAGCGAGAATTAAGTCTTGGTTGTTGTGTTAAAAATTTTATAAATTAAGATCATTTTTAATAAAATATTTAAAATCTCAGTCCAATTAAAGACTGTTTTATTTTATATATGAAATTTGGTATAAAATTTTTTATATGGAGTCAACATAAATTTGGTTCAATTAGAATCATAAAAGATTTTTAAAACATAGTTTGATGGAATAAACTTAATTATTGGTTGGGTTCATTGGTAACTGTACGTCATTCCAAATATAAGGGTCAAACATATGACTTTGAGGACAAAGCTGATAACATGGTCAAATTTGGAACAGCGCCTCCATTGAGAGTCTTTAGTCGCTATTTCGTTTACCAGTTTGTGTTCATATATATATATATATGATGACAACATCATTATAGATTGCTCTTAAATATTCTCAATAATTATTAGTTACAACTTAATTATTAAGTCCAATCACACTATTTATATAATATGTATATATGTAATATATAGAATATATATCTGTGTGTGTGCATATATTGAACATAAAATTTTATCAAATATATATATATATATATATATATATATATATATATATTGAACGTAAAATCGTCATGTTGGAAAAGGCCAAAACATTAGTCAATTTTATATGAGAAAAATACTATCAAATATGGTCTCTAATTTCAACGACAAAATCTGAACGGTGAGAAGAAGCCCAATAAACAAGGTTGATAATAATAATAATAATATATATATATATATATATATATATATATATATAAAAGATCATTTTAATCCAATTTAATTTTTTTTTTATTTTGAATCTTATTTAGTTTTGAATCCTCAATCTATCCACTGCTCGGGGTTGTTTTGTTCGGATTGTTCGGATTGTACTTCGTTTAGTTAAGTTGTGTTTTATTTGGGTTATGTTCCATTTTTCTCATAAATTTTAGTTTTTTTTTTTCTTTGCGTTTTTGTAATCCTTGAGCCTTTGTAGTCTTTATTTTTTTTATTTTCATTAATGCATTGTGATTTATTCACCATATATAATATATAAATAAATAATCCTGATTGCAATGTTCTATTTATATATACTCTTTTATATATTACATATATATCATGTATGTCACATTGCCGGGACTTATATATAAACAACCATAATCAAATGATATATTAAAGATAAAAGGGCCATCAATATTGAACTCATTAAGAAACACAAAAAATACAATGATGATCATTTTAATTGTTGTTTCTCTTTCTATATGTGTGTGTGTGTGTGTTGAAGAGCTCACTCGGAAATGAAACAAAAACTCAAATGGCCTGGTACGTAAATTAATTCTCCATGCATGTTCATGCATGTAGCTAGATGATCAATGGATCATGTACGTGATGATGAGAGCTGCAAGCATGAGGACATAACCAATCCCTTGATCTATTGTTTTAGCTGCAATTAATATAATTAAATCATAAAAAGATCAGTAAATCATTAACAAATAATGATTAATGACGATGATTGCCTTCTAAGAAAGAACTAATTATATAGTAGGAAAGATAAACATACCATAAGTTGCCAGAGATGATGAAGTTTTAATAGATGACAGAGAATCTTGTGCATGGCTCCCTTTAGTGAACATCAACAAGGAGATCCCAAGAACAACAAGTGCATGCAGACTTATTGAGTCCATTGATGAATGATAGAGATCGAGGAGATATGTTAAGATATATAAACCACTTGGATGCATGTGAGATGATGATAAATTAAGTTTATTCTTATAGGTTGGAGATGAGATGAAAGGGTAGAAGAAAGCCAAGTGACTTGTTCAAACATGAGCCCAACTAAACTAATTACCGGAGCTTGAATGATGTCTTGGGCGACCCGGAAGCATCACTATTCACTAACTTAACTATATAAAACAAAAAAAGGATGATCACATGGTCATATGTATAGCTTTCATCATTCAGTTGCTTAAATTGACTGATTTTTGGAATTGGAATTGTATAGCTGGCTTGGTTAATTCTGGTCAGATGAACAGTAATTGCAACTTAGAAACTGTGGTTCTCTATTAATGATTTTGTGACTAATTAAATGAAGTGTTGATTTGGAATTAATTAGTTAGAGACGTGACAAGACTGATTAAGAGAATGAGAAAATTAGTTCACGTAGGTGATCGTTTAGTATTTTCTTTTTAGTTTGAATGTATAATATTTGTTCACACATGGTCTTTATGATAATTATCTTTTTTATACATTTAGCCAAAAATTTCAAGGTTCAAACGATGACCATATTATAATTAATTAAGTGGTAATTTCCTTGTGATGTCTCATTTCAATATATATCTATTTCATGGTGTAGATTTTTCCAATCTAATAATCTCGTTGTGACTTCTTTTATCTGACTAAGTTGGCTATATATCAATGTCATGAGATTATTAGAAATTAAGCTATAGAGGATTGAGATTATCTCGGGTCAATTAAGTTTAGATTAAATGCAAAACTAACGTAGTTGAAAAACATTTGCATAGCACCACCTCATTAATTAAAAAATGACCACTTTATTAATTCAAATTACCACCTTAATTTTAAACATCTCCTAAATTCTATAACCAATGTGTGAATGCTTCATAAATTAAGTTTAAATTCTAATTGAATCTATATTGGACTTTTTTTGAGAATATATATTTATTAATGTAAAAACTTAAGGGCATGACATTTGGTAAAGACCAATGTTTAAGCCCGTTATCTTTGCTCTCTATTTATATAGTGATGGAGAATATGTCACAAAACACAGGGCATATATTAAATTCTAATAATATTGATTTAATTTTGGTTTCATAAAGTAATTAGATTTTGTTAATTTTGACAAAAAGTTTATAATAGAGAGATTTAGAGCGAAGCTGGAAGATTCCATGATGACCATCCGTCGTAGCCTATAGTTTCTTAGACCTTGTGTTGTGGATCTAGTGGGGCCCAGCATCAGAGGAGGTGCATGGCCAGAGCACCGCCTAAGATTTTTTTTTGGGCTTTGAGAAAACCCTTTATTCCTCGTTCTTTTTTATCTCTTGTTTTGTTGTTGTTGGCTTGTATTACCATGTTTAGTAGTATGATGTATGCTTTTGTCTCCTCCACGCTAATTTTATGAAAAATTGTTGTTCTTTTATTTTTAAAGAAAATAGTTTATCCATCTTTTCATTAAATAAAAAAAAACAATTTATATCATCGATTCACCATAATACAAAAACAAGCCTTTGAGTGGATTGACCAATAATTTTTAGATGTTTTTCCTTGTTTCCTTTCACATGTAAGTTCTAATACTTTTCTATGGACCATTTTTATAGGTTAATTTTTACCTCTCATTAAAATATGGTTTATATAGACTTTACTCATATATAAGAAAGAAAAAGATTAGTCTATCATGCAACCTTATAAGTGAAGGGATATTTTTATTAGTTAGCATGTAAATAATTGACTTTCATTTGTAATTATTATTTCATCACACTCAAAACAATTATTCAAAAAAAGAAAAAGAAAAAGAAAAAGAAAACTCATGCTCACAACGACAACAAACACCACTTGAAAAGCACATGATCAATGATTGATCCTGCTATAATTTTGAAGCAAACATTATTGTCTCTCTTCATTCATTCTTTCTCAAAAGATTAATGAGAGAAATTCTACAAATCCTTAGTCTTCAACTCTTCATCACTATTCACTAGTCTCTAAGTAATTCACAGAAAGTTGACATATATATATCTATATATATGCTCCCGCTTCCAATTAATTAATCAATGAATGAGATATGTGACCACAAGAGCAACAAGCATGAGAACATATCCAATAGCCTGATCTATCATCTTGGCTGCACCAAAAAAGAAAAAAAAAAAAAACTTAATGAGCTTATTTTCTCTTCAATATCAAATCATTAATTAGAAACTGGTGTGTGTATATATATATATATTGCTTACCATCAGCCTTAGGAACATCAGAAGGTGAAGGAGGTGGAAGGGCAAGACAAGGATGCAAGATGATGGAGATCACAAAGTAAGCCAAAAGGAGTGTAGGCAACGTCATGGAACTCATCATCTTACAAATTAACTATGATTTAATTGATAGTCTTATGAATGAAGTGGAGAAGATATATGGTGAAGCACTTCTTATATAGACTTATAAGCATGCTTGAAGGATGGGTAGATACCGACCCTCTGAGCCTTTTGACTTGATAGCATTGGGGCTGACTTCTAAGAAACAAATAAAGTCAAAAAATTAGAAGGGTTTGACTCTGATGTAGATTTATAGCCACTCTTATGTTGATTGCTAAGAGATCATATTAATGCATGTTACCATTGAATTCATTGTCAGTATTATGTCATCCCTTACATATATGCAGTAATTTATAAGCATGTATGTAATCTTAATTGGTGGTCTTTGAACCATGTTTTCAACCACTAATAAATTAGAAGTGTGGATCATGTTCTTCTTGAGACGGCATGGTTAATTAGAGCATTATTTTGATCTTAATTATGATTGTAAAAAAAAAAAAGTTTTGAAGTTTGTGAAGGTGAAGATGTGAATGGCCACTTCTGCAGCTCTTTGACGTTGACTAAGTGTTTGACATTTGGAATTTGAGCTAAATGAATTTTCAATATCAGCAATAAATGTGAGGTTATCAGTTTGACAGATGGTGGATATATGGACATGGTTTACATTCAAACTTAACAACCAAAATAAATGTGATGTTACGATGTAGCATGTTTTTTGTGCCTTCACAATAACTAATTTGTTTGATCAGATTATTTTATTAAATATAAGAATAAGTCAACCTTTAATTATCATTACACCTAATTGCATGAAAATGAGTCTGTTTTTAGATGGCCATAAGGACATTAATGGAATGTATTGATTAAAGTTTAAAGACAGGTGGCCCTGGCCCTTTTTTTCATCTCGAGTCTACATCGAAATAACCAAATTAAACAAACATGGTTTTTTATTTTATTTTAAAAACATATTTTTACTTAAAAAGTCAAAATGAATGGCCTTCACTTCAGCCGTACCAGCTGACTTTCAAACTATAGATTTTAGGGGATTTTATCAAATATTCAATATCAACTTCATTTAATTCATTATTGCTTTCTCACTCTGGTTCAGAAACTGCATTACTTTGATGATATCATCAATTGTTTTAAAATATAAAGTTGATTAAATTAGCTCAATATGGAATGTCACTCCGCATTTACACTTATTACTGAGCTCTTTGGCTGATAACAAGAAATATATTAAAAAAAAATTCAAAAGATTCATGGTTAATAGCCGACAAAGTGATGTAAAAGAAATCAGGAAAACATCAAAATAAAATGGCAGAGCAGCATGCATTTTGAGTAAATAATGCGGATGAAATTGCACATGATAATGATTGCATTAATTGGTAATAAAATGTCCAAGAACAACAAGCAACAAGTTCATCTGCAGAATTTTCGGTTCAGATAGACCAATTTCTTCCTGCAAACAATTGAAGGATGAGAAATAACAGGAAGGCCCCAATGCGACGAGAAGCTGATAGTTGGGTATACGACGCCGTCCGGCTTCATTGCGCTTGATATTTCCTCATACAACTCCAAAATCCTTCTCGGCAGCATGATCACCGAAAACTGCTTCCATTTCAACCTTTTCGAGGATGAAAGCCGGAGACCAAAGACCTTACCATTTACGTTCCTCAGCCACCGAATTCCAGGCTTCGGAGACTTGTCACTAGTTAACTTGTGATACTGACCTCCTGAGCAACCTCGGATTACGTCTCGCAAACCCATTAAAGAGGTGAAAGTTTGGAAACCTGGAGCTCAAGTCCTGTACAAGATATCAAGTATGGAAATGAAAATTATTTGATTTTGAATTGCAGAGAGTGAGGTTAAACAGACATATATAGATATGGCAACGACAGTAACATAACAAGCGGGGGAGTGTATTGAGCTGAGCACATGGAAGAATCCTTCACTGTACTAAATTGAGCATTAGAAATGCAGGGAAACAAACAAGGTTCCTTTGTCCAGATTCCTTTAAACACATGGCCAGCGCCAGTTGTTTACTCTTTTGGTAGAATGGGGGCAGTATGGTTTGTTGCATCAATAATTGGGCATGTGCAATCACTACTCACCATGTTAGTAAAGACGGATAAGGAACAAAACAAATCATCACTAATGATTTGTTAGAGAGAATGTAAGCTATTAACAATTACTTTTAAGATCTAAACTTGGATTGACAGTATGTTAGAAGACAAAGTATAGACACAACACTTCCAATTATGTCATTTAACTACAGCAATCTTTGCCGCCTTATGATTCCAGCAGCTTTAGAAAATAAATACTGTATTAGTTTAGTCATCCTTGACCACACTTAACCTAACTTCTTCTCTTTTAATGAAAATAAGAGCATTAGATTATGTATGATTACAGAACAATCACCAGGAGATAAATAAAAACTGGAATCAATAAAGGCTAGCTTTGCCTGAAGCATTGCACTATAACAGTGTACAGATTCAGGGAAGCTATATAATCACAAAGTAACAGAGGAAGTGCTGCACGGTGATTGATTGAACATCTTAAGTTACACCAGCAGTATACAGATCAACACACAAGTGAACAGTCCACATAAGAGAATGCTCATCAATAAATTTTTAGTTGTGTGTACCGGATACATACCCAATTTCTTAAAATGGTTTGGTGGGGATAAGCCTAACATTTTATTCAATAGTCATAACCATATAAGATATGTAACTTAAATAGTGATGAAAGTACTTCCCTATACAGTCTCACACAGTCAAAAATGACTGAATTTTAGAATATATATACAAGATTAGTCCAATTGACTAGACGGAATCATAGGCTAGAGCGCCTTACTATGGGAAAGTTTGAATAACACTCCTCCACCAAAGAGGCTATCAGGATGCTTCAGAAATGTTTCTCACACCCTAGCCAAAGATGCAAGGGGGCACATAATAGGCAAGTGTTATAAAATAATTATGTAGGACCTCCAATGCAGCAGATCTGTTATTTTAACATGATTAGCTATTAGGTTGTTGTTTCAACATTTAAGTATAGAATCCACCCTCCATTACTTACAAGATAAAGATATAGAGGTAGTTTGGCACTTCCAAAAGCACAGCCTGTTAGAAACTGGCATCAATTTGGAGTAATATAAACATGCGCCGCCTAGAAGTCAAGATTGCAATTAAATGGATACTATAATGAAAAATGCAGTGTAGTCAAGGAGGCTACAAAAGGGCAAGGCCAGGATCTGGCCCACATAAGCTGGAGCCTTGCCATCGAGTTTCAAAAATCAACCACCAAGCCTGCCTCCACCAAAAGTTGATGGCCCAAACACTTGCCTGAATATTAGTTGAGGTTTGAACCTAAGTTGAATAAGTTCAGACGAAATATGCAAGCTTGAGTTTAACATGTAGCCAAAAGGTCTGGGTCTAAATCACCAAGCCCACAGACACCCATTGGGTAGACAGGTTTTAGGTTTCAAATTTATTGTTGATTACATTTTCTATTTATGACATTCTATCCTATGAAGAAGCAGCATAAGAGAGTTCACAGAAATACATAGCAAAGAAAATGCAGCCATTTAAATCCACCCAAGGTATCAAAGGAATAAATCATACTAAATACATTATTTTAGGTATCTACAAGAGCAAGCCTGTTGGTTATCATCCACGGCATCTAAGAGAATTGGGACCATTGACCAGAATCATGCTGACCACTAAAAACACATACCCATAGTGAAGAAAATACTATAAATAATTTCACTTATTAACAATTTAGCATGAGAATCCAACAATGGAAGAATGCTTTACTTATTTTCCAAGCTAAAAAAATACTAGGTCTTTGAAAAACCATATTTTAGGACATTCTAGAAACAAAGGAAGGAACATCAGGCAAGTTCAATGATTGTGAAGCAAACTTTTCTTTTAAAGCTGTTGGTGAAAAATTAACACAAAGACTAATATCAGGATTAGGAAGCATATGGACAAATAATAAAATGTAGTCAATACATTTACCTAAAGAAAATTTTCCTTACTTCAGTAATGTCATATGACTCATATCACTTGAATGAAAATTTCCATACTTCTCGTACATTTGATGAATCATCAGCAACTTCTCGTACATTTGACTCATATCATGGATGGCCGCCTTGTCTGTACTGCCACGTGTTGATCCAGGATTGGTTGGTTTGAATTAAAGTTGGCAATCCTTGATTCCCGTTCTCCCGTACAGTCGCGTGTCAATATCTAGTGAAGAGGATTCAAAACAAGGCCAGCGCCCAAATCCAAGTCTCTCTGAAACAAGTGGGACCCACATGAAATAAAAAAATATTTAAAATTTTGATGGAAACATTGGAGTAACAGATAAAAGTCTCGGTGTACACCTGGCGGGCCCCCCACGTTTGAATAAAATTGAAAATAAACAAAGACCAGTATGATGGTAATTACAGTCCCCGAGAATCGTAGAGCGAAAGAAAATATATTATATAAACACCGAGAGGAAGATGACTTCCAGGTAAGATGTAGAAGGAAGAGATAATGGCCGTATACCGGTTGTTTCTCAGATACGGTCCAGCTGCCCTTACTAAATGTGTACACAATATCTGTATTACGGAAGCCATTGAAGGAAATTCCCAACCTCTCCTGGAGTATGTCATCTCAGTACAAAAACACGAGGAGGCTGTATTCCTTATGCTCCGCGAGACCGCGAATACAAGGATAACGAGGACGTGACCGAAGCATACACAGTCATTGAAAGAGGTGGCATTAAAAAAAAAATGAAAATGGAGGATCTGGGAAATATTGGAACCTCTAAAGGTGGTGTGAGTACAGCCTGGTGACCGATACGTAGTGGGTCCTTTAATCCTTTACTGTATTTATCCTGCATTATATCATGTATAATAAAGTACTTAGTTGACTGCCGAATATCCAAATTAACTTGATAAGTAACACAGAAGACAACATTCCATAAAATTAATACAAATTAAATTGAATATAGGCCGAATTTTCGATATCTAAAATATAAGTTTGAAACCGGCCCACAACATGAACTACGACCCGTATTACAGAATTTATTGAAATAACACCAAAACTCTCTAAATACTGCATAATATGACAACGGAATACATATAGGAATCCTGCATTAGAGGGTCGTAGAGTAGTCAAGAAGGTGAAAAATAATTAGCATTTGTTGATGTGCAATGCTCGTCGCAGGTTGTAATTGAAACGCATTTCAACGGTGATACGGTCCCAGCAATTATTAAAAGGTCTGTCCATATGAACTCTTATACGGAAGTACAATGGATTTGCCATCACCCAGAAAAATACCCCTATATTAGCCTGTGTCTATGTTGAATTAATGTCGGTTCAGTAATCCATTAGAAAGGAGAGATGTAGAAGTAGAATCTGTACGCACGATCAGTGTGGAGAAATCAAACTGTTGTTCTCTTCTGTGGACTCCGCTGTCTGATAGAGCTGGACTTGAATGAATTCAAATTCGGCATTTTTTACTGTCCAATCACACAAACCCAAATTGATCTCTTTATAGCTGGAATCCGGTCCAAGGTTACATAAAATAATGGAAGATACCCCACCTTTGATCATAATAGGTTTACCATACTTACAGTTGGTTTGTCAATCACGCTTAGCCCTAATCAACTGTCTCCGGTGTTTAAGTCTCACGTAATTGGGTTCCACATCATCAATCACATTGTACAGCACATCATTGTGGAAAGTGCGGGGATTGAAGTCAAGATGACCGCAAATGTAGTTATGTGGACCCAGAGAACGTGCCCAAACCGTCTTGCCGATACGGCTGGGTCCCTCCAGGATTAGACTTGTCGGTCTCACTAAGCCAACCTTTGTGATTATTATCTTATTTTCTCTCGGCCGCGCAGCGTCATTAATCTGAAAATTATGCTCAAGCCATTCCTGCATACGTGGCGTTGTTGTAAACGTTGCATAATTCCAGTTATAAATGTATGTATCTAACGGTTTTGCAAATATTTGTTCATAATTTGATTTAAGATTGTGATATTGTAAACTAAATACCCTGGGATCCTTTTATTTGATGATCTGTAAAGCATTTTCCGATGAACCAGAATTCAACGCATCAGCATAAACTGTAGACAGATCATGTCTTCCATCCCTGGAAGATCTGCCGCCAACCTGAAACTGTCCCCAGTCCATGCAGTCACCGCCCTTTTTTTATGTAGGCATTTACGTCAAAACTAGATTTTGTTGACTGTATGTTCGCGTGGAATATAATAGCAAAAGAGCAGGAACGAAGATCAAACAATCTAGGGTTAGTTACCTGAGCCCGACCTACAAGCTATATTAATACATGTAGGTGTGGACTTCCATCTTCATGTAAATCAACATTCTTCAATTAATAGCAGATGCGATAATGGCATTCCCTAACCTATACATGTATTACAAGAATAGATATGCCAACAATACATTCAAGTATAATACAATGTATAACAAGAGGCGATATGTATACAAACAAACCGTTTATGATAGATGTCAGGACCCACGATGTATAAGTACAAGGTACATCCTCAAGAAACAACAACCCCGTTTGAAGATGAAATATATCACAGAACAAATAAAATTCGGCGCCAATATAGTCAGAGCCGGTGAAAAAACAGTAAACTACCTAAGTCTACCATCCCATGGTATGAAAGAAGACCAGAAGGATAAGTCTGTTATAATGTTAAAATCCTTGTATATAACAGGGAGTGTTAAAGTTTTAAAATTACCAGAGCAAAATATAATGATTACGGACAAGAAACCAACATGCGTACTTCAGGGTGTTGTTGGTGTATTTCCTGTGAAAGACAGAAGACCACGAGGAACAACTTTACCAAAATTTGAAGACATTATTTGAGGAAAATGATAATTACAAAGCTGATGCGCTGTTAAAGCCCTCCTCAGGTCGAGGTTCTGAATAATATGTAAGAAGAAGATTATCGTGAATGAACCTGGTGCTATCTACATTGAAGACATATGACAATACATCAAATTGTCATTGCGGTATCTAGTATGGTCAATGTTCCACGATAAGACAGATTCCAAAACAGGACAATACTCACATACCTTGAGAAATGTTGTACTAGTGTATTGTACACGGGACGTTATAGAAACTACATCTGTCTAAATCGGAATAAATACAAGGTTGGGATTTATGTAATGACATGTGTATATGTATTTTGTAATCTGTGCAAATACTTATATAAAATAATCCTACAATATATATATATGTAATAAGAAACATTGTAATAAGAATAAAATATAAAAGATATTGAAGATACAATACTAGTAAAACACATACAGGACACAATTATTCCAAAATACATACATTATACAATACGTACCCATAGTAAAGATGGAAGTCAACACCTACATGTATTAATACAGCTTGAATTCTGATGGGTTGAATTCTGTTTCATTGGAAAATGCTTTACAGATTATCAGAGAAATGGATCCCATGGCATTTAGTTTGCAGTTTCACAATTTTAAATCAAATTATGAACAGATATTTGCAAAACCATTAGATACAGACATTTCTAACTGGAATTATTCAACGTTTACAATAACGCCACGTATGCAGAAATGATTTGAGCATAATTTTCAGATTAATGACGCTGCGCGGCCGGGAGAAAATAAGATGATAATCACAAAAGTTGGCTTAGTAAGACCGACAAGTCTAATCCTAGAGGGACCCAGCCATATCGACAAGACGGCTTGGGCACGTTCTCTGGGTCCATATAACTACATCTACGGTCATCTTGACTTCAATCCCCGCACTTTCCACAATGATGTGTTGTACAATGTGATTGATGATGTGGAACCTAATTACCTGAGAGTTAAATACTGGAGACAGTTGATTAGGGCTCAGTGTGATTGACAAACCAACTGTAAGTATGGTAAACCTATTGTGATCAAAGGTGGGGTATCTTTCATTATTTTATGTAACCCTGGACCGGATTCTAGCTATAAAGAGTTTCTTGATTGGCCCGACAATTTGGGTTTGTGTGATTGGACAGTCAAAAATGCCGAATTTGAATTTATTCAAGTCCAGCTCTATCAGAAAGCAGAGTCCACAGAGGAGAACAATGGTATAATTTCTCCACACTAATCGTGCGTATACTTCTACATCTTTCCTTTCTAATGGATTATTGAACCGGCAACAATATAACGGAGACACAGGCTAATATAGGCGTATTTTTCTGGGTGATAGCAAATCCATTGTATTTCCGTATAAGAAATCATATGGACAAGCCTTTCAACAACTGCTGGAACCGTATCACCGTTGAAATACGTTTCAATTACAACCTGCGATGAGCATTGCATATCAACAAATACTGATTATTTTTCACCTTCTGGACTACTCTACAACCCTCTAATGCAGGATTCCTATATGTATTCCGTTGTCGTATTATGCAATATTTAGAGAGTTTTGGTGTTATTTTAATAAATTCTGTAATACAGGCCGTAGTTCATATTGTGGGTCGGTTTCAAACTTATATTTTAGATGTCGAAAATTCGGCCCATATTCAATTTAACTTGTATTAATTTTATGGAATGTTGTCTTCTGTTTTACTTATCAATTTAATTTGGATATTCGGCAATCAACTAAGTACTTTCCAAATCCTCCATTTTCATCTTTTTTTTTTTTTTTAGTGCCACCTCTTTCAACGACTGTGTATGCTTCGGTCGCGTCCTCGTCATCCTTACTTGTATTTGCAGTTTCGCGGAGCATAAAGAATACAGCCTCCTCGTGTTTCTGTAGTAAGTTGACATACTTCAAGAGAGATTGGGAATTTTCTTCAATGGCTTCCGCAATACAGATACCATGTACACATTTAATGAGGGCAGTTGGACTGTATCTGAGAAACAGCAGGTATACAGTCATTATCTCTTCCTTCTCCATCTTACTTAGAAGTCATCTTCCTCTCGGGGGTACATATAATATATTTTCTTCCGCTCTACCATTCTCGGGGAGTGTAATTACCATCATACTGGTCTTTGTCTATTTTCAATTTTATTAAAACATGTGAGGCCCGCCAGGTGTACACCGAGACTCTTATCTGCCACTCCAATGTTTCCATCAAAATTTTAAATATTTTTTTATTCCAGATGGGTCCCACTTGTTCTCAGAAAGACACTTGGATTTGAGTGCCAACCTTGTTTTGAATCCTCTTCATCAGATATTGACACGCGGTTGTACAAGAGAACGGGAATCAAGGAGAACGGTACGAACGGACGGCCATCCATGTAATATTAAACTCTCTAAATACTGCATAATAGGACAACGGAATACATGGCGAGCCGGCCATTGACCAGAATCATGCTGACCACTAAAAACACATACCCATAGTGAAGAAAATACTATAAATAATTTCTACTTATTAACAATTTAGCGTGAGAATCCAACAGTGGAAGAGTGCTTTACTTATTTTCCAAGCTCAAAAAATACTAGGTCTTTGAAAAACTATATTTTAGGACATTCCAGAAACAAAGGAAGAAACATCAGGCAAGTTCAATGATTGTGAAGCAAATTTTTCTTTTAAAGTTGTTGGTGAAAAATTAACACAGACTAATATCAGGATTATGAAACATATAGACAAATAATAAAATGTAGTCAATACATTTACCTAATGAAAATTTTCCTTACCTCAGCATATGTCATATGACTCATATCACTTGAATGAAAATTTCCATACTTCTCGTACATTTGATGAACCATCAGCAACTTCCGCAATCAAGCAAGCATCCATAACACCTTGAATAGGAAAGCAAACATAAAATATCAGACAAAAAGTTCAAGTACAACAATTAGCAAAACCTATTAAGATAATACATATCAGCCATGAACACCTACATGGATCATCATCACACTCATATGAAACAGTTTAGTTCATGCAAAACATACTCAGACATGTATAAGAGCAAAATAAATCACTGTGAGCATATCAATGTTCTTGTGTTCATATAAACAAGAAAAGCAGAAGATTACAGGAAAAAAAAATACAGTACTTTGGCGATCAAGTACATGTCAATTGGACTGGCAACCATATATGACTTCAGAATTTCCAAAGGACAATTCACAGTTAGATGGCTCTACACCAGGATGTGCAATGGGAGGAATTACTAAAGCAGCTGAGTTAGCGTATACAGTTCAGTGCGTCACTGAGAGTGCGTCACTGAGAGCATGCTCAGTGAGGCACTATATGATGAAGCTGAAGGAAAGAGGATATTTAATCCTTTCAGCTCAAATTTTCCACATAATATAGGGTTAAAACCTCAGCTCACCATCTTCTTCAACAAAAAGTTGGAACTGTCTCGTGCCCCCACCCACTCCAAAGTAATGTTTCTTCCCTGCCATGTAAACAACTCCATGGGGGTAGCATAGGCACTGCACCACAAGTTTATAAGCATCAACAAAAAAAAGGTGCATAATTAAATGAGAATGAGGAGCTAAAGTTTATATAAATGCAAACAAAAGTATAGAATTGTGTCAACCTTCTTAATCAGACTGTAGAGATTGGGAAGTGAGGACAATTCATACACAGTTTCTGCCATTAAAACAATATCATAACCATCATAGATGCCTCTTGTTGAGTTCATTCCTGAATCTTTCTCTGTGCCATCATGATCGCATTTTTGGAAAAGTAAATCATGCATATTACTCCAGTCACCAGCAAAGAAGCGGATTTCAGGAGATTGACTTGTTTTTATGTCTGTCACATTTGAATTCTTCTTTTTAAATGAGTCAAGATTAACCTTTACATTTGGTATTGTCAGACATTTTAGGACCTCAGAATTGAAGTCCTGAAAATGGATAGCAGAGGCACCCTGAGGGTCGAATAAAGGAATATCAGCACTTAAAACAAATGGAATTTATGAGTTTGAATATTAAGCAGAAGAAAGCAACTTACCTCAATGCACGTAAAGATTCCAGGAAGCCCATGACCACATCCAAGCTGCAAATTCAAATTTTTGCAATAAATTAAACAAAAAAAATAAAAAAGAATAGAAAACCATTTCCAAACAAAGGCAGCATCATGGACACCTTCCCTTACTACAAAAACATCCATGTATGCATGCCATGCAAATGGGACAATGGTCTAGACGCTGATATTGGAGCAAGCAAAATCATCACCTCTAACACTCGTTTCCCTATGATTGATAGCTGGCCTTGTTGGATTTCAGTCCACAGAGTCCTGACAAGATCAAGAGAGCCTTCCCATAGCTTCAACCCACCTATTACAACAATAGAAAAATGAAGCAAAGAGTGAACAAAAGCAATTTCTCAGACAAGAAGCATCAAAGCAAGCGCACCTTCATATTTTCCCGGAACCAGGTCAGAGTTTGCCACTCCAAAAACATCAAAAGTGCTCACTCTCCCCTGAAATTCGAAACCAGATAGAGGATTAGCAATCAAATTTCACAATCTTCTCATTCCAAAGCTCAAGTTAACACCTTGAGCAGCGTGACCTCTTCATTAATGAAAACGGGTTCAGGATGCGAAGTCTTGGGGCATGATTCCTGGAAAACAGAATGTAATTAGCAGGAAATCAGAGTGTAAAGAATAGCTTGTAGAAGCTCGGCAATCACCTCCGAAGAAAGCACTTCAACAGGTGGAGGCGAAGGCGAAAGGGGCTTGTCCGGGGAAGCAAACAAGCCAGAGCCGGATCCAAAACCCAGCCCTAACTGATGATAATGGTTCGAGAGGGAGAACAGAGGGTAGGACTCCTGCTGACAAGGATCAGAGAAAGCATGAGGAATCAAATTAGAGAAACTCTACAAGAGAAAAAACAAAACCTTAGGCTTTGGAGGTGAATCCCGCTTCTTCTCCGCCATTGATGGAGAGAGAGCTCCAAGGAATCAGGCGAGGCTTTGCTAGGGTTTAATTAAGGGCGGAGACGACGCCGCTTCGCTGATGCTCTGTTAGCGGATCCGAGACCGGATCCGATAAGTTTCTAAGGACCTTTATGCAATTATGACACTTGCCAGTACTATTTTAGAATTTTACTATTTATAGGGACTAATATGAAAAATTACACGAGGCGCGAAACCATGGCCATGAAGAAGAGCTCGAGCTCGCTCTGAACTCTCACTCAATGCATCGCTATTTGCCGGAGTTCTCTGCTTCAGCTTCTCGTCTCAAGCTCCGGCGCCCACCTCCATCTCCATTGGAGAAGCTTTTAGCGGAAAAGAGAAGACCTTGCGGCCGTTTCTATAGTTCAAGATCCCCACCATTCCTAGATGGACAACTTGATGCTTATGGCGACCTCCTCTCTCTGTTTATTGGTTCTTCCTCTCCATCCCACTTCCAGAGCCTCCATGTTCATCTCTTTAAGAAAGGATTCGCTGAAGATATCTTTTTGTCTAACAACCTCATCAACTCTTATGCGAGAACGTCTCATATGGAGGATGCCCACAGGGTGTTCGACGAAATTCCTGAGAAGAATGTGGTATCATGGACTTGCTTGATTGCCGGGTATACGCAAAATGGCTTTGCTTATGAGGCTTGCCGTCTGTTTCGTTCGATGCTTTCCTCTGGATTCGCTCCCACTCACTTCACTTTCGGTAGTGTTCTTCGGGCGTGCATGGAACTCGGCCCTGAATACTTGGCTCTTGGCGAGCAAATCCACGGGTTGATTTTGAAAATGCTCTATGGAGCGGATACCGTGGTGTGCAATGCGTTGGTGTCCATGTATGGAGGTTGTTGCCTGGACTCTACGAGATATGCTCGGCTAGTGTTTGATGGCGCATTGGTCAAGAACTCAATCTCTTGGAATTCCATTATAACTGTGCATTCTCAAAGAGGAGATGTTGTCCCAGTGTTTCAGCTTTTCTCTGAGATGCAGATGTGTGATTTAAGGCCAAACGAGTACACTTTTGGGAGTTTGATAACTGCAACTTATTCTTCTTGCTCTTCTTGTCTTGTTGAACAAATGCTCGCCAGAGTTTGCAAGTCTGGTTTTTTAAGTGATCTTTACGTGGGCAGTGCTCTTGTTAGTGCTCTTGCAAGAAATGGATTGCTTGATGAGGCTAGAAAATTTTTGAGGCAAATGAGTGAGAGGAATGCTGTTACAATGAATGGTTTGATGGTGGGTCTCATCAGGCAGGGCCGTGGAGAAGAAGCTGTGGATGTTTTCCGAGAAACATGCAATCCTCTTGATCTCAATTGTGATTCTTATGTAGTTTTGCTTAGTGCTATAGCTGAGTTTTCAACACCAGAGGAAGGTTGGAGAAGAGGGAGGGAAGTTCATGGGCTTGTTACTAGAACTGGTCTTATCGACTCTAAGGTTGCCATTGGGAATGGATTGGTTAACATGTATGCAAAATGCAGCGCAAATGAGGAAGCTTGCAATGTATTCCAGAACATGAGTACGAGAGATCAAATCTCATGGAATTCAATGATTGCAGGTCATGATCAAAATAATTATTTTGAAGAAGCAATGGACACTTTCCGGGATATGATCAGAAGTGGTGTGATGCCTACAAATTATGCAACAATCAGCATGTTGAGTTCATGCGCTAGCTTGAGGCATTTGTGTGCAGGTTCACAAGTGCATTGTGCTGGGATTAGATTGGGCCTTGATTTTGATGTTTCTGTGTCAAATTCACTTCTTAATTTGTATGGTGAATGTGGTGATCTTTCCGACTGCTGGAAAGTCTTTAGATCTATGCCGAGTTATGACCAGGTATCGTGGAATTGTATGATAGGAGTTTTAGCTGATTCCGAGACGTCTGCAAGTGAATCAATTGAAGTTTTCTTAAATATGATGAGAAGTGGGTGGAGACCAAATAGAGTAACTTTTGTCAATCTATTTGCTGCTTTGACGCCACTTTCTGTTAGCAGTTTAGGCAGGGAGGTTCATGCATTGGCGCACAAATACGGGGTGTCAGACTACACTGCTGTAGAGAATGCGCTTATATATTGCTATGCAAAATCTGGAGAGATGGATGATTGTGAGCGCATTTTTCACAACATGTCAAGCAGAAGAGATGATGTCTCATGGAATTCTATGGTTGCCGGGTACATTCACAATGGACTTATGGCCAAAGTGATGGATTTTGTTTGGTTGATGGTTCACAATGGACAGAAGATGGATTGCTTCACCGTTGCCACAGTCCTGAGCGCATGTGCCTCTGCTGTGACATTGAAACATGGAATGGAACTACATGCGTTCAGCATAAGATCTCTCTCGGAAACTGATGTTGTGCTGGACAGCGCACTAGTTGACATGTATTCCAAGTGCGGAAGAATAGATTATGCATCAACAGTCTTCAGATCAATGCCATTGAAAAATGAGTTCTCATGGAACTCAATGATTTCAGGTTATGCTCAGCATGGACATGGAGAGAAGGCTCTTGAGCTCTTCAGGGAGATGCAGAGTGGGAATCAAAGACCAGATCATGTGACCTTTGTCGGAGTTTTATCTGCTTGCAGTCATGCAGGATTAGTGGAACAAGGTTTGAATTGTTTCGGAACTATGACTAACAAATACGAATTAATTCCTCGAATGGAGCACTACTCATGTATTGTCGATCTCTTGGGTCGAGCTGGTAAGCTTGATAAGCTGGAAGAATTCATTAAAAGTATGCCAGTCAGTCCTAACATTCTCATATGGAGAACAGTGCTTGTTGCTTGCTCCCGATCAAAAGACGGAGCAAAAACCAATCTGTGGAAGCAGGCTTCGAAGATGCTTTTGGAATTGGAGCCTCAAAACCCTGTAAATTATGTTCTTACCTCACATATGTATGCCTCAAAAGGGAGGTGGGAAGAGATGGCAGAAACTAGAACGGCATTGAGTGGCAAACTGGTTAGAAAGGAAGCAGGTTGCAGCTGGGTCACTTAGAAGATTTTTGTTTCTTTGCCGAATTGAGAGTTTCCAGCATCAGAAATCAATGAGAGCTGGTTATGATTTATGATCTTGTAGTGAAGTACAAAGAATTGTCAAACTATCTGTCAAAGATAAACTTGCATTTGGATGGCAAATAATTGCGTGAGATAATCAAGATATACTGAGATTAATGAGATAAATAAGCATTGGCACTCAACACTTTGGGGCTTTTCATGTCTGTAATCTCATGGCCGCTATGTGAATGTTTCAAGAATCAAAAGCAAACATAGTGATTTTTGTGTTTTATTTTGGGCATAATTTCACCAAACACAATATATGAAATATAACAGAACAGTGAACAGTCATGACTCATGATGTTTAGACAATGTAAGATCAGTAGATTACAGTGAGTGAGTTGTAAAGCAAACATGAACCCTGGAGACTAATAATATGAGGAAAATAAAAAAGAAAACAAAGGCACTAGAAAAACAAGAAACTTAGACATACAAAATTGAAAATTTAAATATTCATGCAAGATCAATGAAGCATTTGGTAGAAACAAAAGAATTCAAGCATCACTAATTGTTGATCTGCTTACACGGGTCTAGTAGCCGATTAGAACATTGGCCGAAAGTAGTAGCAATTTGTGGATAGCCTGCTTATATCTATTCACATGATTTCTCCAGAGGCAGTACTGAATTCATCCAATTAATTACATATCGACTCGAAGTCACTGGATAACACATTGGCATCTCCTTTCACCCTCGTCATCAAATTCCTCATCCGACAAATGACCTTCGCTGTCAAATGAAACTTTCCTCATGTTAGTAACATGCCAATTTGAACACCAGAGCAATTTACACAGGAAAAATGGAAGCAAAAAAGTGACTATACAATAGGACTTTCACTTCGAATAATTGTATGTAATATCCAAGCGACAAAAAGAGTGTTTTTTGACACTAAGACATGAATATCAAGGTTTTCAAGACTTAAAAAAGATTAAACAGTACTAAAGAATTAGTAACAACACATTGAACACAATTAAGCTTTTAAAGTAGAGACATAGATACCTGGCCTCAAACTCCCTAACTTCAGCAAGCTCTCTTCCACAGGCATCTGTCCAATGGACTTTCCTCCTTTCAGCACCACAAACTTCACTATCCTGCACATCCTCCAGAGTGTTGCAGGCATTCTCAGAGTCACCAATCAATACAGAACACTCCCTAGAATGTTTTTTGAGACTACTCTTCCGACAAATTTTCGTTTCATCCACATCAACAATAGCGTTAGCACCAATGTTGTTGTTCTCAGATGCAAGAGATGAAATTGGTGAAGTTTCAGGCTGTTTAACAGGACTATCTTTGGGAGGAGACGGTCGATCAAGTTCTGGGGATGCTTGGCCAAAGCATAAGAAAGATGTGCATCCCCGTGGCGCTTGTTTCTTCCTCGAAGCCAGCTGAAGATCAGAATCAACTTCTTGATCCACTAACTGGTACTGATTCCAGGGCAACACTCTCATGGGTCTTTCTTCATTCTTTTGGCCAAGAAGCAAAAGGCTAAGCCCTTTGCTATATCCAGTTGCTGAAGATGAGAAGAATCCACCTCCCTCCACAGCCAATAGCATTGCCAATGCTCATCCAGACCACAAAAACACCTCTTCTTTTTCTACATACAACTGCACTGACATGCTTACCCAAAGCAAGCAAACATCTCCATCACTGAAATTACAGCCAAACTACCCTATTTCATCCATCTTTTTCACTCTGCATCCAAGCTATAAAAAAATATAAAAACATCAAACATATTAGAAGAAGATATGATATGTCACTAAACAAACCTTGAAAACAGTAGAAAAAATACAATTCCAGGTCCAAGATGAAGTTTCCAATGAAATTTATCAGATTCAAAACAGAAAAGGTTCCATCTTTTTCGGATTTGGGATCGTTTGCAACAAAAAAACCAAACATAGAACTGGATGTCTGGATCTATCAAACAAAAACAAGCTCCAATCTTTGCTAAACCATTTAAACAAACAAGATTTCTAGAATGGAAAACTAAGAACAAAATGGGAACTTGGGATCAAACCTCGGGACAAAACGAGATCGAGATCTCCACTTTTGCTGGAGCGCCGAGTGTTGTGAGCTTGTGAGCTCATGCTCTGGACTCTTTAAAAGAAGCCAGTGCCAGATACGCAGACACTGGTCCCGCGAGATATCCGAACACCAGAACGCGAATCTCGATGTCGTATTGTGAACGTTGGATGATGATCATACGGTGGACAAAGGGAGATCTTGGGCCCAGCCCAATGGATAGTGAGAAATGATGAGATTGGTGGGCCGAGGCCTGGTACCTTTTCCAACTGTCCTGGGCCGAAATTGTGATCATTGAGTCGCTTTTTGCCTCCCGCGGCGGCTTTTTTTCCCCATTATTTTAATTAACTTTGGTACCCTTTTTCATTTTAGTGCTTGTTTTTTTTTAAATTTAAAGAGATTACATTTTGGGGAAATTAAATTGTATTTGGTATTTGGTTTTGACAAAGACAGCTCTATCTTTTTTTGCTCCTTTTTCTTTCAAAAAAAATTTCAAAAAACTCTAGGAAAAAATATTAAAAAGTTTTTTTAATTAATAGTTTTTAATTATATGTTCTCTTTTATATATAAGAATAAGAATGGATAATCCAATGCCACGCATTTGATCTTAATTAGATAGCTAGAAATAAAATATTAAATTATCTCAATCCTCGTGAATTATTATATTAATTTAATCAAAATTAATTAATAAATAATTCTCTATTCTAGATCAAAGACTCTTGAGCGTCGCGATAGGCTAAAAGGCTAGCAGGCGACTCCCCGGGCGCAAGTGCACGGGTTGTCAAGTAATAGCCTCTCGTGTGAGCACGAGAGGATCGTATTCCAAAGGCTCCAAGATCTACTATTATTTCTTTTTGGGGTCACTGTCTAGTCAATCAAACCAGGGTTGTTGCAATTATAAAACTAAAAACAACAAAATGAACAAGAAAATAAAACAAGGTAACACTCGATCCGAACAAGAATGGAAAAGAAAAATCCAAGTATTAAGGAAGGCCTCGAGCGAGGATCCCCTAGGAGAAGACTAAGTACGGATGACGATAGCAATTTTAAAGATAAGGTCAACTTGGTTTTAGTCCACTAGACTCAGATGTCGACTACCCCAGAACCTCCATACTATAGCTCTAATTCAGTACTGGTTCTTTTATCCAGAAGATACCCCACGATGTCTTTGGGAACAGGGAGTCTTAGCTAGAGTTATTTTAATGCGCACTCTCGGCTAAAAAAACTCTAACCATGCGGGAGGCTATCAATACCCGGAACCTCCGGTGTATTAATACAATGAATCCCTCTTTAATCATCACATGACCTAATATAAGCTAGCATCCTGCCAAACAAGTATTTTTCAAAAATCAATTCTACGGAATCCATCCATTGTAGAATGAACGTGATAATGATAGATTAAAACCAACAACACAAGCCACACACATTCATTTATAAAATAACAATGTCATCCTTACAAAGTCTCCTCCCAAGGTTCACCGGGAGCCCAGTGGCCTTGGGAGTCTAGTTCGACATAACAAAATGGGAGAGCTCGCAATACATGACAACCATCATACAAACAATGAGAAAACTCCCCTCGAAATGTCGGCTAGAAGATGATGATAAGGATTCGTCGGATCTGCGCCGGCGAGCCCTTTGATGCTTTCCTATGTTCTCCACTTCTTCTCTCCTTCAATCCTTGCCGAAAACACCTCCTAAGATGATGAGAATGGCTTGAGGGTGTGTGGAGATCGGATGAGAACCAAAAACTAAAGAGAACTCCCTCAAAACCCTCACAAAGCTGGCTTAAATACCCCGAAGCTGTGCGGGCACTATGCAGGGGCCGCACAACCTTCTGGCTGTGGTGTGCGGCCAGTGTGCGGGGCGCACAGCTTACTGGAAGAGCAATGCGGCCACTGTGTGGCCCCGCATAGTGGCCACACATGCTCTGTGTGAGCTGTGTTTGCGCAACCCTTGATGTCCGGAATATGTAAAAATTGCCTTTCTTCTTCATTTTTCACCGGAACGACTCAAATATGTATTTTCCTCGTGAAAATGGCCTTCGAAACCTTGAAACAAGATAAATATATTAAATGCACCAAATGTCATTGAAAACTAATACAAGTTGCATGAAAGTATATAAATTTTATAACTAAAACATGATATATTTAGGCACTTATCAACTCTACTCAAGAAGGTGTCCATTGATCAAGAGAAGTCTCAGTTTTGTAAACTTTTTGCCTCTTAGTTTTAGCAGCCAACCCCTTCCCGCTCTGGTTACAGACCTCGACAATCCCCTCATATAAAGCGATCCCTATTCCCTTTTTTCCAGGTGCTTTTTACTTTACTAGGTTGGTCTACCTCTGGTGACCTGTCCGTTTTTATTTTTTTGCTTCCCCCCTCTCCTCAGTTTGTTTATCTAATTTTCTTAATGAAATGTGGTATATCCATTTATTTAAAAAAAATTGTATAATTTCATACCCATTTCAGTCACAAACTATTAATTCAGATATTAATTATTATTCTCTTTGATGCAATTTGCATGTCCACTTTAACCCATTCATAAGATTAAGAACATCAGTTAAAATTAGCTAAAATTTTAAAATTTATAAAAAATTACATTAAATTCCCAAAAATTATTTTATTAAAAATTCATCAATATTCTATTAAAAATTACATATTTTCTTTTGAAATTTTATTTTATATTTTTCTAAAGTGTAAAAATACCTTGTGCACTAATGATAAATTTGAAAAAAAAAATTAATGCTTCACAGTTTTTTAAGTGGTTATACAAAGAAGAATACGAAAAGTAGGAAAGACCATTAGTGTTTTTTGTGTTTTTAACTTATCAATTTTTAAAAGTTTTATTTATTTATTTATTTATGAAACATTAAATATTATTATGTCAAAGTTTACTCTTTATATTTAATGTATCTCTACAATGTCAAATAAATTATATTTAACTATACATTTTTTAAAACATATTTTAAATAAAGATAATTTTTGAAAGTTAATATAATTTTTTATAAAATTTAAATTGTCAATTAATTCCAACAAATTTTCTTAATATATATAAATTAGATAAAATTAATAAATAAAAACCCACTGAAAACGAGTAACATATAATGTTATTAAAATTTAATATTAAACAATTTCACCATAAAGTCAGTTTTTTATCCAAACCCACATACAATGTAACAACATGTTATCATTATCATTATTAATATTTAAAAAAAACCGAATCTAAACCAGGAGGCAAGGTGGACCCCAAACAAAAAAACTCAAAGCAATCGGACGGCCTATTGATGTCGGCAAAACAAATCAGGACGGTCCAAAGACATAAAGGAAAAGATGAACGGTGGATATGGCATGACAAGCAAACAAAAAGGTAGGACCCACACATACTATTATTATTATTATTATTATTATTTATCTTTTGTTGGGCTTGTGCTTTGGTGTGGTTCTTTTCATCTTTGTCGTGGAGGCGAGGCTGTTCGATGGTCTGCAATCGAAGCGAGGGATTTGGGATGCCGAAGAAGAGGAAATCCGATGCCAGCCGCCTCGATGAGTCCGATCGGACGATGTACTCCACCTTCCGGAGCGCCGCCAACTCGTTGTCCTTCCTCTACACCCAGGCCATGCACCATCAGAAGCTCTCCTTCCAAGCTGGCCACCGTCACGCTTTGGTTTTTTTATTCCCCTTTTTCCCGGAATCAAGTTTTTTTTTGTTCTTTTTCTCTCTTCAATTGTCTCTGATTTATTTTTATTTTTTTTGTTGATGTTGTGGTTTTTTTTTTTTTGGGCGTTTGTTTGGTTGATTATTGAAAAAACTATTTTTTGGTGTTTGTTATCCTGATGAACGATTTTTATTTTTTATTTTTAATCTGATGATGAAAATGTGTGATTTTTAGGGTTTAGATTGCTTGAGTTTGCCCGTTTATGGATTTTGATGTTCAAATTTGGTTTATTAGTGTTAATTGATTCGTTGATGTTCTAGTGTTATTTGTTTATTCTTATTTGTTATATTATTACCATTTAATTAATTATTTAATTATAGGCAGGATGTTCTTTAATCTAACCATGCTAGATTTTATGAACCGAACTAAACCAAACCAAACCAAACCGGGTTGAGGTCCAATCCGGGAGAAGAGACCTCGTTGGCTTGATGGAATTGAAATTGATGTTTAAATTTTGGATTGTATTTTGGATTGTATTTTGAATTGGATATAGATTGGAGTTTGTTTTCTGCGAGTCAAATTGATTTATCGTTACCCAAATTCCTGTCTTTGGTTAGCAATGGGTCTCTTTTGTTTTGGTTACATCCTGATCTTATGTGATTCTTTTTGTTGTTTCATTGGAATAATTTCTCAAACATAGTAATTTTTTAATGTTCATTGTTGTTGTTGTTGTTGTGGTCCTGGTTATATGCTTTAATTATATTTATATCATTTTGTTTGATAAATTGTTTGACACTCTTGTTCTATTGTTGTGTCATGGTGATGAACTTCTCTCGCACTTTGATAGTTTAATGGGGATTATTGGTAGTTTAAGGACATATCGGTGGAAAATTAGTGAATGACCTAGTGAAATAACTGATTAAACAAAGCAGGATGCTTGTTGTGATATAATGATTGAAAATCTAGGCAGTGTTTCAGAATTTCAGTGAGTGGTTGTTGCCCAACATCAGTCATCTTTCTGTTATATGATTGTTAGTACTTCGTAGAGTTGTGCGTCACCGAGTTGTATTTTTTGCCCAGATGAAGCTTCTGTTGCACTTTTTATTCAGATTGTAAATTTACCAAGCTTTGTTCTGTTTGTTGGTGTTTGTAGGAGAAGCTATATCAATGGATCTTGAGACAGCATGAGGAAGGATCGAGAGTATCAGTAGCTGATATAGTTGCCCATCTACAGGTTTGTAGAAGAATTGCTCTTTTATGTTGAATTGTCTAATGGTCCCCATTATCAAACTCTCTTAATTGTCTTTTGCATTTGTGTAAGTCGCCCTACTTATGTACTTATGATTTTGACCAAGCAAAGTTGAATCTTTCTCATTTTTGAGTGGGAAACACAGTACACAGTACAAGTTTCAAGCATGATCTGTTAGTTCTTAGCTTAACTTTCTCCAATATAGCAATGTTTTCTGTATTGTTCTCAACTCAACCAGTGTGATTCATACCTGCCACATCATGACTTTGACTGGTCCTCCATATGTTCTCATCTGATGTAGCAAATATACACTTGTTGCAGAACTTGCAGTTGGACAGTATTTGGTTTTCACAATGATACTTTTCAACTCAATTTTGAAGTCAATATCCTGTTTCTTTATCTGTCACTTTGAATTAATTTTCATGCATCATGTGGCACAATGGTGTTAAACTAGGCGTATGATTGTCAACTCTTTACATCCAGAAGTCCCTTTATCAGTTCCTATACTGCAGAATGAGATCGAGTATGGAGGGGAGGACATAACATCACCAAGATCATCACCACAACATCAACTATTTCAAACTGTGCCACATTATACAAATGCAAGCGCACAAATGGCTTCTGGCTTTCTTGGGCAGCAGCAAGCAGGACCTGCACCTCGAACCAACACTGTTTCTGACCAAGCCAAAAACTTACTTTTCTCCAGTACTCCTTACAGTCCTATTCATAGAAACCTTCAGACCTATCATCATGCTCAGGGAGGAGAATATTATCCAAATGAGATTGCACCATCATCAAACGGAACAAGGAACCCTGAACCAAACTTTTCTGATCAAAACCGAGAAACCAATGATACATCAATGGATATGCATTCCGATTAGGTGCTTCTTGAATCGTCGCATATTTTCATGACAGTGATCTTTCATCAAGAAGTTGCATTTAGCTAATTTACTGCTGATCTTGTCCAGGCGTTTGTGGAGGCAAAGTGGATACTTGTTTTGTAGCTGAGGAGAAGATCATTTGTGAAATGAAGTGCTGCTTTTTTTTGTTCATTCCTTTTGTCAACTTTTTTCATTTTGTTTCTTGATCATTGCTTGAGAAAGAATTTGCCTGCAATATGGTTTGTGCATGTGAGACATCATCTGGAACTCTCTTGTATATATACAACTACTCGGTTAACTATAGCTGCTGATAAATGGCTTCTTTTTTGCCCCTTGTGATGTGATCAGTTTAATGTTTGGAGTTCAATGGGTTATTCACAGTTTTTTATGAATTGTGCATGTAATGAATGAGATCAGTCTGTAACTGAAGCTCTGAATTCCTGTAATTAATGTGAGCAACAAGTCTTGGCATAAATTTTATCTATATTTTGATAATTGATACTTTTTATAAATTATAATTATAGTTATACCACTAATAAACATCCACCAGAATGCTACTTTAGGAGCATTTTTCAAAATCTAACAAATTTATCAATGATTTCAATTTGAATAATATTAACGTTAACTAATGTAAAAGTTTGTTTTATTTATTTTTTATTATTTTATAAGTATGAACAAGCTAATGATTGAGGAGTTAAAACCCTCATCTTTTAGGAGAAAAATAAGCTATTACTCTCTTATTGTAAAGGTATTTAAAGACTTACAGCTGCCACATTTACAAGAATATATGTGTCACGAAAGGACATTAAAAGAAGAGGTGACGGATTTGATCATCGCATGACAAAAAAAAAAAAAAAATTAGAAAGGATGTAAATCACAAATCATATTTATGAGAATATATGTAATTTCTGTTTGGTTGATAGTCTAGTAATATGGTTAGCTATAAATTTTATATTATTAATTATCTTAAGGTATTTAAAGACTTACAACTGCCACATTTACAAGAATATATGTGTCACGAAAGGACATTAAAAGAAGAGGTGACGGATTTGATCATCGCATGACAAAAAAAAAAAAAAAAATTAGAAAGGATGTAAATCACAAATCATAAGTAAAGTACTCGAATATATGTAATTTCTGTTTGGTTGATAGTCTAGTAATATGGTTAGCTATAAATTTTATATTATTAATTATCTTTTTACTAAAATGCTCTCACCTAATAGATGCTAAACATAATAAAATAAATAGATTTTGATTTAAATATCAATTTTTTTAATACTAAATATGTGTTATTATTAAAATAAAATAAAATTTTAATTTTAGAATATTTGATTTTCATTCATATTAATTAAGTGAAACTTAATTATTTAAAATAAATATTAAATTTTTTCTCTAATTTGAAAAATTTTAATCATAGATGTTTTTCTTATCTCCAACCAAATATTTCAATAAATATATTTTCATAAGATATGTGTGGAAAGAAAAAAAAATGATTTTTTTATTTTTGAATTATAAAAATATTGATGTTTCATGAATTAATTGAATTTAAAGGTATAATAGCAAAAATAAAATAAAATAAAATAAAATCCTTAACATTCCCAAGTTAGGACTTCTCAAAACTTGGGACATCTTCTCTAGATCCATTTTATAGATTATTTGGTTAGAGCATAATGAGTACCTATTTAATTCTACATCACTCCCAAAATCCCAATTACCTCACTATTTCCATAATCATTTTATAGATTATTTGGAAAATTCAATTAATATAATGAAGTGCAGTCCCGACTTCTTAAAATCCAAAGCTTGAGAGGAGGGAGACCTTGGTGAGCCTTCATCCGGCTCTAATAGTTCTTGATTTGTTTGTTTTTGACTATTTTTTATTATTTCTCATATTTCTCTAATTTTATATCTCTTATATTTCTCTAATTTTGTATCCACCGGCAGTGGAGTAGTTGTAACTTTTCTTGTTTTTTTATCTTTGTTTTTCTTTTCTTAATATAATACTTTCTCGGGTTTTTTTGACTTGTCATATTCTACAGTTTTTCTTTTGTTATTTGTACTTTATACTTAAAAAATTTATGAAAAATTAAATATTGTTTTTCAAAATTTATACTCCTACAACTTTCAATAAATCATATTCAACTAAAAAAATTTTATATTTTAAATAAAAATAAATTTTTAAAATCAATATAAGTTTTTATAAATTTATAAATTTTAACTAATTTTAACTGACTTTTTAAATTAAAATAAACAAATAAAAAACCGGAGGAGTATATGGTTTATCCTTTAAAAAAATAAAAAATAACTAATATAAATTATTCATAATCAATTCTACCTATGACAGATATTATTTTATTTACTCCATCAAGAAGGAACTAGTTTTATTAGTGGGCAGCAACTTGACCTTTTTTTTATTATTTTAAAAAACAAAATGATAAAATAGGATTCTACCCAAAGTAGAACTCAAAGCCCTAATTTTTCTAGAACATTTCCTTTCCAAAAATCATATTAAAAAAAATCTAATTTAGATCAAATCAAACCCAAAATTATTTAAACCCTAAACCTCTATAAATACCCAATCACACCTCCACTCCAACCATTATCACTTCCTCATAGAAATCTTCTTCCTTTTTTCCCATTCGATCTCCTGACCAAAAACTAAGGTAATGAAATTTAGAATTAGGGGTGAAATTTAGGGTTAGGGTTTCAGTTTCGGAATTCTAATTAGTGTTCTGACGATCAATTCAATTGTTTGATTTGCAGAGATAGATAGATATATGGCACCGATTCCTTGTTTGAAAGGTTGCGGCTTCTTCGGCGATCCAGAGCAGCGCAATCTCTGTTCCCAGTGCTACAAAGATGAGATCCTTGCATCCGTGAGAGCATCGATCCAGAAGCAAATCAATCTTGAGAAGCAGATGGCGGATCTGAAAGTAGAACCACTAGTACCATTGCCGGCCATTAAAACGAAGATAGTGACGAAAATCACAAAGCGGTGCGAATCTTGCAAGAAAAAGATAGGGCTGACAGGTTTCAGCTGCAAGTGCGGCGGTGAGTTTTGCTCTTCTCATCGGTTACCAGAGGCACATCACTGTTCTATTGATTTCAAAGGTTCTGGTAAGAACACCATTGCCAAAGATAATCCAGTAGTCAAGGCTGATAAAGTTCACAAGATTTGAGAGTTTTCATGAATTTTTCGTTCATAACTCCTTAATTAATTTCTCCTTTTGTCATCTTCTCTTCTTTTTCCTCCTTCAAGTCTTGTGTGACTGTATATAATTTTGATGAATATATATATAAACGCTATTATTTTTATTTTTATTTTATTTTTATTATGGCGTGAATATATTCAAAGTTTTTTATTTTTTATTTTTTATTTTTCTTACGATCAATTGTTTGGTTTAAGATGATTTATTGTTTAGTTGTTTTTTAAAGCTATAATTTTTTTATTTATATAATTTTTCCATTAGATTTTAATTCTTCAAGTGAGTAAAGAAATTAAATTGTTATTTTTTATTTTTTGGTCTAGGAGTACCAATTTTTTATGTAGGGTTTTTATATTAGAGATGATTCAAAATTGAATCTTAAAACCCCAAAACTTACCCAATGTCATGGCATGGATGCTTGTTCAGTTCTGTGCATGTCCCTATTGTTTATTAAATTGAGCGCTTGTTGGTTATTTACTAAAAAAAAAAAAAAAAAAGAAGAAGAAGAAGAAAGAAATAATAAATAAATATTGAAATATAAGTTAGTTAAGCACTGATATTTAAATTTTATATCAAAACATTATCTCTCCCTCTTCTTCAACCTAATTTCATCATCCAATCCTTTACAGACGGGAAATGCTTAATAATTTTTTTTTTTTACTTGTAAAAAAAAAGTCCGCTTTTAATTAAAACATGATTTTTCCACTTTAATGAGGAAAAAACGTTTCACTTTTTAACAATATTTTTATGTTTTACTTTTAACAATTTTTTTTTCTTATCTCACAGTAAATTATGGTGTTTCAACTTGAACAAAATAAAACAATGACTGTACGTATGACAAGCCACACTCCAGGGACACTTAAATAGATTTTCTAGATGAACAAAAGTACCACTAAAGACCTGTGTCAATGTCACAGATTAAGAGATTGTTAGTTTGTTAATCAAAAGATTATCCAAAAGACATACAACACGGAAACAACAACGAGCTTAATTCCCAAAATACATGAGACCATATGTACTCATCTAACAAATAATGCATATATTGCTTAACTAATTAATTAGGCTGTTGTTTTTATAAATCTAGGGGACAAGAGCAGTCATCTTGGTTATCCTAAGACTTGATCAAGCTAAGCCTAACATGTTTTTTTATCTTCTGAATAGATGGCTCATGAGTACGCTAACTAATATATACCTACAGCTCTGAGCACCCCATCACAATCTTCATCTTCGTCCATCTCACACTTCAACCAGCCATGAGCTGCATGCATTTAATAATATATTAATCATCGATCCAATCTTATTTACAACTTCACTAAAAAATATTAATTAAAACTAATCAAACTCAAAGCCCATGCACCCACCCACACACCCATACACACACACATATATATATATACATATCTGGAGGCTGAAGATGGATCTCTTGTGGTATTAAAGTAGTTACAGTAGTGAAAAGTTTGTAGCTTTTGAAGAGAAAAAAAGGTTCGAGATAGAGAAACAACTTCTCTGAGATTGATTGGTTGTCTCTAGATGTACCATAAGTGTTCATTCTCTAGGTATCTCACTATTCTATACATTGTACACATTCTCTTCATTTATCAATGACCATCTGCAATACTATTAAAACTTTGATCTTGGAGGCAGTGAAGATCATGAGATCCTCATATGTTAGAAAGATTAGGATCTGTTACTTTTGTTATATTTATATTTGCATTGAGTGCTTGTATATTCAGTGCAAGCTAGAGTGTTCTATGTATCATGAAGAGAGAAGATGAAGTTAGTTGGTTATTTCTTTAATTTTACCTTGACTTCTTTAAAACATTACATTCAAAAACTATATAGAGACACACACACATATGCTGGAGACTTACATGCACCGGTTGACAACACCCAACCACCAAAACATAGAGACCGTACTGACTGACACAATCACTACAGGACCATGCTCATATATATATATATACACTCCATGCTGTGCAGCTTGGTCCATCCCTCCAGATCATCCATAGCCATGCCTTCATGGATCCCTTGATAGACCGGCCACAAGCATGCTACACAGCTTCTAATCAGCCTCAACATCATCAACAGCTTCAGTGATGGCAGTGAAATGAGGCCAATTATAATAAGCATGATCATGGATGGCTAATTATAAGCCATTAAGAAGAGCCTTTTTAACTAATCCATCAGGGTTGTTTGGGGAGGTTACAAACTCTATGAAGCTGTTTGTGGATCCCTTTGATGCATTCACCCATTCAGATGTCACTTCCACTCAGACAGTTTAGAATAAAAGATTTTTTTTTAATTAAGAGTAATAATTTATTTCTTCTCAAGTGTTTTTTTTTTTTTAAATTGTTCACAAGTGAGTAGTTGAGGATTTAATTCTCGCTTATAGCAATAGTTAAGATTTATGATTTATCTATATTTATTAAAAAAATATTTGTTTTTTGTGCTCGTTATTTATGACCGCCATGCATGGCATGAAAAAGAGTTGTTTGTTTATAGTATAAAATTAATAAATAAAATTTATTTATCAATCATAATTATCTATGTTTTACATTGTAAAACACCCCATGTTACTTTTGTTATATTTGTATTTGCATTGGCTTCCAATAGAGGTAGTTAATATAACTAGAAAGTAAATGATGATTTATACAAATTAATATGATCAACTGTTGGTTGTCAATCATAATATCTATCTTGAAACACTTCATGATGCTAACATTGTTTGATACAAATTAATAGGTCACTTATTTCAATTAATATTGTGAGAAGGAGTTGATTCCTATATCTAATGTTAATGTTAAGGTGGTTCCTGATTGATAATTCATATAGGAGTGTGTATATATATATATTACCACAAGTATATGAGTTTTTGGACATTATGATCCAATAAAATCATTATTCAAGGTAACCAAAAAATAGATTCCTTCAAGACCAATCAAGCAATGCATCTTATAAATTATTAATTAACTTATAACCAATCAAAGATTGATTAACTACTTTCAATCAATCAGAACTGATGCTCCGAAAAGTAGAAACCAGAACGTCCATCTTATGCACCAACTGATCAAAATCATCTTGTGCTCTGATCAAGCTCCACCAAGCATACCGATCATCAGCTTCATCTTCCATTTATATCCGCATTCTTTAGCACAACATCACATTCTTGGTCTTCACCCATCTGGCATTTTAACCAACTACACCCTGCAAGAACATTTTCAATCTTAATTATATTATAAGATGTTATCTTATATATATATGATTATTACCGGGAGAAGGACTTTGAAACGGTTAAGTAACTAATTGCAATAATGAGAAGGAATAGTTTGAAGAGAGAAACGTTTAGACTTTGAAACAACTAGGTTAAGTTTGGTCCATCTCCCCCTCAATGTTTGGTATCCAAATGAAAAGATGCCACCTTTTCCTCCATGTTCTGCAAGCATAACTTTGATGATCTTCAACATCCTCAGTTGTGTATCCCGAGACATACATATACCCATTGTGTTCAATTTCATGTAAGCTATGGCCTTCTTGTCAACTTGCTCATCATTTTTATCAATGCATATCATTTCAAGCCTATATATATGCATGTGCATTGTAGCAAGAGGACATTACCCAAACCAAATGCTTGCATGGCCGGAAAGTTTGCAGCAGGAGAAGATCATGACATTGTGTTGCAACCTTGGTTTAGTCCCGCATCGCCTAATTGAAAGAGAGTCTATGTGCATATATGTGGGGGGCAACCCCACCCTATCAGGCCGGTCTTTTAGAGTTGTGGGTCCCCACTGTGTACATCACCTTGTGATCAGAGGGGGCAGTGCTGGCAGTGAAGTGTGGCCAGTAATAAGCATATAGTCATAGATGGCTGATGACCTGTCAAGAATAGACTGTTTATGAAGTCCATATCAGGAATCAGGATTGCTGGGAGATGTCACAAACTCAACGAAGTTGTTCATAAATCCATTTGATGATGATGATGATTCATTTACCCAGTTTGATGTCACTCCTCTCCATTCCGCCAGCTTTAAATCATAGAGATCAGTTTGCTTTCTGTAGTACTACATTGAAAGCAACCTAAGTGTTAACTCTCAAGTAAAAACGCATGAAAAATGTGTACAAATAACAGTAGAAATGCCCCATGGAAGTTGCATGTCAGCCCATTTTTAATCTTTATGCTACCATGAAATTTGATGCTCATATATATGCGAACTCAAAGATGTGTTAAACCCTATTCATGAAACTATCTCGAATAATATATTATAACATATATAATTTAATATCCACAATTATTTAATTACCTTTTTAAATTATTTATATTATATAATTTAATAAAATATTAAATACTATTAATAAACTAATTAAATAAATATATTTTAAAATTTGTAATTTTAAAATAATAAAAATATGTGATTAATAATTATAAATTATTATATGACTATTAAAATTTTATTGAATTTGTGGGTGATAAAGAAAATTATTTAATTAAAGCAATTTTTAATTAAAATATGGGTTCCATTATATTTAAATTTTAAAACATACTTTTTAATTTTTTAAAAATGGGAACTACTACAAAGGTTGTAACTTCCTGGCTACTGATACTTGTGTTCTTTGCCACAAAACTTCCGAATCAGTAGATCACCTATTCATTGATTGTGAGTTCTCTGATCGCATTTGGTCCTTCCTCAGACATACCCTTGATCTTCATCGGCTCCCAACCTCAGTTTCTCTAATTTGGACCTCTTGGATCCTTTCATTAAATACTCCAATCCGATCTCTGTTGGATCTTAGCATCCGTGCTTTCTTTTGGAATATTTGGCTTGAGCGAAACAATCGAATTTTTAATCTTAATTGCTCTCAAGTTCATTCTGTTATTTATAAGATTGCTAACATGCTTCTTTCCTGGATTTCTGCAGATTCGGAATCCAATTTGCAGGAGAACACTGATGCTTCAATGAAGATTAAGAGATCTCTCAATTTCTTGAGTTCCAGAATTGCCGATCATTTTGGAGAACCAGACCTTCCCCAGACTAGGGAGTAGTCACTTTCTACTTCGGCTACGGCTTGGGCTAGCCTGTGACTCCTGCTGGATGTCTTCGCCAGCCCAGATCCTCTTTCTTCCTCCTTTTCTTGCTGTTTTCTTCTTGTATTTTCCTCACCTCTGGTGAGGATCTCGTATCTTTCTTTGCTTTTTGTCTGTACTTTTCTTTGCTTGGTTGTCTGTTTTCCTTCCTTTCAATAAAGTTGTGGTTTATCCACTTTTTATCAAAAAAAAAAAAAAAACTAATTAAACGGTTGATGGTCCCTAATCTTCTCTAATAGGAAAGAGTTGTGTTGAACGCTCAATCAACCTTCAACTCCCTCCAATTAAAAATGCATTATCATACATCACTTTAAGAAAATCAACTGATTTTTAATGCGATGTGAATTTTTTAATTAACTTTTTTAATATTACATTTTGTCCTTATTTTTTTATTTTTAATTTGCTAGCTCACCTTGTGTCTCCCTTATGGCAGCAGTTCATTAGGGTAAGGGACATCCATTAGGATGCGGCAGTCACCAACAAGCTTGTCTGCCCATATAAAGTCTATCGTGGCCAAGCAAGGTCATCTAGGTGTCATTAGTGGTGTAAATTTAAATTTAAATTTATTTATGTTTTCTTTTGTCACGTGAGTTTTTTAATTTTTTGTATGAATCTTGAGACTGATTTAACTTATTCATAATAAACAATTTTGTCTCTAATAAGTAATAGAGCCAATTTAGTTTAAATAAATTAAATTCAAATTTCTTGGTTTACTAAAACCTGACTTCTTTTAAAATTAAAATAAATAAATAAATACTGTGATAAAATTCAACTCAAACTCAAACTACAACTCAAAATTAATCCCTAATCTTTCAGTTATTAGTTATTACACTTTACTTTCCAAAATATTTAAAAAATCTAATTCTAAATCAAATCAAACTCAAACTCATTTAAACAACACTAGACCTCTATAAATACCCAATAACACCTCCACTCCAACCATCATCACTTCCTCGTAGAAATCTTCTTCTCTTTTTCACTTTCGATCTCTCGACCAACAACTAAGGTAATTAAATTTAGGGTTAGGGTTTGGGTTTCGAAATTCTAAATATTAAGGTTCTCATACGATCTATTCAATTGTTTGATTTATAGAGATAGATAGATCGATGGCGCCGATTCCTTGTTTGAAGGGTTGTGGCTTCTTCGGCGATCCAGAGCAGCGCAATCTTTGTTCCCAGTGCTACAAAGATGAGATCTTGGCATCAGTGAGAGCATCAATCCAGGATCAAATCAATCGTGAGATGGCGATGATGAATCTGAAAGCAGAACCACTGGTACCATTGCCGCCTATTAAGACAAAGATTGTGACAAAAACTACGAAGCGGTGTGAATCTTGCAAGAAAAAAATAGGATTGACGGGTTTTAGCTGCAAGTGTGGCGGTGAGTTTTGCTCGTCTCATCGGCTGCCGGAGGTGCATCACTATTCTTTTGATTTCAAGGGTTTTGGTAGAAACGCCATTGCCAAAGAAAATCCAGTTGTGAAGACTGATAAAGTTCATCATATTTGAGAGTACTTTTCATGGGCTTTTTAATTCATAATTCCTTAATTTCTCTTCTTCTTTTTCAACACTTGTGTGGCTGAGTGTGACTCTGTACATAATTTTAATGAATTTATAGACGATATTAATTTTATTTTTATTTGAATTTTGTTGTGGCGGGAAAATATTCAAAGTTTTTTCAATATTTTTAAACTGTAATTTTTTTTAGTTATTTATATAAATCTCTGCATTATATATATATATATTAATTTGGGATTTTTGGAAAATCTGTTTCAAGAAAAAAAATTGATATTTTTTTAACTATGTACTTAATTAACAATCAGCTAACCACTAATGTTTAACTTTTATAACTAATTTTAAAAAAAAACAAAAGAAAGTATTATTACTGTACTTTGCATGGGCTGATCATTACACTTCCAAAGCAACGACGAGCTTCCCATAATACATGAGATGATCATATACATAAAATCTATCCTTTGAAGCTCTCTTTATTGCAATAACACAAATATCATAACTCAAACATATAATGTGTATATATATAGATATTGCTTATTAATTTAAGGCTGTGGTTTTTGTCTGGTTGACAAGAGCAGTCAACTTGGTAATCAGCTGATTAAAGTCATCCTGAGACTTGATCAAGCTAACTCTAACATGTTTTTTATCTTCTGAATAGATGGTTCCTGAGCGCCCACTTAAACCTCCAGCCCTGAGCACCGCATCACAATCTTCATCTTCTTCCATCTCACACTTCAACCAGCCATAAGCTGCATGCATTTAATACAATAAAATTAATCACCCAATCTTAATTACAACTTCAGTAAAAATATTAATTAAAAGTACTAATCCAATCTTATATACATACCTGGAGATGGATCTCTGGTGGTATTGAAGTAGTTGCAGTACTGAGAAGTTGGTAGCTTTTGAAGAGAAAAACGTTTAGATAAAGAAACTACTTGGTTGAGTTTGATCCACCTTTCTCTCATTGTCTTATAACCAAAGGTAAAGATGTCACCTTTTCCTCCTCCTAGTTCAGCCAGTATCACCTTGTAAAGCTTCAGCATTCTTAGTTGAGTTTCTCTAGATGTACCTTCAGTGTTCAGCTCCATATATCTCACTGTTCTATTGTACACATCCTCATCTTTTATCAATGCCCATCTGCAATATATATTAACATTAAACTTGAGAAAATTACATAAAGATTTATATATATAGATGTTTGATCTAATTAGAGGTACATACCCGAACCTACTACCAGCATGGCCAGTGAGCTTGGAGGTAGTGAAAAGCATGACATCCTCATCAACAGGTTCAGAGATGGCAGTGAAATGAGGCCAATAATAAGCATGATCATTGATGGTTAACGAACCATTGAGAAGAGCCTTTTTAAGCAGTCCATCAGGGTTGTTGGGTGAGGTTACAAACTCTATGAAGTTGTTTGTTGATCCCTTTGATGCATTCACCCATTCAGATGTCACTCCTCTCCACTCCGCCAGTTTAGAATCAAAGAACTCAGTTTGCTGTCTGTATGGCTATTTATATTACATATATATATAAACATGCATATCATTGCATGCATGTAATTAGTCTACGTAGAGAAATTAAGGAAATAATCAAAAGATAAACTACAATTGATACTCATAATGCTTACAGCGTAGTAAGGGACGGAGGCGACCACACTGGCCGGAGATGAGGAGTTGAGAGAGGCAGCGAGGGCGTGGACGAGGGCGTAAAGAAGCTGAGTAGAGCCGGCACCGAAGACGATGAACTTGTCATCGGTGACTGCGTTGCCAACGCCGTGGTGAAGCATGCGAATGTGGCGTTCCAGTTCCGTCGTGATGTAGTTCTTGCCAGTGGTTGAGTAGCTCATCCGGTGCCATCCGGCCACAACCACCGCGCTGTCTGCGGCGTGCTTCTCCCAGTAGGGTTTCAGGAATAGTGGATCTCCACTAGACAATATTAACGGAAGAGATATACATATGTTAAAAATAATACTCACACAGATAAAACTATTATGATTTTGATAATAATGTTTAAATTTTAATTAAATATATTGTTATTCAAATTTTTAAAAACAATACACTTGGTCTAAATTTTAAAAATTATTTATAGAATCTCTTATTATTTTGAATGATTATTTTAACATTTTTATAGTCAAATAGAGTAATTAAAGGGATAAAAAAATATTTATTTTTTCTTAATTAATAAAAAATATTATAATAAAATTACCTCTAAAAGATGAATTGATACTACATATTATTTATAAATTACTCTCTTCAATAAATTAAAATTAATTTAGGACTAACTTGTAAATACTTTCGTGGTTTAGTAGAATAGTCCCTCAAATAATTTGTAATTAATTTAGAACTAAATTACAAATATTTTCATGTTGTTGCAATACAACCCCTCTAAATATCTACAATTAATTGAAATTTATATTTGAACAATATTTAAATATCAAAGATTCATCAAAATTTAAAATTATCAAAAAAATTTTAATTATAAATATTTGTGAAATTACAATTTAATTTTTAAATTTTGATATAAAATTAAAAAAAATAATTATCAATATTTTAATAATATTATAATATTATATGATTTTGACAAGGAAAATTTGTGATGAGAGATTGACACATGGCATGAGACTTTCATACTTTAATATATTTAAATATCTATATATATTATATATACAGATCATTACAAAACTTTTTTTATTGTCTTGAATTTGGGTGACATACTTAGTACATTTACTTAAAATAGATTTTATCTTTATTTTTAAATTTATTAATAATTATTAAATTAAATTTTGGTCAACTTAACCATACTTTGCTTGCGGTGACAATAATTCTTATATAAAAATCCTTTTTTCTTTTAACATTTATCCCTCCCAAATTATGCGAAGGATATATGAGACCATATTAATTTATATATATATAATAGTAGGGTTAGAGGGCACTAACAGCTATTGACCAATAAAATCTTGGCTTTACAATTCTTTAAATTTTATAAATTTTTTAGAAAAATTATTTTTAAGATTTTTTTTCAAAGTGGACAAATCTAAACCACGGGAGACTCCACATGGGCCATGCACAAGGAGGCCGCCCCAATGGCCAATCATGCATTTAATGAGAATTGAACTTTCAACTCCTCCCATGAAAAAGAATAAAGTTGTGATGTTACTATTTTTTTAAATATCAAACATGCCCTTGCACACATGGCATTGCATATGACTTGATGATAACTCAACATCAGTGAGAGCTCTCCCAACAATGATGGTGTTCATCTTGCCTGGTTCTAATAATAAAATATTTACTGATCCTCTTCTATCATATTTTGGCACGTATGCTGTTATTTTTTTTTATGTTACGGTTAAAAAATACTCGTCAAATTATGATAGAAGAGGACCAGAGAATAACCTGGTTTTGGAACTCAGTAAAATAAATTCACTAAAGAGGGGCTCTTACCTTGAAAGCGCTTACACCAGTGCAAGACACTCTCATGATACATAAGCAAGTGTACCCAACCTGAAGGGCCAAGCAAAGCATTCATAAACAAGCAAGTGTTTAAGGGCCGGGTTTATTTATAATTTATATGATTTTAAATTTAGAAATATATTTTATTTAAAATAAGAAATTTTGAAAATATAAAAGCTAGAATATTTAAGAAATTAAAAAGATGCACAGCTTCTCCATGTATCGGTGGTCCAAGCATGATCAACACAAAATAGTAAATTTATCCTCTAGTGTTAAAGTATGAAGGAAGAACTAATCACTGACCTCTCTGCATTGGCTGTACAATTAGATAAGAATATGGAGCAATCATCACCAGCATAGCAAGTGTTGCACTCGCATGATGGTTTACCGTCAACGATGTCGCCGTCTATATAAGCTTGGCCGTGGCCGGAGCAGTAGATAATGGCCACACCTTCGGCCTCGGTTGCCGCTTTCCGGGACCATCCAAGCTTTATTTTAGCAGAAACAATGGTGTGGGAGATAAGGATGAAGAAAAAGAAGAACACAACCTTGTGGATTTGAGACCCTGCCATATTCTTGATGCCAATAATACAGTCATGTTGTTCTTGTCTATTTATACTAGTGAACTTTGTCTTTTTTGTTACGTTGTCCCCAGTTGTACATTCATGAGACTATGAGAGGCACGAGGTGGAATATAGACAATTCTAAGCTTTGAATTGTATATATGACTATTAATTATCTTTCAAACTTGGAAATTGTTATCTTCTCTTGCATAATAAGTATATTATGTGTCTAACCTATCCATATATATGACTATTTATCTATGGGTGGGTGTGATTTTTCTATTTAAAAAAAAAGAAAAATTCATTATTGCAATAAGGATAGTGGGAAGTGATCTTATTGGTTGTAGTGATTGTATTTGTTTGTTCCATTGACTGAGGGTGTTCTTGTCCTTTTTCCTTCAAAGAAGGATGTAAGGGCTATGTGCAAGTACATTTATTTGTAAGCGTTGAATAGATATATAGTTCAAAATTTTCAATTAATTGTGTTATATTTGAAGCTTGAATTTTCAAATTAAGAATCAATCATTCCCATTGGGAAATTGCCATACATAAAACAAACGTGTATATATGCATCTGATGACCTTATTATTTTATTGGAATTTTGAGGTAGATATAATAAGTTTATTATTCTTATTGACATTACGTGAAGTTCCATGAAAATTTTAAAGTTTTTTATGTCTAATAAAGAGATCGAAGCCATGAAAATTCAATGTACATGTTGCGTGAATAATCATATCTTTTCAAGAACAATAATTGCCGTGTCTTTCATACACAATCGATCGGTTTGTACAATTGTTTGAAAAAAAGATTATGACTTTGACTTTATGAACCAGATGCATGTATATATGCATGCATTTGTGGACTATAACATATGAGCTTTCTATTTGTTTTTCAAGTGTTCAGTTTTTCTTTGTGAGCTTTTGTTTAACTATCTTGAACTTTATTCTTAAAAAATATTAATTAAATGTGGTTTATCTGTCATTCATGGAAAAAAAGGTTTTTGGAGCCATGAGAACAAAGGTTGAGTTCCCAAATATTCATAACTTAGTTGTATTAGTCCCATTGGGAAAAATATTAATATGGAACATTAAAAAAACTCAGAACTAGTAACAGATTTTTGGTTATGGGTATGGACATACAATCCGAATTCTATGTCTTTAGGTAAAAGTTTAATTTTTCCCCCTACAAATGCCCTTAGTAGCACTTGTCGCATTTGTCAATAAACTCAAGTTTAAAGACAAACATCGATTGATAATTCATGGAATTGATATATAATAATAATCGCTCATATAGGTTGTATGTGTATGTTTTATCATTATTAATCAGTTCGTATTTTTCTATTTTGTCAATTAAAATGAAAATATAATATCAAAATATTTTTTCCTACTAATTACAGAAAAAATAGGAGAAAATTGAAGAGTAAAAATATTATATTACACAACCTTGATGCGTTCATATTTTCATTATTCCTACTACCACTAAACACGCTCATATACAGCTTTCAAATCATGCATGTGGTCCAATTATTTTTATGCCCTTTTAATGTCATTTTACCCATTTTTTCCATTTAATTTTTGTAAATAAAAATTGTAATAAATTTGTTCATAGTCACCAGAATTTTTCATTAATTCAACATTTATATAAAGTCAAGTCTTTTTTTGTACATCCCTCCAGAATTACATGACAAGAGAATTTAAGATCATATGATTAAAATCATGGATATATTATTTTCATGCATGTAACAGATTTTTATTGTGTTCTATATTAATATACTTCAAATAATAAATCTCTAAAAAATCATTAAGTTCTCTTAATTGATATATTTTTATACCTATCTATCTCTTTGACACTCTTAAATGATGGTTCTTATCACCTATATATTCATCAAATAAATAAATAAATAAAATCAAACTCTAATTAATTTCCATCTAAACAAGATAATAACTCCCATTCACTAAACCTACAAAACTTTTCCACAATAACACAAATAGGCCAAAAAAATAAAAAATAATAAATCAAACAAAAAGAAAACAAAAAAATCATCTAATAAAATTGAGTTTATCCATTTTATTTAAAAAAAAAAATCATCTAACATCAGCTCTAAAACTTGCATTTAGCCAACTCAAAATAAGTGTTTTTTTCCATGTTTTGTGAATATAGTGATTCCATTGTGGCCCCAAAGTTTGCTGATAGAACATGAGATCAGAAGCAAATCATACTAAAAATCGTACATCAAAGATAAGATGTCAGCCGAAATCAAAAGCAATTAAAACACAAAGATCATAATTGTGACAAGCACAACCAAACAATGAATACGCACCTCAATTCAATGAAAAAAATTGGAAAAATTTTATTCTTTTAATTTCAAATGACACGGTAACAATAGACTCACTTCTCTAATAGAGTTTTCTTGTAATAAAAAAATTATCAAATCTCCAGTATTTTTAATAAAATTCTTATCAAATTTTCTATAAACTGGATACGTCCCCAACTCAGCCTATATATATATATATATATATAGAACTGAGTAAAATAAATGATAGAAAACTAAGATTTGAGGAGATCCTATAGGAATCAAACCGACAAAATTAAGAGTGGCTAAGATCACTGAAGTTTTAACATGAATCTCTAAAAATAACTAAATCGAATAAAAAACATAAATTAATTTAAGAGTAAATATAACAAAGACACTATAATTAAAATGAGACAAGTGTCTTAAAAGTTGAGAAAAATCTCCTACTCATTGGTAGGGATGGCAAAATCCAAGTCCGGACAACTACACTTATAAGCAACTAAATTAGATGCTAGGATTCTGCCCGGTTTCAAATCCTGATAAGTGTGACTTGTCCGAACATGGTTCCCATTCAAAACCGAGTTGTCCAAATGTCCGAATTTTATTTAAACCATGTAATATACATTTAAAATACATTAAAATACTAAACTATATAGAAATAATTTAATCTATTTCTAATGCAAAAAATAACTTCTAACAATCCAAATTAATTCATACAATAGTCCAAATTTAATAAGTATTAAATAAAAATACAAATTTTTTATTATACAGAAAAATGCCAAATTGGCACTTGCGAAGAAAAAATGGCACAGAATTCATGAGCAATGACAAAAATGAAGATACCGTGACCCGTAAGTGTGAGCTTCAAGCTTAAGAGAATATCAATGCCCAATTGTCAATTGCGAAGAAAGAAGGGCACACTGCACACACATGACACAGACGCACACAAATTAGCCATCAATAAGATGCAGTGCAAGATTGAATTTTTAAATCACAATTCAATCATTCAATTTTTTTTTTTTTTTTTTTTTTAATTCCCATCCTATTTTATATAATTATATTAATATTTAATTAGTAATGATAAAAATTTGGGCTCGGACAATTGGGCTTTAACATTATGTATATCAAACTTTTATAAGCATAAAAGCACGGCTATCCAAATTTTCTGAGCCAGACCCAACCCGAAACTAAATCCGGACAACCAAATGATGTCTGGATTCGACCCTTATTAACAAAATTTCTATCTAAACCCGGTTTATTCCGAGTGAGATAAAACCGGGCCAATGGGCCTGAACAAGTTATTGCCACCCATAATCATTGGTGTGGAAGCCATTGGAACGTCAGAGAAAATGGAGAGAAAGCATTGTTATTTTCCACCTTTCATTTTCACTAGGTTTGAAAAGAAGAACAGAACACTGCTTAAATTTCTTTTACATTGGGGTTTATGTATGTTGAAACCACATGCAAGTCTTTAATTAAACACATTTATTTATTATTATTTTGAAAAAATAGATAAATCTAATTAAGAAAAGAAGTAATAATGTATTTGTTTTTTAATTAACTTTTAATGTATATATATATATATATATACATATATATAAAGAGCTATGGTCTCATGACTCTGTGGGACGTCATCTACTTAATTAAAACTCTACCTTAATTTTAAAGAATACTATTTTTTTAATAAATATGAATAAGCTATAACTTTTAATTATTGCATTAAAAAGGAGTTCAACTTTCAACATTTCATGTGAAAAAAATGAGCTGTCACGCAGTGTTATAAGGTGGATACCACTTTTGATCTCCTTTGTCATAGGATATCTCTTTTAATATATTTCAAGTGATTTATATAATTTTTCCAAAAATATCACTTCCAAATTTAATCTTTCTTAACTTGTGATATGTCATGAGCTGATGGCATGAGTCCACACACACACACATATATATACATATAATCCTAGTTCCCCTTGTAACCTTGTTCACCAACTAGTTATGATATCATGTCATATAAAAGTGCCATAAAAACGATAACCAAAGAATGCATTGTCTTTAAATTCTGATCACCAAACCAAGCACTGCATCTTGATGACTAATTAACATATAATTAGTTACAATCAACAAAACTCTTGTTCATTGTCAAATATAATCTATAATTTCTCAAACAGAACTAATGCTCTGATGATCAGAAACCAGAGCATCCATTTTTTGCACCAACTGATCAAAATCATCTTGTGTTTGGACCAAACTCAATCTAACATACCGATCATCGGCTTCAAACAAACTACCTTCACGGCCATTTATACCCGCATTCTTTAGCACAACATCACATTCTTGGTCTTCATCCCTCTCACATTTCAACCAAGCATACGCTGCCAGAATATTTTCAATCTTATATTAAGATATTGTTATCTTATTATATATGTATCTCTATTATATATATATATATATATATATATATATATGATTATTACCAGGAGAAGGACCTCTGATGGTTTTGAAGTAATTGCAATACTGAGAAGGAATAGTTTGAAGAGAGAAACGTCTAGACTTTGAAACAACTTTGTTAAGTTTGGTCCATCTCTCCCTCATTGTTTGGTATCCAAATGAAAAGATGTCACCTTTTCTTCCATTTTCTGCAAGTATGACTTTGATGATCTTCAACATCCTCAGTTGTGTATCCCGAGACACACCCATTGTGTTCAATTTCATGTATTCTATTGCCTTCTTGTAAACTTGCTCATCTTTTATCAATGCCCATCTACATATGTATATCATTTCAACATTATTAGAAGTTTAAAGAAAAATATTTGTAGCAAGAGGGCATTACCCAAACCTACTGCCGGCATGACCGGAAAGTTTGGAGCTGGAGAAGATCATGACATTGTGATCAGAAGCGGCAGGGATGGCAGTGAAGTGTGGCCAGTAATAAGCATAGTCATAGATGACTGATGAACCACCAAGAATAGAGTGTTTAAGAAGTCCATCAGGATTGTTTGGTGAAGTCACAAACTCAATGAAGTTGTTCATTGATCCATCTGATGATGATGATGATGATGATGATGATTCATTAACCCAGTTTGATGTCACTCCTCTCCATTCTGCCAGCTTTGAATCAAAGAGATCCACTTGCATTCTGTATACCTACATGCATAAATAATATCATTAAAGCACTAATAATTAATTAATTAGCTCTCTAAAGTGAGTCATTGTTATATATATATAAGAAAACTAACAGGATAGTAAGGAATGGAAGCGACGACGCTGGCAGGGGAGGAAGAGTTATGGGGAGAGAGGGCGTGAACAAGAGCATAAAGAAGTTGGGTGGAGCCGGCGCCGAAGATGATGAAGCGGTCATCGGCGACGGCATTGCCGACGTTGCGGTGGAGCATTCGGATATGTCGCTCAAGCTCAACGGAGATGAAGTTTTCTCCGGTGGTAACGTAGCCCATCCGGTGCCATCCGGCCACCACCACAGCACTGCCCTTTGCATGTCTGTACCAGTATGGCTCCAGAAACAATGGATTTCCACTGCCATTTATTATTAATAATAAAATTAATTAAAAAACGTTTTATAAAAAAATAATTAATTTAATTGTAATTTAAAATGTATTTTATTTTTTTTAGCTTTAAATAAAATAAAAAATACGTGATACATATGCATTCTCATTAATAAATATAACTAACATTAAACACTTAGTTATAGTTCCTCACAAAAACTTAAACTTAATTATCTTATATGATTTAGGCTTTATAAACAAAAATAACATAGGTGTGTATTTTTTTTTTCCATTAAGAAATAATAAGTTAATGTTTGAAAAAAGGATTAATTTTATAGTTTTTGACATTAAGAAATAATAAAAGTTTTATAAAAAAATAATTAATTTAATTGTAATTTAAAATGTATTTTATTTTTTGTAGCTTTAAATAAAAAAAATACGTGATACAAACGCATTCTCATTAATAAATATAACTAACATTTAACACTTAGTTATAGTTTCTCACAAAAACTTAAACTTAATTATCTTATATGATTTAGGCTTTATAAACAAAAATAACATAGGTGTGTATTTTTTTGACATTAAGAAATAATAAGTTAATGTTTGAAAAAAGGATTAATTTTATAGTTTATTGATTTATTTTTCCAAAAAGACTTTTTATAGTTTAACTTACTCTGAATTTTTTTTTTTCAAAAACACTTTCATAAAATTAAAAAAAAAAAAACACTTCTACTAGAAGTCAATCCAAAAAAGACCTATAGGTAGTGTTCCTTGAACTTCAACCCAAGCTCTATGTGGAAACATAATATAATGCTAATTATTTGTCAAACAAAGGTATTTATTATTGGTACAACATTTTTCAAAAATCAACTTAAAAAGAATTCAAAATATATAAAAAAAAAATCTACCGGTCAACCATCTTTTGGCTTGTTGATCTCAAATTTTATAAATAAGGTATTTATTTTAACTATAAAACTCATGCAAAAAAGAAAGCATGTGAAATATTAAATATGTATGTTTCTAATTTTTTTTGAATAAAAATATATGTGATTTATAAAAATAAATAAAAAAAATTCTCCGGGCATATATATATATATATATATATATATATATTATTCAATATTTTTATTATATCTGTTTCAATGCTAATGATTACAGTCCTTTTATGATGTTTTTTAACTTTTATTTAATCTAGTTAATTTTTTTAAAATTATTAGTTTTATTATATAAGAAAAAATGATATAAATATGCTCCTACATTACTATTCTCCAGAAACGTTTAATCACAGTCGTTGAATTATCATCTAATAGTTATTTATTTATATAAATGTTGTATAATTTTTACTGTGTTTGTTAATGTGCAATACTGTAAAACACATTTTGAATGATTTATGATGATGGTAATTATCACCATTCATTGGCTACTGTCAAATCTAAAGATATTTCTAGATTACTCATATTATTTTTATTATTATTATATTGTGTGTGTACACCAGGGGGACATCGTCAAGGGGTTATTAGAGGACTCAACTTGTCTAGTTTGAAAATCAGGCAAATCTCTAGTTCTCACCTATCATAAGATGTCACGTGTCTAAATGAAAAAATTAATTATAATAGAATAGAAAAAACAAATAGACACATGACAGAATGTGATAGGTCAAAATTAGAAACTTGTATGGTTCTTAAATCAGGCAAGTTGAACTCGGTGTTAGAGATCATGGCCGCAACCCGGAACACGATGCTTTAATTATTAGGGATCATGCATGCCTCCATGATAGTCCTGGTCCCATGTAATAGTGATAGTGGCTCAAAGATGGGTCTATAATATTTGCCATCCGTGAGGACGGTTACACTTGCATGGCCTAAAAAACTAGTCCTAATTAATTAAGAGGAGATTTGGCTACTAACCCATCCATATTTGATGTGGGATTTAAAGTCACTAATAATTAGCCCATGTCTCATGGGCCATGACAACATGCACATGTAGTGTGTAAGCTTATCATCTACTTTTTTCGTTCTTTGCTTGTGATATATCCCCACACTGTCATCAACATTCATGTCTTCCTCAAAGCAGTGAAAGTAGCAGTAATAATAATAATATTATTATTATTATTCTTAATGAAAATGAAAGTAATAAATATATATATATAATTAAATGATGATGGTGACCTGTCTGCGTCGGCAGGGCAATCAACAGAGTGAAGGGAGCAATCAGAGCCATGATAGCAAGTGTTGCACTCACATGACGGCCTGCCATCGATCATAACTCCGTCCACAAAAGCACGGCCATGGCCGGAGCATGATATGGCTGCGACGGCTTCGGCTTCTTCCGCCGCCGACCGGCTCCACCCGGGCACCGACCAAGGTGAGAAGACGGAGGAGTATGAGAAGAAGAAGAAGATGAAGTAGACGTTGAGGAATAGAGAAGTGATGAAGAAGATGAGCAGTAGTAGTAGGTTAATGGAACCAAACCTTAGCTCCAAACCTCCACCTCCTGCTCTTGCTCCCATTGATTCAATGAGCCTGAGAGATTGTTGTTAATGGCTTCAGTGACCTCTTCTCCACTGCTTTTATGCCCATTTGTTTTAGTGCCTTGTTTCTGGTGTTCCTCCTCTTTGCTTTTTTCTTAACCTGTTTCTTCAACATAATTACATAAATGCCCTTGATTAGTTAGATCTTCTTCTTTCTTTCTTTTTTTTTTTTTTAATTTAAAAAACAACCTTCATATTAACTCTTTCCTTGACAAATCTAAACTCTGCCTTGTACCTTTTTAATTTGGTTAAGATGAGTTATTTATTCACTTTATTAAAAAAATTATAATTATATATTTGTAAAAATAATATATAAATATTATTAAAAAGATATTTGAAACATAAATAAAATTATATTTAAAATGTATAAATTGCCCTTATAATATTGGAGGTAATCTTTCATTATTCTTCATAAAAAAAACAAATAGCAATAATATAATGATTAAGACAATTGACTCCATATAAGGTCGCGTGTTTTGATAACTTGTTTACATTTCCAAAACTAGAGAATAAAATTTAGAATTCTAATTCTTGATTTGTTCACATATTTTTTAAATTAAAAATGATTTTAATAGGTAGAACAAATAAAAAATTGTCCAAATTGACATTCTAATTGCTTGAATTAAAAGCTTTTTTAAAAAGTCAATCTTTGACGTATATTTACATGATTATTGTTATTGTTTATGAGATTATATTATATTATATTATATTATATTATATTTTATAGGGAGATAAATATTATTTCCCACTTGAAAGTGTTCTAACATTTTATTTAAATAAATTTAATGAATGATTATTTTTTAAAAAAACATTATTATTTAAAAAAGGTTGCCTCGGTGCTTGATCAGGTTAAGCTAAACTTCGGTGATAGAACAAGATTCCAATTTGGAAATTAAAATCATGAAGATGTTGACCAAGATATAATAAAATTTGATTTATATTAAAGATTGGCAACCGGATTGAAATCTTTATTTGACTTTCTATTTTTTGAAAAAAAAAAATAATTGGATTGGAATCTCTCCTTGTAAGTTATAAGGACAGATTATTTATACATCTATTCATATATTTATAGCAGATGTATAATTTACCCAAAAAAATATTTTAAAAAATAATTATGAATTTTTTAGATATTATTGTATTTAAATATTTGTTTGCATTATTTATGACATTAACAATATAAAAATCAATTACATTCAATAATTTTGTATTAAATATTTTAAAATAAATTATAGTGATCCGAAAATATTTGTTTTGTGAAAACATATAAAATAATAAAAAAAAAGAGACGACAACAAGAAAAACTTCAGGGGTGCCATGATCATGGTCAAAGTATATTATGAAAAAAAAATTATATAATTATATTGTCTGATGAGGATAAACAGAAGTTGGATATTATCCAATGCATCCCAATGAAGATTAATTTTTTTTTAATGCTCCGTTATTTTATTTTATTTTATTTTTTACTTCCAAACCCACATATAATTATACAGATCGTTATGACAAGCATTTATGCATTTTTATTATTTTCGTTGACATATATTGAGAGAGAGAGAGAGAGAGAGAGAGAGTTGAATTCTCATTTTTTTACAGTGGTAACAAAAAAAAAAACACTTTTATTTTATTTTATTTATTATTAAATAACAATAAAGCATAAGATTTAGTCAAAAATGGACCTTTTATTATAATTATGACTGAAAACGAAATACTGCCTCTCAAAATATCTATTAGGTTTTGCTGATCCTGAAAATATGTAATAGGTTTTGTTTGTCCCAAAAAATTGAGACAGCCATTGTTTTGTTTTATTTTTTTATTATTATTAATAAGGAGCAAGCAACCCCCACTTAAGAGATTTAAGAATAGTACTGATCTCGGATGTACATTGCATTAATAATATATAAACAATACTTGAACCCGGGTAAACAGTGTATAAATAGTATACAAACAGTACAGATCAATAATTCTGTCAGGGAAATATTTAAACCCATGATCCCCATTTTTACACTTTGGTGTCATACCATTGAGCTATCCAATGGTTGAAGATATAGCCATTGTTATCCATTTATTCCAAAAAAATTTCAGCTAATAAAATGGTGGATTTTGTATTTTTATTTTTATTTTTATTTAAAAAAAAAACAGTGAGACTTGTGTGTAGAATGTTTTTGTTAGATATGACATTTTTTTTCTTTACACTTGTTTCCACAAATTGTTTTAAGCAAGGTTTAATTTTTTTAAAATTTCATACAATAAAAAAGTTTTAGCCCAAATTAATTGTTATTATTATTATTATATATGAACCATCCAAAATATAGAAAATAAATAAAATAAAATGATTGCAAGTACAAAGGCATGACATGTAGTATATGTATAAAAAAATGTTTGAGCACATAGAAAAGAAGTCATGAAGTATAACAAATCTTTTAGAAAATGACCACTCAAATGGATTATTCCTATGCAACCGTGGAGCTAGAAAATGACAGACAAGGGGAGGGGGTAAATAAAAATTAGCAAACCAAAGTTCAAATATTATCAAAATTATCTATGTATAATAACACGAGTGAAATAAATAAGTACTATATCTAGTTTTTAATAGAAAATATCTTTTACTTAAATAATTACTGAAAAAAATGATGATAAAATTTTTAGTTTTTTATTTTGTTAATGTATTGAATAAAATTTTAACTTTTTTATAATTTTTTCTTTTATTTTTAGCAGAAATCTCTTAGAATTTTTCATAACTGTGTTTACAATTTAGGTTTGTTTAAAACCAAATCATAATAATGAATAATTGATTTATAGTAAAAAAATTATGAATAATATTGTCATTTTATGTGACTTTTTAATATTTTACACATAAAAAATCACAAAATTTGAATAAATACTTAAAAAAAAATATATGTAATAGGGGGGAAAAATAGGTGCCAATAGAGATATATATATTAGATAAAAATTTATTATTAAAATTGTTGATCATAGTTTAAGAACTCAACTTTAACACAAATCAAAATTTCTCCATGCATTCTAAAAAACCACCCATAAAGTTGCTCTCTTTCTGTTTGGCTATCTTCAACTGAAATTTAAAAAAATATAAATATATATTTTTTATTTCATAAACAATTGTTTGTTTTACTAGATATTTGCTTATTTTCAAATGTTAAATATTAAATTGCTCATTGCCAAAGAAGGATAAATATCATGATATGCATATAAAACCATGACAATCTCTCATCAGAAAATTTGAATAAGGCACGGATTTCAAATTTTTTTAAAAAATAAAATGGATAAATCATAATTTAAAAAAAAACCGAATAGTACATACTAAAAAATAAAAGACCAACTACACATAAGTAAAATACTCAAAAATAAAGAACAACTTTTTATTGCTTGTTTCTTTTATTCTCAATTTTTTGCTCTCTATATTCAGCTATAAATAATAGATTCTACTTTATCTTTCCCTTTATGTTTTTTTTATAACAATTTCTCATATTCAATTTTATTTAGTGTATAATAATTTTTTTGGTGTTATCATAAACATACATTGCAAAATGTGGACCTAATGGGCCTCTAATGGGCAGCTACATCTAATTGTTCTTCTAATTGTGCGCAAGAATAAGGCCCATCCAACTCACAGTGCATTTTAGGCCCATTCATTATCGTGTTTATTAGACAACTAATTTTATTATTATTTAACCCTTAATCCTACTAGCTGTCTCAATTAAGACCCGTGAAATCACAACCGCGAAAGCACCCTGGGAAAATGATCCCAACCGTTCATTTCAAACAAAACCTCTCCCTCACGTGCTATGCACGTGACAACTCTTGCGCCTTTTTCCTGGCATCCATTCGAGTTTTTTCTCAGTACTTTTGCTTCGTCGCCAAAACCCTAATCCCGGCGACCTCCATCGACGATCCTCGAGCTCCGTCCATGGATTTCAACAACCCGGCAGCCTTGGAAACCCTCTCCCAGTGGTTCCTCCAGAGTCTTTCTCCATCCCCCGAGCCCCGACGTGCCGCGGAGTCCTCCCTTTCCGCCGCCGCCGATCATCCTGGCTTCCCCATCGCTCTCCTCCGCCTCGTTGCCGGTTCCTCCATCGACCAACAGATCTGCCTGGCCGCCGCGGTTCACTTCAAGAACCTTGTTCGCTCCCGCTGGTCCCCGTCCGATACCGACCTTCCCGTGATCCCTCAGCCGGAGAAGGACCAGATCAAGTCCCTCTTGCTCCCTTTGATGCTCTCCTCTCCGTCTCCTCTCGTCCGATCCCAGCTCTCTGAATCCTTGTCCCTCATCGCCTCCCATGATTTCCCCCAATCCTGGCCCTCTCTCCTTCCCGACATCATCTCCACCCTTCGCTCATCAACTGATTACTCGGCGATCAATGGCCTACTCGCTGCCGCGAACTCGATTTTCTTGAAGTTCCGACACACTTTCGACACCCCTGCCCTCCGCCTCGACCTCAAGTACTGTCTCGATCTCTTCGCAGCCCCGCTTCTTGAGATCTTCCTCAAGACCTCTTCTCTCATCTCCACCACTATCTCCGGCAATGGCCAGCCAGAATCCCTTCGCGCGCCGTTCGAGTCGCAGCGTCTTTGCTGTGAAATCTTTCTTTCGCTGAACGCCATTGATCTTCCTGAGTTTTTCGAGGACCATATGCGCGAGTGGATGTCCGAGTTCCTGGTCTATCTTACAACGGCCTATCCTCCAGCATTGGAGGCTGACGGGTCGGCGGACGCGCTGCGCGCGGCGGTGTGCGAAAACCTGCAGTTTTACATGGAGAAGAACGAAGAGGAGTTCAAAGACTACCTCAAGGACTTCGCCTCCGCCGTGTGGAACCTTCTCATAACCCCCGCCACCTCCCCTTTTCGGGATCAGCTGACGATCACTGCCATTCGGTTCTTGACCAAGGTGAGCACTAGTGTGCACCATTCTTTGTTTAGTAGCTCCCAGGCATTGCAGGAGATCTGCCAGAGTATAGTCTTTCCCAACGTTAGACTACGGGACGAGGATGAGGAGCTCTTTGAGATGAACTACGTTGAGTACATTAGGCGAGACATTGAGGGCAGTGACATTGACACAAGGCGAAGGATAGCATGCGAGCTACTGAAGGGCCTTGCTCTGAATTACAAGGAGCAAGTGACGGCTCTGGTGTCAATGCAGATACAGAACATGCTAGCACTATATGCTGCGAATCCCAGGGAGAATTGGAAGGAGAAGGACTCAGCTATCTATCTTGTCGTGTCCCTCGCTACTAAAGGGAGCACAGGTCACCTTGTTGATGTGGATAGCTTCTTCGCCACCGTGATTGTGCCTGAGCTCCAGGGGCAGGATGTCAATGCATCGTCCATGCTCAAAGCAGGGGCACTCAAGTTCTTCACGACATTCCGGGAACAGATACCTAAGCAAGCTTCAATGGCGTTGCTTCCTGATGTGATTAGATTCTTGGCAGCAGAGTCGAATGTAGTGCATTCTTATGCTGCCAATTGTATTGAGAAGCTTTTGTTAGTGAAAGACAAGGTGCCCGCACCTGCTTCTGGATTGACTGTGGTGCATTCTCATGCACGGTATGGTCCCTCCGACATTGACCCTCTTTTACCATCTCTTCTTACCAATCTATTCAATGCTCTGCAATTTCCCGATTCTCAAGAGAACCAGTATGTCATGAGGTGCATTATGAGAGTGGTTGGGGTTGCCACCGTGGTTGGTGAAGCTGCTGCGGTTTGCATGGCTCGCCTAGCATTTGTGCTAGGTGAAGTATGCAAGAACCCGAAGAACCCTATCTTCAACCATTACCTCTTTGAGGCCATAGCTGCACTGATTGCAAGGTCTTGTGAGAAGGACCAGTCTCTGATCTCCTTGTTCGAAGGCAACCTTTTTCCTGTGCTTCAGAATATTTTGGTGAATGACATTACTGAATTCTGGCCGTATGCATTTCAGATATTTGCTCAGCTTGTTGAGACTAGCAAACCACCACTATCAGATAGTTATATGCAGCTTTTCCAGGTTCTTCTCTCCCTAGAGTCCTGGAAAAGGTCAGCTAATGTTCCAGCATTGGTTCGGTTGCTTCAAGCATACTTGCAGAAAATGCCCACTGAGCTAAACCGTGAGGGGAGATTGAGTCAGGTCCTTGCAATTTTTAACAAGCTTGTTATGTCACCCAGTACTGAAGAATTGGGCTTCTTTGTGCTCAACACTGTTGTTGAAAACCTTGGGTCTGATGTCTTAGCACCTTACATAGGTCACATATGGAGCGCCCTGTTTACACGGCTGCAGATCAGGCGGAATGTGAAGAAGTTTGTGAATTCATTAGTCATTTTCATGTCATTGGTTTTGGTTAAGCATGGGCCTGGTGTTCTTGTGGACTCTGTTAATGCTGTTCAGCCAAATATATTCGTAACTATCCTTCAACAGTTTTGGATTCCTAATCTTAAGCTTATCTCAGGAGTGATTGAAGTGAAGTTGGCATCAATTGCTTCGACTAGGCTTTTGTGTGAATCACCTAGCCTTTTGGACCCTTCAGCAGCAGAACTCTGGGGGAAGCTGCTTGACAGTATTATTACTTTGCTTGCCCAACCTGAGGAGTTCAGAGAGAATGTTGAAAACGAACCACCAGAAGTTCCAGAAACTGAGGGATATTCTGCATCTTTTGCACGCCTTCACAATGCAGGTAAAAAGGAGGAAGATCCTTTGAAGGAGATAAGGGATCCAAAAGAATTCTTGGTTTCATCATTGGCTAGGCTTTCGGCTGCCTCTCCTGGGAGGTATGGGGCAATCATTGAGAAGTTCGTTGATCCACAAAATCAAAGTGCACTTATCCAGCTTTGTGGTGCTTATAATTGCACCATAGTATAGGGTAAGTTCATTTCCAAGTCATTTCTCTATGTTCCTGATTTCTTTTACTTTGTATGAGTACTTTTTCTTGGATCTGCACTTTCATTAATTTTTTATTCTATTGTCCCTGTTACTTTTCCGTTAAGGATGTTACTCTACATTTTACATTTTTGTGGCCGGACCTTCAAATTTACAGTTGCATGACTGGTTGATATTGTCTGTAACAAGCTAATCTTTGTTTGAGTCAAGACTATTGTCCTACAAATATTTAGTTAATGATTGCACGCAGAGGTTTGGTCTCATCTGATAGACTGATATGTAGTATTTCAATTCAGTTTAAATTTTGCAAATGTTGTCTGAAGTGGTTAACTGTGAGAACTTACGGTTTTCACATGAATGTGTTATGTATTAAAACAATGGGAGATACTTGAGACCCCTTCTCATATGAGAGCCTGATGGGGCCAGAACTTGATATGCACTGTTTGATTGGAGCCTTTTTTATTTTGCAGAATTTGATTTTTGGTATAGGTGATGCGTATGTTGATAAAATTTATATACTCTGAAATTTTGTAACACAAATGCCAACAGTTGAACTCTGAGACATTCGAATTTCAAATATGTTACTAAGCATTACTAGTTATTTACCAGGTTGTTTCCCTTGTCACATGCAACCTCAAACTAATACACTCATTATTTCTCCTTAATGGATTGTCTACCTTGTAACTGGTTGTCCTCTTAGAAGGGGAATGCTTTCTATGTTGAACTCCCCAAGGGGCTTGCAGTTATCCTACCTAACTTTTATTTCACTAGATTTAATTAATTTTTATAATAACATCTTGAATAAGTATTAATAGTGACAAACACTCTATTATTAATTTGAAAAGTGAAATTGTAAATAAAATTAGTTAGTGTCTATTAGTCAACTTTTGATGAAAGTTCACTCGAAAGCAAATTCAAATAACCAAACACTGCCTAATAGACATTACATTTGCACTTTACAAACTGCTAGTCTTTGAAGTCAGTGTTCCTGCTTATCATTAATCAAATTTATTTCATAATTTAACTTTTGAGCTTATTCCATTTCAGTGTTTTATTTACCAAGTTCACTTTGTCCTGCTAGTTTTTATTGCTATTTGTTTGTTTTGGTCTATTTACATGATTAAATCATGATCAGTGGAAGTTAGAATTTATCAGCTTAATTTAATCCTTGTGTAAGACTTGGTGTAAATTCTGCCTTTTTGTTGACTTTTTTCTATCCATTATATGTAAGTATCAAATTAGATCTAGATTATACAATTTCTTAACTCGACTAATGTTTACTACATCGTTATTTGGCTCATACGTATACTCTGATTTCTTTTGCAATCACTCTAGGTGTTTAGCTCATTTGCACGATGATGGTAACATTCTTTTCCTAGATGATAACTTTACCTTAACAAAATATGAGGATTAACTTATGTTCGTAGATTCTAAGTTGTAGCCTCGGAAAGCTTTAGATTACATTATTTCCGCATTTTATGAAGTCCCTATTTCATTTATGACTATGCAATTGCCTGAATTTGCAACATGTTTTTCTGACCAGTAGATTACAGATCTGGAGGCGGTGGCGTATCCTTTTTCTCTAGTCATTGCATCCATCAAGTATATTGTACAAACGAGTGTGGTTTTGGCGGCATCTGAGTTTCTGAGGTTCCTGGTTGCTGTTTGTTGCTCGCAATTAAAAGCTATGTAGCTTTCATCTCCATTTAGGTTCTACCTCAGTGGTTTACCGTTTACCTGATACAAGTGCTTCTTAAGCAAACATGAGCTGCGTTTTGTGTGGGGATGAGGTTGTTCATTTCCCTGGATTTTGTCGGCATTTTCATTGGTAAAGTTATACATGTTTCGGCCTTATCTTTTATGTTTTCATTTTGTTTCTTCAAATATAACTTGAAACAATCAAAGTCTTGTCAGGGTTAAACTGTTCTTCATAAGAAATTTTCTCTACATGGCCATGCTTGATGAATTTTGGGCAACAGTTGTTTGTGAGTGCTTGTTTCAGCAATGTAGTCTTTATTAGTGTCCTGGAAATGTGAAAGTCGAAAGTTGTCAAGCCATTTGTCAAGTCTATTAATGACATTTTGAAGTTCACAGAAGTATTCCAATTTTCGATCAGTCATACATGCATCATGGAGTAAATAAAAACATTTATTTTTTCATTATTTCTTCTATAAAGTGAACAGCTTATGCAACAGGATTTGTTTTGATTATATTTGAAGCTTCATGCATGTTTGTGTCTCATCACCTGCTGTTAGAATTTTACTAACTAGGGAACAAAAATTAGAACCTTGGCAGAAGCACAAACCCAATCTAGTTACACTCATCCCTTATTTTTAATATTTTAGTTTATTTACATAGTAGTAAAACGAGATTAGAACAACCAAAAATGAGTGACAATAAAGAGGAAAAACATTATCTTTGGATAATTAAATTAGAGGAAAGGACTCTTAAGCCCTTGACAAAGTTGCATGTGACAGTCTTTTTAAAACGTCTAAGTGACTTATAACCTGAAAATTAAAATTTTTAAAGATTAATTAAATTTAGAAAATTGTACTTTTAACTTTTATTTGAAAGGTATTTTCTGTTTTGAGTCAAGACTATTGTCCTACATGCATATATTAGATGGTTGCAGACAGAAATTTGGTCCCATCTGAAGTATATTATCTCAACATGATTTATGTCTTAATTGTTGTCTGAATTGGTCAACTGTGAGTAGAGAACTTATAGTTTTGATTCACATGATTAGTAGTTTTGGCTTATCTTAACAAAACAAATGGAGATTTTTAGTATTACTTGTTTATAGCTTCTGAATTGTATTATGATAAATTCACACAATTAGACATTAGTAGTTTTCGCTTGAACTTGTGGAAATGATGATACAGTTCACTGTGTTCTTTTTCTTAGCCATATGATACAATTTGGCTTATCTTCAGAAAACAAATAGAGGTTACTACTTGTTTATTTATAGCTTCTGACTTGTATGCTTGGAAATCATTTGATTGTATTATGTTCTTGGGTTTTTTTTTGTCTTTTTCTGAAGTCTGTATCTTTTTATGTATGAGATATATATTATCTTACCTGAATTTGCATTTTTCTTCTCACCAGGCAGATTACAAGATATTTCAAAACTCTTCTCCAAGATTCAGTACTGATTTCTTAATCTTGAATACTGAAAGCAAGGTGTTATATGTACTTTCACTTTGTGATGTTATAAACTACAAAAACAACAAAGCATCTGAAATGCTGGCGCTGAAGTGAGCACTACGCCTGTTCTTCACATACAGTAATTAATGAACCTTTGCTTCAAAGCCAAACCCGGCCACCAAACCCTATTAGTTCCATCAGCTCTCTATACATACACATTCAAGTGCTCATGCACATTCCGGCATCACCGATCATGGTCCGGCCAGAGCACATCACTACTGCATGGATCTCATACTTCACCCTAACCACAGCCATACTCACCGGAGCCACCGGCGTAAACTGGGGAACCATGGCATCTCACCAGCTACCCCCATTGACAATTGTTCGCATGCTCAAAGACAACAACATCAATAAAGTTAAGCTTTTCGATTCTGACCCTTCCATAGTTACTGCCTTTGCTAAAACCAACATCGAGCTCATACTCGGCATTCCCAACAACCAACTAAGCCATTTAGCCAAAGACTACAACAATGCCAAGCACTGGATCACAAACAACATCACCGGATATCTCAACACCGGTCATTACAACATCAAGTACATCGCCGTCGGCAATGAACCATTTCTTCAAAGCTACAATGGCGCATTCATGGATGTAACACTCCCGGCTCTCAAAAACATCCACCGAGCTCTCATCGACGCCAACATCGCACACCATATCAAACCTGTCGTCCCACTCAATGCCGATGTCTACAACTCTCCGACCAACAACCCCGTCCCATCGGCCGGCAACTTCCGGTCGGACATCCACAAACTCATGCTCCAACTAGTGCACTTCCTCAACTCCATCCACTCCCCTTTTGTAGTAAACATCTACCCATTCCTTAGCCTTTATCAAAACCCCAACTTCCCTATCAACTTCGCCTTCTTCGACACAAAAACAAAACCTCTAAACGACTCCGGTGTGATCTACACTAACGTATTCGACGCGAACCTTGCCACACTCAAGTGGTCTATAAAAAAAGCCGGCGTGCTCAACATGCAAGTCATCATCGGAGAGATTGGTTGGCCAACTGACGGCTACGTGCATGCCAATGTGAAACTAGCCAAAAGATTCTACACTGGATTCTTAAGTCATATTAGGAACAAACACAAAGACATGCAAGTGTATATCTTCTCATTAATGGATGAGGACTTGAAGAGTGTTTTGCCAGGCAATTTTGAGAGGCACTGGGGGATATTCACTTATGATGGTAAACCAAAGTTTGAACTGGATTTGAGTGGGCTTGGGAGAGATAATAGTAAGTTGGTTGGAGCGAAAGGTGTTGAGTATTTGGGTGAGCAGTGGTGTGTGATGGATGAGGACATGGCCGGGAGTTTGGTGGAGAAGGTGCCTGCAAGTGTGGACTTTGCTTGTTCCAATGCTGATTGCACTGAGCTTGGGTTTGGTTGCTCTTGTGAAGGGTTGGATCAGGAGGGGAATGTTTCTTATGCTTTTAATGCTTATTTTCAAAGCCAAGATCAGGATGAAAGAGCTTGTGATTTTCAAGGCTTGGCTAAGATTGTTAAAAAGAATGCATCCAGAGGTGGTTGTGTTTTTCCTGTTCAAATTGTTAGTAATAGTGCTGTGTGGTTGTGGTTAGCTTGGTGGGTGGTGCTTGTGGAGATTTTTTTTTTTTTTTTTTCTAGTTTTATAGTTGGATGTTAGTTTATTAACAATTTTTTTTTAATTTGAAAGGATTTTTTTTTTATATTTATATTCTCTTTGATATTTCTTATTCAACAACATTAACAACAACAACAAATGTTGTTGATCTTGGTGTCCACTATATGAATTTTTTCATTTTCATGTTGTTTTGAGAATTATATATATTATTAATGATATTTATAAAAATTAATATTTATTGTATAAGCAACTAATAATTTATCCTTAATATAAACATATATATAAATATTCATAAATATATTATAAAGGCCAAAATATTAATCAAAAACCCTGGTAATTTACTTTTTTTTTTTTTTTTCTTTCTCTGTTCAATATCTTTACAACACATAAGTGAAGGATATTTATAGGCAAAGATTAAATAAACGGTCATGATTGATTCGATCCAATGATCCAAAATACACGATCAGATACCTATTAGTTTTATAATATTTATAAAATATTATTATTAAATAAATCTTTATCATGAATAGGAGGAATTAAAAAGTATAGTATAGTATGTGGATAATATCATAATTAGCTTGGTGGGTGGTGCTTGTGGAGATTTTTTTTTTTTTTTGTTTTCAAATTTTATAGTTGGATATTAGTTTATTTAATTTGAAAGGATTTTTTTTTATATATTTTTATATTCTCTTTGATATTTCTTATTCAACAACAAAAGTTGTTGATTCTGGGGTCCACTATATGAATTTTTTTCATTTTCATGTTGTTGATAGTCAAAATTAGATAAATGAAGAATCGACATATATGGTTACGTGGAATTTATATTAAAATATATATAATTAATGATATTTATAAAATTAGTATTATTATTAAATAAGTCTTTATCATGAATAGGTTGAATTAAACAGTACAGTATGTAATAATATCATAATTGACTATTTTGTATCTTTGTTCAGTCAAACCCCACCTGCACCACGGATGGAATCTGGTGCTCTTTTTTTTTTTTTTTTTTTTTTTGTTGCCTTATCTGTTCACTGAAATCATAATTGTTAATTTTTAATAAAAATTTAATTTATCCGTTTTTATTAAAAAAATTGTACTAATATATGGAAGTTGTATGAATTTTAAACTTCAGAGGGAAAGATAAAAAGACCAATATATGTATCATCTTATCATTGATATTTCAGATAAAAGGTTTATATATATCTGTAAATAAAATATTTTATGTTTCTATTTTGGCCCACAAAATTATGAAGATTTGGGTGATAATATAATATCATGCATTGATTAATTATTTGGAGTGTTTGAAGCTTTTTCATTAAAAAAAATTTTGAAAAAATGATAGCCCTTGAAATTCAATTATGCTTGAATAATTCAATTATTAAAGCTATGGTGAGCTTTGGTTTGAAGATGTACTTCTGAAGAATCCATTGAAAAAAGAAACCAAAGAAAAAGATTTGTGGTGCACCAATATTATAGTTTCATAAGTTATGATTTTCTTTTTCTTTGGTTGAAAACCAAAGCAAACTATTCTTTGATTGAACTTGGGAATATATATATATAGATATATATCAGCTTTCTTTGAACCAAAAGAGACAACCATCACTGACTTTTAATTATAAAAATGATAATGGCTTAAAGCAATGATAAGTCTTGTTCTGGTCCATTATATGTGCCAAAACTTTTAATATGTTGTTCTCTTCCATTATAATGTAACTATAGAGAAAACCATCATTAAATCAGTAATAATAAACTAAAAACTTATAATAAATGTGATGCCATACTTTTCAAACATAGTGATAGTATTGTGCTTAATTGGCTACATATTGTTTTATTTCATCAATCAATATTATTATTATTATAACCCCAAAGTCAAAGTTCTTACCTACTGAAATGAATTTTTAATGAAAAAAAAAAAAAAGAGGTCTCCGGCACATTTGCTAAGTATGAAAAGGACTTCCAAATCATGAAAGGGCTTTTTTTTTTTTTTTATGTAAATATATATCTCAGTCATTGTTAGATTTATAAATTTACCATTTAATCCTCCTTTAGTTTTTTTCTTCCCTTTTTATCATCTTTTTCAGTGAACTAGCTGATCTTCCTCTCATCATCCATAATTCATAAATTTACCATCTTATCCTTTTGCAAACTCTTTTATTTTATTTTTATACTTTTACTTATTTTTTAAGATAAACTCAAGCTAACTCAAACACAAAGGGAGTGTGCATGTGGTTGAGTGTGTCACTGATTTAATGGGACTTGTTGCGTGTATGATAGAGTAAGAATAAAAGATGAAAAATATAATTATAATTTTATAAAAATATAATTAAAAAACAATTAAAAAAAGTTTATGAAAAAAGGTAGGGTACGTGAAAAATATAAAAAATGAATGGGCCCTATTCCAATTTGAGACGGACTAATTTTGGTTAGTGTGAGAGAATCACATTCCCATTTGTTGTTGCTCAAAAGCTTGTGTGACAACAACTTAAACTTAACAAAAAAGGTCATTATATTCAATTTGAAGCAAAAAGGATGATAGGATTTGTAGATGAGAATCTTCAATATTTTTATCCTAATTATTATGTTTAAATTAAATCTAAATTTTCTAGTTATTTCAATAATCTCTCAAAGAACTTATTCATTCCTCTTTATTTGATTTCATTTTAATAAATAGAAATAAACCATAATTCTTAGCTGTCATTGTGAGGGAGATTTTAACCCTCAATTTTTTTTTCAAAAAAATAAAAATAAAAAAATACATAAATATGGGTTGACTCATGGTGGCTTCTTTCATCTATGAAAGGGTATTTTCGTCATATCATTTTGGGAAAAAATCTCTTATACCTAACACAGTCATCACGTGTAACACAAAAAAAAAAAAAAAAAAAAAAAAAAAAAAAAAAACCTTTAATGGGCCCCAAAAATAAAAAAAAAATAAACAATCTAAACAACCTCTTATCTTGCGTTTTCATTTATTATGATTTAATTTTTTAATTTTTAATTTTTGTTAAGATGGTTAACGGTGATCACACAATATATTATATGACATATCTTTGTTTTGACCTAACATCTTACCTAACATATACCAAATGTAATCGTTATTAATAATGTATATTCGAATGATCAAATTATAAAAAAACTAAATATAAAAAATAAATTTATAATTTTTTAAAACTCAACATTGAAATCAAAACACTCAAACAGATAGATAAGCACCATTTAAGTTGTTAAAAAAAAAAAAAAAAAAAAAGAAGAAGAGGGGAAGGGCACATTCATCTAGGACTTGATAGACCTATCATATATGTAAAAAATATATAACCCCATCATCATGACCATCTTACGCCACGTGGCCGAATCAACGAGCCAACATGTATTAGTGGGGCCCAGAAACCGACATCGTCCTCTATATATAGACACCACTCCCGCGTTCCCATTTGAGAACATCCAACGTTTGGAACACCATCCTTGCGTTGCGGACGCGTACACGTGGCTTCATACACACCGTCCATTCTCTTTCTTCGCGGTTTCTCCTCCTCCTTCGCCTTTCTCAAATAGCCCCATCTCCGATCTCTTCGCTCCGCCTTTCTAGGGTTCCAAATCCCCAAATCAATCCACACATCGTTTTCTTCCCCTCTGAAACCTCGCAATCCTTTATCTTTCAGTCGAATTTCAGACAATCAAGCGCCATGAGGCTTTCTTGCTTGCCGACCTGCCTCGGATTTGATACCAAGAAGGTCTCTTTTGATCAAATCCCGGTGGTTGACGATCAAGATGAACCGCGGATTCCCAAGGAGGCGAGGAAGGTACTGCACCGGCTGGCGGCCGAGTGGGCTGACGTTGAGGATTGCCGCGCTCTGGAGGTGATGCAACTCAAGGGGGCCATGACTAACGAGGTCTACCAGATCCAGTGGCCAAGCTCCGTTGGAGGAAACGTGCGCAAGGTGCTAGTTAGGGTGTATGGTGAGGGGGTGGAGGTGTTCTTCAACCGGGATGATGAGATCCAGACCTTCGAGTGCATGTCCAAACACGGCCAGGGTCCTCGCCTTCTCGGCCGCTTCCCTAATGGCCGCGTCGAGGAGTTTATTCACGCTAGGGTATGCTATTATAACCCTTAATCCTTTTCTTTTCCCTGTTTCTTTTTTGTGGATTTTTCTTTTTGATGCAAAAAAATTTCAACTTTATTATTATTATTTTTTAAGTCTTGGATTAATATTACCTGTTTTGATGATTGTTTTCTTTTGGATTAATTTTATGTTGCTAAGAATTTAAGAATTGTTTCTGATGAGAAGTTTGAGCAGGATTTCTCTCCATGAGAAAAGGGGTGGAAGAACCTTGCTGTCCTAGCTTAGCTCTGCCTCTAATATTTATATTACTTCTTGTTTTTCTTATTCAAAAAGAAAAAGAAAAAGAAAAAAATAGAAAATTATTGTTTCTCTGACATGACTGATTTGGATGCTGATGTCTTGTAGGCCCGTCTTTATTGAAAATTTATCAGCGATGACTTATTTGTAGCTTTTGTATGGTTTACGGGGCTTTTTCCAACTGAAAAGCTTGTTTTGTTTCTTTCTGAATTTATATATATATTAGGTTTTGCTGTAAACGCTATTTGTTTCCACTTCCTTGTCATATCCTTTAATGTTAAATACATATTACTGGAATTGTTGAAACTTTCTATTTGAGGAACCCTCAGTGGAATTTTTTTATATATAAAATAGATAAATTATAAATTTATTGGAAAAGATTCTCTGGTTGCATGGCCGGTTTTAAGAGGTCAATTAAATCACCGTAATTAATGCATTTTCATACTCAATTATTTTTTTATTTAGTACTTTAAAAATAAAAATATGGAAAAAAAGTGTATACACGGTATTTGGTTTGGATTCCGTATGCCACTCTTGATTGGACATTTGTCTATAGAAATACAGCGCATGGCCTAAAAAAGAATCCTGTGTGATCTATCTTTTGACAAATATCACCTAAAAAAAACACAGGAAAAAAATGGATATAGATCGTCCATTCAAGTCATCTTTTCTGCAGCTAGATAATGAAGAGGAAAACAAATAGATGTGAATTCTTTTTATTTTGATTTATTGATTTGAATTAGTTACTAGTTCCAGCAATCGTTGCATTTGTTCAGTGATTGACACTTAGTTGCATCTCTGATCTTTTCATTGCTGTTTTATAAAAATGCAGACACTTTCAGCTGCAGACTTGCGTGATCCTGAAATATCTGCATTAGTTGCTTCAAAACTCAGAGAGTTCCATGATCTAAACATGCCTGGCATAAAGACTGTAGTTTTGTGGGACAGATTAAGGTACTGTTTAGTTATTTGTTTGATGATATTCATAATCTGCAGTTGCTCACAGACTTTCTAAGGTACTGAAGGAGAAGTGTTCCTTTTGTTCCTTGCAGAAATTGGCTCAAAGCTGCTCGTAGTATGTGTTCATCTGAAGAAGCTAAAGAGTTTTGTTTGGATTCAATGGAGGAGGAGATAACCTCCTTGGAAAGTCATTTATCAGGAGAAGATCCGATTATAGGATTTTGCCACAATGATCTTCAATATGGAAACATTATGATGGACGAGGATACTAGATCAGTGACCATAATAGTAAGTTCTTTTTCATTGCTTTCACTGTTGTCACATAAACAAGGTCTTGATTCCTGAACTGTTAAAATGTTAATTCTTTGTTCCACTTTCAATCATCCTGTTTCTTGCCACCATCCTATTGTTCAATATTTTGATTTTTTGTATGTGAACTGTGGGCATTAATGATGGATAAGAACTGGAGAGGACAAATTGCTTCGTTGCCTCCTCTGTTACATGTTTGATCTGGTACGGTGCAGCATGCGTGCTGACTCAGAAGTCAGCTGTGGATAAGAAACTGGATACATATCCTTTTCTTTTCAACTTTTTAATTTCCAATATCTTGTCTGGTCATTATCTTACTGTCCTGATAATAATTTGGTCTCTTTGTTTGAGCTTTGTGTTTTCACCTAATTGAAATTGTCTAGATTAGAGTTTTTCAAATTTATTAATTAATTGTATTATTTGTCATTTTATTTTTTGGCTAGGATTATGAATATGCAAGTTTTAACCCTGTGGCTTATGATCTCGCTAACCACTTCTGTGAGATGGCTGCTGACTACCATACTGAAACACCGCATATTTTGGATTTTAATAAATATCCAGGTAACTCAGTGGTCAGATTTAATTCTTACAATATCATTTTGAATTTCATAAATTTATAATCTTCATGAAAAAGCCTGACTTGTAACTCGACAACTTCTCTGGTCCAGATTTTGAGGAGCGCAAAAGATTTGTAGTGAACTATTTGAGCTCTTTAGGTAAATTTTTTTCTAGTAATCTTTAATATAAGTAAAATTGTCATGGAAGGAATATATGATCACCAAATGAAAAAACTCTTGAAAATTTTTTATGTAGGTGAAAAACCGGATAACGTGGAAGTTGAAAAACTGCTCGAGAGTATTGAGAAGTACGCACTAGCAAGTCATCTTGTTTGGGGTCTCTGGGGAATTATTTCGGTAAAACATAATTATAATTATATTGAACGCTTGTTAGTAAAAATCATGACTCAATTGAATTTTGAGATGATATTTTCTTTTTTCCTTTTTTTTAAAATAAAAAAACAGGATCATGTAAATGAGATAGATTTTGACTACATGGAGTATGCAAGGCAGAGGTTTCAACAATACTGGTCCAGGAAGAAGACAGCATTTCCACAAACGGAATGAAGATTTATAGGCCTTGGTTGTCTTTTGCCATTGTACCTACTACGCCCTATTATTAACAAGTTTCTGTAAATATGCAGCGCATGTTATGTTGTATATTCAACGTGTCCAATTTAATCTAGCACATTTTCAATGAACGTTGAATGTAGCTCTTTTGACTTCAGTGTGATAATAATAAAAGCGGTTCTCTTGGTTGTAGGAAGCTTTTATTTATGATAAATAAGAAATTATTGTTGTGATGGACTTCAAATGTGGTTATGTATTTGTTTTTTTATTATTATTATTATTTTCTCTTATTCTTGCTTACTTTTGGAGAAGAATTTCCTAAGGAGTTAGTAATATCCATGCATCTAATAAATGGTTTAATTATTTAGTAGGACTTTGTCGTACTTTATTGTTTTATTAGAAAGAAGGATAAAAGATCACTTTTTATTTTATCTTATTTTTTAACAAATACAATAAACACAATTAATTGAACGTGCGCACAAACCAAATATTAGTGTGCACCAAATATTAGTCATTCGAATTTTTGCACACTAAATATTTTTTTTTTTTTGGAGGAATGAGCTACATTGTAGCTATTTATTAAAAGACAAAACCAACTGAAAAACACCCAGGGGAGACAATGAAACAACAGGAAAGAAAACCAAATAGAAACTCCTAACAAAAGCTAGGCAAATACGAAATTAACATAATAGGCCAGCATGGTGAATAGCCTTCATAAGCCAACGGGGTCTGTCTCTGCCAAGAAGGTATAAAGAAAGCCTTGATTTCCTAATTCCTCTACCCGCTAGGATGGAGGCCACCTTGTTCCAATGATGCTGTATTAGATGAAGCTTGAACCGACAGAGAAGATTGATTTCCCGATTAATCTCATTGAAGATGTCAGCATGTAACCAAAGCAAAGGATCAGTCTGGCCATGAAGAGCTCCCCAGATTTCCTTGGAGCTGGTATAAATGTCAGAGCAGGATCTATTCATCTGTCTTGCAGTTGTGAGAGCAGTGAGGAGGGCATTAGAATCCAGTGCAGCTTTAGAATCCAAATTTGTCGAACAGGAACCTGCGCAGACCACAAAAGCATTAGAGTCCATTAATATAAAACCAATACCCCCCTTACCTGAAGCAGAACACCAGGAAGCCGAGAAGAACAGGCCCACAGAACCCGGGAGAGGCGGGTTTTGAATGATGAAATGGATCAACCAAGAGTTTCTTTTGCTGATTTTAAATTCATGAAAATGTTCCACTGCCTTCTTAGCTATCCAATAGAAATCAGGTTTAATTTGTCTAAAGATGAAGTTACATCTGCCTTTCCAAATAAACCAAATGGTTGCAGCAATCAGAGAAGCAACATGAAGTGAATTACCATTCCTTTTGAGATCTAACCAGTCACCAGAAGCAATATGCTCATGAAGAAAAATTTTGATACCAGTTGAAGACTCAACCTCATTCCAAACAGATGCACTACGAGGACAGGTTCTAAACAAATGATCAGCACTTTCAATCACAAGGCCACAGAAAACACAAAGCTCCTGAGGACCCATGTGTCTATGATGAAGAAAATCATAGGTTTGCACTCGGCCATGCATGAGAAGCCAAATAAAAGTTTTAACTCTAGGAGCCACATTTAACTTCCAAATAACAGACCAGCCATCCCAAAAGGAGTTATCCAAGGATTTGTTATTAATAGAGTTATACACAGCAGTGGTAATTCGATTACTATTAGTCTTGGGAAACCAAACCCAATGATTATTTTCCATTGGATTGATTGTACCATGACTAGCAACCGGGGAATCCCAGCCATCCCCAAACACACAATTTAACGCTTGAAAATTCCAAGAAGTATTGTTCATTAAATCAGCAATTTGGAAGTTCTCAAAATTAATATCCATATTAAGATAAACAGGTTTCAAAGCAATGGGCACTTCGAAAATCCAAGGATGATATAAGAAGGAGGTGCTGCTCGGATTAATTTGATTTAACCACAGATTAGGTTTAACAAGATTGGCAGTAGCACACAAACCTTTAAAAAAGGCAGACACATTGGAAGGACAAAGATGAGTCCAAAAATTATGATCTCCATACTTCAAATAAAGAATATCAACCCATATGGAATCGTGCTTATTGAGATACTTAAAAAGATTTTTTGCCATTAGAGAATGTTTGACAGCAATTAGATTCCGGACTCCTAAACCCCCCTCAGACTTACTAGCAGTCACATTGGTCCAGTTGACCAAATTCAGACTCCTGTCATTATCACTATTAGCCCATAAAAATTTCCTAGCAATTTTAGAGATCCTAGCAAGAACTGAATCTGGAATAGGATAGACTGAGAGGTAATAAATAGGAGCAGCCATAATGACGCTATTAATAACAACAGCCTTCCCAGCTTTGGACATGTTAGCTTTATGCCAGTGAGCAGTGTGCCCATTTAATTTGTCAATCATAGAGTCAAAAAGGGAAATTGGCAACTGCTTTTGGGAAATGTTCACACCAAGGTACTTAAAAGGAAGATTGCCCATCTTAAAATTGAGAATATGACAAATACCCGAGGCAACCCTTCTATTAAACCACAAAGGAAAGAAAATTTCAGATTTTTCCACATTAGGTTTTTGGCCCGAAAGGTGATAATAAAAATTGAGGCACATCTTGATGCTTCTAGCAACTTTCCTAGTAGCACTCGTGATAAGGATAAGGTCATCCGCATACATGAGATGGTTGAAATTATATCTAAGGTTAGCAGAGAAACCAGGGATATAGTTATGAAGCTTGGCATAGTTAAGCATGGTGGAGAGGTTCTGGGCCACTAAAATAAAGAGGTACGGGGAGATAGGATCTCCCTGTCTAATCCCTCTAGAAGGAAAGAACCACTCAGAAGGTTGGCCATTGATTAAAAGAGCAAAAGAAGTAGAATGGAGACAGGCTTTGATGTAAGAAATCCAATTGCTAGGAAATTTCATTTTCAAAAGAGTAGCCAAAATGAAGTTCCAATTAAGAGTATCATAAGCCTTCTCGATGTCTACTTTGATAATCATCCTAGGGGGGATAGACTTATCACAATTGATAGTGTGACAGATTTCCTGCACCGCAATGATGTTGTCAACAGGAGACCTACCAGGAACAAAACCACACTGCTCTAAACCAATAAGGGTGCCAATAACTTCTTTGATGCGGTTAGCAAGGATCTTGGTAATGATTTTATAAGCCACATTAATTGCAAAGAGAAATGGGACGGAAATCAGAAGCAGTTTTGGGGTGCTCTTTTTTAGGAATTAAGACAATATAGGTCTTGCCCCAGGCTTTAGGCATCACAGCATTAGCAAAGAAATGATTAATAGCATTCATGAGATGGTCACATAAATCGTCCCAGAAAAATTTAAAAAATTCCACATTCATGCCATCCGGGCCAGGAGATTTCCCCTCAGGTAAAGAAGAAATAATGTTATGAACCTCCTCCCTAGAAACAGGCCGATTGAGAAAATCAATCTGAGAAATATTCAGGGAGGGGTTATCATCGGGGATAATCACTAAAAACTCCTCAATAGACCTTTCCATAGAGTTATTCCACAGAGAAGAAAAGTGATTTAACAGAGTGTTATCAATTTGATGTTTCTCAGAATGAGGGATACCGTCACTGTCAATGATACTCGTGATCAAGTTCTGGTGTCTACGAATTCTGACACTTTTGTGGAAAAAAGCGGAATTCATATCCCCACCAGTAACCCAATTCAAACGAGAACGTTGAGCCCATCTACTGTGATGCTGTCTCAAAAGAGCCTTGTACTTGTTATGCAATTCTCTAAAAGGGGCCGACTCAGAGCAAGGATTAAAACTATCATCGATCTCTAAAGCCTGGATTTGAGACTCTACAATCTTAATTTCAGAATCAAGAGCACCCAGCCCGGTGTGTTTAAGAGAGCAAATGCTTCTCCTGACTCTATCAATAATATGATAAAAAGCATGCATGGGGCCAGAATGAGCTTTAAAAGAAATGGCTTTACGGATTTCATGAATATAATTAGCATGCTCAAGCCAAAAGTTTTCAAATCTGAAAATTCTCCGAGAGGAGGAAGGAGTAGAAGCAATGTTAATCAACATAGGAGCATGATCCGAGAGAATCTTAGGTAAATAATTAAGATGAATAGAATTAAAGACGGAGAGCCAAAAATCGTTTACCAGACATTTGTCAAGACGAGCCCATCTCCTAGCACGGCCATTTTGACCATTGCACCAAGAGAAATTAGCGCCAGAGTAATTAACATCAACCAAGGAATTAGCCAAAATGAAATTAGAAAAAAAAAGAGGCTTTCCTAGCATAGTAAGTAAAATTACTTCCCTGGTGCTCGACAGGAGATGTGATCGCATTAAAATCCCCCAGTATGAGCCAGGGCAGATTAATCCTGGCAATACGAGTTAATTCATTCCAAAGTTTCTGTTGCAAGCATTGACGCTGAGCATTATACACTGCAGATAAGATCCAATGAACATTATTAGAAGAGGTAATGACTAAATGCAAAGCCCAACGGGAATAGATAACTGGGGACACACAACCCAATTGTTTTTTCCACAAGATGATAATCCCCCCCGAGAAACCCTCAGCAGCACTGGCCACCCAATTCCAACATTTAGAAAACCTGTTACAGAAACGGTTGATACGGATCTCATCAGCTCTGGTCTCCACAAGGACGACCAGGTCAACCTTGCAGCTCATCATGAGTCTACTAATCTTGTTAATCTTGTCCACATTGGAAACCCCCCTGCAATTCCAACCCAAAATTCTAAGATTTTGAATCATGAGAAAACTAAAAGATAGAAATGCTAAAGGAAAACGAGAAGGCTGAGAGGCCAAGAGGTCAGATCGGTAAGGGAGGCGAAAGGCTCCGTCGATGGCTCACGCTCTCGCCATCCACCCGCCTTCCTTTCTTTAGAACTGAGAGGTCCGGATGGCTGCTTTTACGGGCAAGATTTTCTTTCCGAAGATCGTCCTGATATTTTGCAAGGGTGAGAGAGTCCTCTGGTTCCTCTTCCATATCCGAGTCGTCATCAGGCCCAGATTCCCCAGATTCTCCCATGCTCTCGTCGGACCCCTCTGTCTCTCCGTCTTCAACTTCACCAGCGACGGTAATAGCAAGTTGCTCAACAACCCGGTGGTGTTGGTCGCCCGCATCCAGAAGCTCCTGTGACGAGCAACCCTTACCAGCCAGAAGTTTTGGGCAAGAAGAACTGTCGAGCCGAATAGGCTCAGCCTTCCGGGCTTCCAATCTTGTCTTACCAGGAGAAGCTGAAATCCTCATCTGAGAGACAGACCCAGAGGTCTCAATGAGAATCTGTTTGCCTTTCTTGGATCCAAGAGAGCTGTTCCCAGATGCACTGAGATCAGGCCCTTGAGCTACCCTAGAAGCAAGAGGCATCAGGTCAACATCAAGATCCTCGTGCAGAGAGCCCTCAGGAGGCATAGGCACCTCTCCACTAGCAGTCATCTCGGGAATCGCGAGGTTTTCTTCATCAACACGGTTTGGCGAAATCCAACGGTCCGATTGATGATGCGAAAGGTTACCACGCCGGTTCCCGAGGCGAGCGATCCCGCCACGTGCTCCTCCCCTGATAGAGTTGCCGCCCACGTGTCTCGGCACCGACTCAACGGCACAATCTGTCCCATCCCTCTGGGATCGAACGGTCAAATTTTGCCCTTGATCGGAATTGCTCACGTGATCAGCACGGCCAGCCTGAGCACCGATGCCACCACGGCCGCGCCCTCGATATTTCCGGCGAGTGGCTAACATCCATGGACCAAAGCTTACGTCGGGTTGGTCAATGTCCACTGGAGTTGGAGCATGCTGAGTATGATCCTCCATTGAGACCTCCATAGGAGTATCCATAGATGATTTCTCCGGCCGTCGAGTGCAATTGTTTGAACCATGCCCAATCAGGCCGCAGTTGAAGCAAAATGTGGGAAGCCTTTCGTATAGGATCATCACAAACACTCTAGCATCACCGTCTTCAATCCACAGGCCCCGCTTCAAAGGTTGAGCCAAATCAATCTCCAAGCAAACCCTCGCGAACCGGGTGCGGGTCAAGGAAGCAGTGCATTCGTCAATCTTCATGAGTTTGCCGATAGGATCAGTGAGGGTTTCCAGCGAATCTCCATCCCACAGCTCGACAGGCAGGTTGTGTAGCTGCAACCAGACCATTGCCTTTGATAGCTTCGTGAAAGCTGGTTCGAAGAACGGCTGCCACGGCACCAACTGCAGCGCGATTCCGTTCACTGTCCAGGGACCTCCAAAAAGAATTTGCTGTTTGTAATCCTCCGAGGCACAGCGTATAAGGAGATATCCGTTAGGCATATCAGAAATGTGGATCGTGCCAAAGGTCTTCCATAAGCTGAGCAAGGTGTTCTTAATGGTCTCGAACGGTGGAGATTTCCCGAACAGCTTTCCATAAAGAGCGAATTGAAAGCGCCGTTGGCCTCTCAGACGAGTTTCAGCATCTATACGGACAGAGTCAGAGACAGAAGCCTTCAACCGAGCCAGAGTTGCTCCATCAATGGATGGAGGTAGTCCCGGGCGGCTGCGCACAGCACTCGCAATATCCGCCCAGGAAGGAGCAGTAGGAGGTTCGCCAGAGGAGGGGGCCATTTTGCTCTTCTCACTGCTTCCGCTTCACTTTTCACACACTAAATATTAGTTATTCAAATTTTTCACAATAGCTTCGATGCCACTAAAGTAGAAACTTTTTTACGAAAAAGATCACCTTATTTTCATGCAAATCACATTCAACATCTCTTTTTGGTTTGTTTTTTCTGCTGACTGACTCAAAAGATGTTTTTTTTTTTTTTTGGTATAATAGAAAATTTTAAGGTGGAATTGATGTCATGAATGTTACTTAAAAAAGATTTGAAGAAAAGACTTCTAACTTTTCATGCAGGCAGCCTGTAGAAGTTTGGAAATACAAGTTATACATAAATTTAGAATCCTTACATGTCTCTGCCACTACTACATGGTTTTATAATTGTTATGCCATCCATCACTCACAAGAAAAAATAAAGAAAAAAAGAAGTTGGGACTCCTGTTTACAGATGGACTGAAACAAAGGAACTTTACATTAGAAGAAATGGACAAAGCTTTTCTACTGTACAAAGTGACGTTACTTAATCAAACTGCACAAGCAATTGACTTTCATCAGAGCAAAACCTTGTTTGGCAGAGAAAATTGACATTCTCAACAAATTAATTCTCATGTACACGTAAGATGAGAGTGAAACCTTGCCTACTGCTGAGTCAATTCTGTGATTTCCTGCAGAAAAGAAAAAAAATGACCAACCCATAATTTAAACGAGAAAATTTACATATGTAGGCAATAATTAATTCTCAAATTACTCTCTTCATCTAGTTCTAAGCATACATCTGAATAATTTATCAAGAACCTTCATTATACCAACAGGCATAAATGATGTGCTTATAGAATAAACACTGCATGTCCTTCTGGCAACTAGTTATTTTTCATATCTAGTATAAATTAAGAAGTGATGCTGGCAACAAACTCAAAATCCCTGCCAATGGGATTGGCAACAACAAAGAAGTAATGCACACTAATGATATGGCTTGCCAAGCATCCATGTTAAGGATGATACTGACCTCTCCAAGCTTTAGCTGTGGTCCATTCCCGCATCCACACCATAGTCTTGCACCATTTCACCTTCATCTTCTAGCTCCGCATCGGTGAAAGTCAGAGCTCTCTGTAGCTTTCTGGGACATAATACCTCAACCTCAGCCATGTAAATGGCAGTGACGGGACGGTGATCTGAAAGTTTTAACTTGCTTGTTCTGTAAGTCAGAAGCCTCAATCCTTTACCATATGAAAGGATGCGGTCACACCTGAGAAAAGACGATATGGTTACTCTCTTAGTGTTAATCCTGGTATGAACTTTTAGTTGTTTATTTTTTTCTTGACATTGCCTAAGTTCAGGGTGGGAGTTCTTACCAAGCAGGTGTTCTTCTGCCACCCTTTAAATCATCTCCAATATACTTCTCTGAATTAAATTCATATTTATATGTAGGAGGGAAATTCAGATCACCTTCTGTCCAACCATCGAAAACACGCCCTTTCTTCAGCTCCTTCTTTAACTGCAATCATATTAATTAAGAAATTGAAATTCTTTGTTTATTCTGGCAGAATCGTCCAATATTGTTTAACATAGATCACTGACACTCAATTCAGTTATTTCCTCAAGATGAATGATTTGAGATCTAAAGCACACGCAATAAGGGTTTATATCAGAATAGGTGCTATCTAGCAAATAATCAAAAAATGAAACAATCGAGTGGAAAGGAGATAGTGGTTACTAATCAACTCACTTGATCCCACTCTGCCAACTTGAAGCACTCCTTTTTTGAGATAAGATCATGTGCTCTTTCATAAGGTAAGTTGATGCGGTAATTCAAATCTCCGAGCCAAATTATCCTTCTGAAATTATGGCATTGGTTGCAATAAAAATGATAAGAGACTCGCAAGTTCTCAAAGTACAAAAATTACTGCTATAAAAAACACTTGTATGTATAACAATGACTGTTTTGTGGAACAAAGGGCTGCCATGCCCTTTGGTTCCTAAACTGGAAAAGCAAAGCAAGCCTCTTCAATTTTCTTGCAAAACAGCACAATGTTGAAGGACCAACCTGTCTTTTTCTAATGGTAGTTTTCTTGAAAACCAGACAGTAGATAACCAACATCAACAAGAAATCAGCTCACTGATATTGTATTATTCATGCAAACAGAAATAACTGGGCCGAAGCCCCTAGCAGATATTTTACAACAAACCTTCTGTGACCATTCCAAAGCATCAATATATGTTCCATATAACAATTATCTGAGGGAAATAGATCATGATAAAGAACAATATTATTAGCTTAGATATAAGAAGCTGATTGATGCTTCTCGGAAAGAAAAGCCATAACACAACATTCCTCAGAGATAAAGCTCACCCCTCTGATAGAACCCCTTTTACTACAGCCTTTTTAGTTTCTCTTTTTCAAATGATGAATTTGTGTGGATATGGTAAATATCTTTTCTAACACACTTAATTTTGCTCGTTTAATTTTAAATTATGAATAATTGTCCATAAAGTATAACATTAGGAAGGTGTTCTTGATATATAAGCTGATTGGCCCAAATGTCTACAAAAAGGATGGCCACACTAACATTCTGTCCTTGAAAGATTGAAGGAAGTGAGGATAATCATAAATGTAGGGAAGAATTGACATAGCAGGCAGAAGATAAAGCATAGAATAAAAATCCTATGGTCCTTAAAAAAAGAAACGAATACAACAATACACATGAATAAGACCTCAATGGTGGTGCAGTGTTCTTTACTTACTCATGATCATAGATAACTTTACGCAATTCCTTTGAAGAAGCTGAAGTAAACAGTGTTCTACGATGAATTTCTTGGACATCAAGATTTCTTCGAACTTCATCCCCATCCTTTTCGCCTGACGTTAGATGACTACATATAAAGCAAAAAAATGTTTGATCTATAGACATGCTGACTGATATTGATCCCTGGAGAACAATGGAAAGTTCTAAAATAAATATTTTATAAGCTTCATAAATGTATTGTAAATGAAAGTATCAAAAATGGATAATGTGCCTGATAAGACAAGTAAGATACAAGAAGAGAAAATGGCAGCTGAAACCACAACAATGCAAAATGTAGGTTTTCAAAAGATTATAAACAAAGAATAACAAAATTGTTGGATACACTTTATGACTTTTGACAGTATATGCACTAGTCTACCAGTGAAATTTGGCATTTATATTGGCAGTTGTCATGTTGATCACTAAGCGAGACTTAGATATCTAGAGAAGTCTTGGCATGTATTTTCTTTAGTTTGTGTCACTCCTATGTAATGCAAAACATGGAAGCGAACTTTGTGATAAATGAACACATTATAGCAAGAAAAAAGTTGTTCTACGTTTATATTTTTAAAGAGGCTCAGATTGTAGAAGGCTGAATGATATATTATTGAGAGATGATTGAATATCAAGAGAATCCTTCATATATTCTGGAGGAAACAGACCTTGTTGCCAATGTAACCCATGGCACCTACACCAACAGTAGATACTTTCAAGTTCTGAATATGCTTGCGCAGGCTTCGACGGACCCATATTGAAAGAAAAACCCCAACCATTTGCTTGCTTATTATCCTTATAAAAGACGACCTTTTCTTTTTACGTAACATGGCATCCAGGTTAAGTTCAGTGATCAGACTTGTAATCGGAGAAACCTTGTTATCTCCTTGAGATGACTTAAATGAGCTGTAGGTTTTAAAAGACCTGAGACTTTTTAGTGCTTTTGAGCCTTCAAAATCTGTTTGATTCAACAAATTCAATGGTTGTTCTGGCCAAATTAAACCCTGGCCTCTCCGAATAGCTGAGGGTCCTGATTAGCCTGGTTTGTTGGGCTATTGATGGTTTAGAATTTCCTACCGCATCCATTAAATCACAATATGGATCTTGTAATCTCTTTGAGGTATGCATGCCGGACCCAAGTTCTTGTGGAACATCAGCATGAGTCCTAAGAGTGTCATTAGACGATGGATTGCAATGTGAACCATCTCCAGTTTCAGTGAATCTGTCTTTGTTACCCATATGGGAGACGGATGAGTGTTCTTCCAATGGATGCACTTCCTCATCACCATCACTGTCACTTTCAGGCAATATCTCATCTTCAATGGCAAGAACATCAGCTGATGGATTAAATCTCGAAGGTGATGGAGGATCACTGAAACATTTATACTTCGGCTTGGCCGGCTTTATACTATTCAATGTTTTACGAATTAGAAACTCCCATCTCGAGGCTGGTCTGTGGTCCTCAGCACCAAATATATTGCCAGCATTCAACGGGACAATCTCCTGAAAACTGAAAACTCAATGTCTAAGTTGTAAATTGTGGTTTCTTAAAACCCATCAGTCATCAAAAAACTATCCAAAAGATCAGAAATGTTTCAGGGTTTGGAATATTTACATATCATACAAATACAAGAAAAAGTGTGATTGAGACACTATGAGGTCTTATTATCACATCTCTCACGTTTACAATGCTTTATTTAGATCCTAAAATCATGCCATATTCAAAAGAAGAGATTGATACATTGAGGGAAACCAGTTCTTTTCTTGATTTTATAAGATTTGCGCAATTAAAACAGAGTCTATCTGGTTAAATCAAGTTTGGATGCTCACTATCATCTATTCATAGCTTTTCATGCAGATAACCTACATGGTTACAACATGGAATAGTTCATCATTTTCTTTTAGAAACACTTGGCAAATTGGCAGTCCACCAGAATCTCTCATTTTCATAAGATATTGTCTTTCATGCCAGATCAGTGTCAAATCCTTAATATGCTTGTCCAAGACTGCACAACATCATCATCAGAAAAATGGCTATAGTTGTCACTGTCAGCAAAGTATAAACAGCATAATTGAGAATGCATCCACAAATGGCTTTTGCTCAAAACTGTGAGGTGCTCAATTGTCATAAAATGGCTCATCAAATGCCCTTCAACTCCTTGCACTTTACAGGTTGCAAAGTTAATATTGGTGTGCGCTAGTATTAGTGTTTTAAGTTAGTGTACACTGCAATCATTATAAAAGAGTAAGTGCAACTAACACTAGCAGAATTAATGTTGAGAATAATTTACAAAGTCTATCACTCCATTGAACTACCACAGAACCATAACATTAAGAGAAACCTTACCCAAGCACATAGATATCAGCAGGCTCCTCAATATCCAGCCACCCTGAGATATCAAGATCATCAGATGGCAGTTTCCCTGCAACATTCCACGTCCCTACGCAAATCCTGCAAGAGAATATAAGCTGCAGATCAGGTCAGGAGATAACACATATACATATGCGATAGAGACATCAACATTTGGGGGCTTCACATGAATTTATATTAAGCAAGCAAATGGATACAGGAATAAAGCAAACAGGCCTGAGTTCTTTGGTATTTATATATTGTGAACGAAACGTCTCTGACTTTCGTCTCCGTCCCTTGAAGGGCATGTTCTCAGTGGAGATATCTACAAAGCAGAGCAAATCAGTGAAAAAAGAGACAGAAAACAACCAGCAACCAACCCATACAACACAACCTCCAATTCTAAGCTTTTCCTTCTAAGTTCCATCAAGGTTTTATTCAACTTTCACATGACTTTACCAAATAAACACACAAATAAATGTTTTGCAAAGTTTTAGCTAAAGTCTAAAGAGCCGCAAAGAATTATAGCCAATTATGCTAACATCATACATAATGAAGCATCTCATTCTCACTCGTCCGAGACAATTACCATCTTCACAAAGCACAGATTCTACAATTTAATAAGATCACACCAAAAAGGCTCAGCTTTGGATAGATGCAAAATATGTGCTTTTAAGCCAAAATGGTATCAAATTCCATCACTGAGAAAGAATCGAGCAGACAGATGGCACAAACATCATTGTCAATAACACAAAACACCGAAGTTTGGCACATTACCATTCGATTGAGCTCCAAATCCACCGATTCTCCCCTCCCCATCACGCAACTCTGCACAAAAACCAAATCAGCAGCAAGAGAACCAATCATCGAACACCTCGCAGTCAAAACCAAAAACAAACAATGACCTTCATACTCAAACTCGCTCTCCGTGGTATCTCCCTCATCAGCGCTAAAGTCGGAGTCTTTCGTGCTGATATTGAGCCATTTCCGAAGCACAATCTTCGGCCAAAGCTGCAGGCATGCGCAATCGAAACAACAAACTTCAGCCCAACTCCGCTGCAGTTGCCCCCCAACATAAAAAACAATAAACCATATCTTCCAACCTTGATGGAATTTTGAAATGGAAATCAAGAACATTACCTCCTTCTGCTTCCTTCCCTTCTGCCTCATCTGATTGAGCTTTCAATCCCAATCCCAATCCCAATTCCAATCACACGGCTTGTTCTCCTTCTTCCTCTTCTCCTTCGTCCTTCTCCAAACTCCCACCTTTGTTCTATAAGAACCATAAGTGAAAGTTCTCAATGTCGCTGTCTTTATAATAATAATAATATAATAAAGTGAAGGGAAGGAAGTGCCGCGTGACTGGTCCCTCAGTCATGCTTAAATATTAATTAAAAATATATCATTTTAATTTATAATTTATATATATATATATACTTTTAACATTAAACATCATTAATTTTTTATTAAATGTGACGTGGATAAATTACTTACCTCAGCCAATATTATGAATAGGAGTTAATCTCTTGTAGTCTCACTTAGTAAAAAAAAATTTAAAAAAACATAATGTATTAGAAAAAAATTGTACTGAGTGTAAACACAAACATGAGAAAAAATAACAAAATAGAACAACAGAAACACTAATAAAGTGAAATTTGACAAATGAACAGTAAAAAACTAGACTGTCACAGATAGAGGATTATCATTTTTTTAATGTGAAAGTTGTTCATGTAAATAATACAAAATATTTTACTATAATATTTTTTAATAATATTTTAATAAATATAATATTATTTTTCTTTTAGAGAATGTGAATAAATCACACACACTATATCCTTGATTATGTTTAAAAAAACATTAAACTTTAAAAAAAAATTTCATATAAATTAATCACACTACTACTCTTGCTACTTGTTGCTGATATGGTATCGGTTTAAAATTTTAAATAATATTTTAAATTAGAACTCAATGAGTTTTTTAATATATATATTTTTATAGTAAAAACTTTGTTTTCGTGGATATTGAATATTGATTTAGATGTGGCCTGAGTCAATTCATCCTAACAATTGTGCTCGTCATGCTTATTTGATTGGATAGATTAAAATTAAAAATGTAATAAAGAAAACCACAAATGTGGAAGCTTCATCTTGGAACCAATTTTAGCTTCCAAGCAATTAATGTTTGACTTTTGTGTTCACTAGATTACCCAATTTGAGCATTCATTGTTTTATATTTTTTTATCCAATGTTTTGGTGCTAAAATATTAATTTTAATTTTAATAATTTCTCAATTATTAACATAAAATTCCTTTGCACAAAGGTAAAATCATGAACCCACTTTCACATAATGGGGCACATATCATAATTAAAAAAATCTAAACATATTTCTAATACGTGATTTATTCACATTTATTAATATAATAATTATACCGATAATTTATATATTTATACTTATTTTTTTTTTATTTTAACATAATTATAGTTTATTCAATTATTAAAAAAAACCTCTAACATGACAGTTGAGGAGGTTGAAATAATAATAATAATATGGAGATTAACCTACTTAAATAGTACAAACCAAGGATCACGTAAAGGTTGGAAAAGAAAATGATATTAAAAAATAAAATAAATGGGTTGCTAAATAAAAACAATAATAATAATAATAATAAAATGATAAAATTAAACAATTATTTGGATGGCCAATAGGAAACTAGCACAATGTACTTATCATGAAGAGAAACAATTAGTTGGTGGGCTGAGATCGTGAAGTTAAAGTTTGGGACCACGAGTTCTTGTGGTTGGTGTTCATTGCCTTTTTCTTTTATTTGATGGTTTTGTGGTAAAAGGGATATGCATGTGATTCTGTGGACAAGAAAAAAAGAAACTAAAGCATACATCATGCATGCAAATGCCACTTTCAATACTAATTTTAATATTTAGATTTTCAAATAAAAAAATAGTTTTTAATGTTGGATTATCTTTTGAAGCAAAAATATATAAATATATTTAAATCTTTTTCAATGCACAACAATATACTTAGATTGTTGTTTGAATGGTCAATAAACAGATCCAAAATCGAATTTCTGGATTTACAGTACTATTATATATAGTATTGTAGAAATATTATAGAACCATTGTTCATTGGGTTTCATATAGAAAAATATCGATTTTCTCCCCCTATAGTTACTGGGCAGGGAGATTTATAAACTCGGTTTAATTCTTGAAATTTCTTTTAAACGTGCGTATGATAGAACTTTAATCACCCTATATAACGTCTAACAAAATTAATAAATTTTTAACGATAAATAAGCCATCATAATTAGTGGACCACTGAATCCACACGTCCCTTAATAATCTTTTTTGTGGAGCGGCGTTTATCGCTTTTATAAAATAAAATAAAAATAAAAATAAACTTTTCGATGAGAAAGTGATAAATTTATTCACACATATTAATTTGTTATTAATAATCAATGATGGGCGATTTAAATGTTATGATCTATCAAAGTCTAACATGTCTAAATACTTCTGAACATGCTTAAATAATTTTTATCAGAACTTTCGGTGACATTGATGCAGTACTACACGGCAAATGAAATAAAAAGAATTTAAGAGTGACCCAATATGTTTTTGAGAATGTTCCAAATATACTCACACTTGCCATACTTTTGGCCATGCAACACCATAATGCAGTAATAATAACAATAATGATAATAAAACATAATAATTGAAAGGACCAAGGCCATGGTCATATATTGTCTTCTATTTATTGTGTCAATGAATTGGAATAATAAAAAAAAATTATAATATCATGTGTTGAGTTGGTACATTAGTTTTGTTCTGGCATTTGATACAATAATATAAGAAAATCAGCATGATTTGGACCTTGAAATGTATAATTGAATCAGTGTTTATTAATTGTTTATTTAAAATTTATTTATTTATTTCCTTTTTAAGTTTTCCAGCTTTTGTACTGTAGTGAATGTTTTAATTTATTAAATACACACCTCAATTGTATATATATATATATATGTATTATTACAGACAAGACATGATGCCACCAAGCAATTGCTATTGATGTTGGGTTTTGTGGATGAAAGCGAGTCACCCAATTCTCTTTGTTTTTTAATGTGGGACCGAGGATGATATTCTTCAATTATATATATATATACACATGTATATTGATAAATATAAATAATTCACGTGTTAGGAACAAATACAAACATATACGATGAATATAAAAGCAATCACTATAACATATATGCCTAATCATACATGGGTCGATATTCGAATCCACCTTCTCAATGGGATGTGAATATTAAAGGACCTCAATGCTAATAGACCAAGCGAGTTAACTTAAATAATCAATTTTGATTAACCCACTAATTTTAAAATCAGAAGAAAAAAAAATATTGTTGACTCTGTTGGGTGTAACTTTGCATGTGAATTTTATTATATTTATATATATATATATATATATATATATATATATTTCACGATGCATTTTACCAAATTTATAAACTTTTATTAATTTATAAAATTTAAAGACGTTCTCGAAAAGACTTGGAAAAACGAAGCCTGTTTCAATCTTGGGCTAGGCTATAACTTTGGGCAATGGGCTTATTGTTGTGGCCCAAGAAGCCTAAATGCATAATCCCATTGAATCTCTTAAAACTTGAATTAGTAACTGATAACAAAGTAATTAATTTTAATTAGTCAAAGACTTAAAGTTACTGATCATATTGAAAATAGTAATATTAATGTATGATAAATTAAAAAAGAAAAACATATATTTCTAGTGCATGAGCTTAAAAATATGATGACTTTAACTTCATTTCATGGGATTAAACTCCCTGAATTTATCGATATTTTTATTTGTAGATAATCTAAACATACTCAATAATTCATATGAGTAAATAGTTAATTTTAAGCCAAGTGAAACACTAAAGAAGTAATTCCAAATTAGATTAGCGGCAATTAAAAACATCTTTGTCACTATAAATAATAAAAAGTACATCAAAGTCATTAATATATTTGAAAATAAGACGTTTATTTAACTAGTTAAATTGTCCAATCAATGCATTAAACATCAATTGAGTACTAAAATGTCACATCACTAAGACTTTTAAAAATTAATAATAATAATACTGTTTTTCTAAAATACCTTTATATTTTGCCAAGACACATTTTTTTTCAATTAAAATCATATAGATTTTTTATTCTAAGAAATTAATAAATATATATATTTGGTGCATGCTTCTAGTCAACTATTAATTTCTCACAAGATAAGAATGATAGACAAGTTCAATGAACCATGAAATTAGCTTTCACTCAAACTTTGACATTTGGCATTGTTCATTAAAGTTGAATCTCTATTTTTTTTTAATGGATAAACCATAACTTAAAAAAAAACAGTACAAACAATTTTTGCTGATATATATATATATATATATATATATATATATATATATATATATATAGGAAAAACATCATCTAGGTAAGTCCATAGATTTGAAATCTATGGATGTTTAAATCTAAGCCATTGGATCATCATCCAATGGTTGTTTGTTTATATAAACACTGTATGCTTTTTTACTGTTCATTATTACTGTACAACACTGTAGAACGCGGTTTCTACTGTTCATAATGATAATAGCCGTTAGATTATCATCCGATGGCTACTATGGACATCTCTAGATTTCAAATCTAGGGACGTCCCTAGATGATGGGTCCTCATATATATATATATATATATATATATTGTAGAAGTTTAAATATCCTATACACATTAATAAAGGCCAACTACATTGACATTGACGGATAAAATTTTATTTATTATTTTTTTTTAACTATGATTTTTTTTTTTAATGGAGCCAATATCATTGGATTATAAACTTTTTATTATTATTTTCAATAAATATGTTCAATTTAGGTTACAAATAATTATAACATATATAAAATATGAGAATAATTATAACTTCCACCTTATGTTACTAATGAAAATGATGATGATGATTTGCATGATTTATATTAATTCTAATGAAATTTGATACTAATTTGATTTTGATTGGGTCAACAATTCGTGTAAAGACAAATTCAATTTTATGCAATTATGTAATTAATAATTATTATTTATAAATGAAGATATAGTGAAATGCATGATTAATAGTAATTAACGACGTACACTAATAGTAATATATACTGTTTAAGAATATGAAAACACGAGAAATGTTATTAAAACTTCTTGTCAACTTCATTGATTCGGAAGTAGTTAAATGTCTTTTTTATTTGCATGATTGAGACGAGAAAATTTTAAAACAATAAAAGCTTGAAAAATAAGAAACGATAATGATGTGCCTTAAATACATCCAATTAGAAGATATTCAATAAATTATAAAAAATAATTAATATTACATATTCTTTTTAGAATGATAAAGAAATAAAACCATAAAATTTGGTAATGACTAATTATCTACGAAAGAATATATGCAAATATCATATTAAAAAAATGTTTTATTTACACACAAGTATTTTAATTATATTAAAAAGTTACAATTAAGAATAACATTTATAAAGCAATTATGCCCTTAAATATATAATCAAATCTAAAAAAAAAAAAATTTGTGATATCAAATGAAATCTCCAAAAATTTTGACTGAAATCATCTAAAAAATATTGTATGACATTAGGCATGTGTATAGAACGACAAATGAATCGTACTTTGATTAATTAAAAGTTAAAATATTAATAGTTTTTAGTGCCATTTTTGACTCAATTAAGACGTTATCCCAACTTGTTGAAAAAAAGCAAGTTTATATAAACCTCAAATAAGAGTCATTGGTTAAGAAAAAAGGAAAGAGTTAGGTCATATGGAAATATATATATGTTGGTGAAACATGTGATTACATTAAGTATTTTGGAATTTGGAGAATGTCATTCAATCACTTGATGTTGTCTGGTGCCAAATATTAACCCTAATTAGGTCATTCATTAGACCATCAAAATGGCAATGGATGTGCTAGTGATGCTTTTAATTATTTGTGATGAAAATAAAATTTTGGTTACGCTTCAAATTGGTTGTGTATTTTTTTTAATAAAAATAAACAAATAGCTCTGATTAAAACAAAAGGTTAGAATGCTACTCATCATTCTAAGGGCTGATATGATAAAATTTGAAAAAAAAATTTTAATTAATTAATGTTTCACAATTTTTTTAAATTGTTAAATAAAAAGGCCAAAGAAATTTTTTAAAATTAAAAAAATAAAAATGATTGGAGACGGTAATATTTACTTCAGCATTAAACTTCTATAGTTAATAGACACAATTAATCACACAATCACGCAGTTGGTATTTCATTTTTTCTCCTTACTTAAATGTCTCATATTCAATTTTACCCGTGTTCTTCAAATTAAAAAAAAAATATTCATAATAAATATTGATATTTTTATTATTTAGTTATATTTGATCAATTATATTTAAAATCTTAAAATAATTTTAAGAATGTAAAAATAAATCAACCACTATTGTACCCCAACCGAGCAATTAATTCCTGCTTTGTTTATATTTCTAAAAAATAAAAAATAAAAGTTTAAATTAATTTATAAATGAAAATTTGAATTATAATTGTTGAAAATTAATTTTTATCCAAAAACTATAATTTTCATTTTTGAAAAAACACCTTTTAAAAATTTGAAAAATTTAAAGGTCTTTTCCTAGCTCCAAGTCAAACACCTTTTCAAGCTGCCTTTTGTCTTTAGCTTTTATAAGTAAAAACATTATTATTTCTTTACAAAATACAGACGAAAAAAAAAAAACAAACAAACAAAGAAACAAACCTAATGATTGTGCAAATTGGATGGTGAAACTTAATTATAGGGCTGCTACCATAGTTAATTATCTGTTTTGGCTAATGATTTTTTATTTTTTATTTTTACTAGCATGAAGTCCTTTCTATAAGATATTTGGCCTATTAATTAAGACGAGATTTTTTTTATAAGATATTTATAACATGTTAAAAAAATAAATTTGAATCTTAATTTATATATGATAATAACACAAGTGCATGTGTTGAATAATTAATTTCATATTTATACATATTCGTTACTTGTTCATATTTTATATAAAAAAATTATTAGATATGAAAATATGTCCTTGTGATCGGAAGATAAGCTGATCAAACGGCTATAAATATATAAAGGATGAGTTCAACGAGTTCGTGGAATTTTTTTTCGGATATATATATTGCATATCCCGTTCATCCTTTTATTATTTTGATAATATATATCCTTTAATTTAAGACATATATGTAAACAAACAACCATACTATTAATTTAAACAGAGGAAAAGATGAGTACGTGGTCAAGCTAGTACGTATATATTTATTTATAGCTTTGAAAAAAAATCAAGATTTTTCCATATATATATATATAGCACTTTGTACCTAGGTCCTACTTAATTTTATTACTTCATGCTGACAAGTCAAAGCATCACTGAAGTAATAAATCAGGGACTAAGGGGTTGTTTGGATGGATTTATTTTAAGCCCAGAAATATTTTTTTATAAGTTAAGCACTTTTAGGTTTTAAAAAACATGTTTGTTTGGACTTTTAGGCAGAAGCAGAAGCTGTGAAAAAGCTAAAATTCAGTTTTTTTTAGAAGCCGGGCACCAGGTGCTTTTCAGAAAAACATTTCTGAGAAGCTGTTTTTTTTTTTTTTTGCAAAATTACTAAGTTAACATTGACAAATGAATAATTCTCTCGTTATTTTCATAAAGAATGTTTATTTTAGTAATTTACCATCTCTAAAAGTGCTTTTACAATTCCATATCCAAACAACTTCACACATATAAAAATGCTTCTGAATTAACTTATTCAAACATAAAATAAAAAAAAAAACACTTAACTTACGCTGGAAAGCACAAAAGTGCTTTCATAAAACTTAAAAAAAACACTTCTATTATAAACCAATCCAAACAAGGCCTAAAACACTTAGCGACCCAATTTTATATATATTGTGTACAAACTTTGTTAGAGTTTTTGAATTGGTGTTTATTAAAAGATCTCATCACCAATAATACATAAGACAAATTACAGAGTACAAATGTTAATTTTTTAACAAGAAGTGATTTATCCACAATGAGTGAAGATTTTATTAGTAACATAAGACATATAAAATGATTACATTTTAACATGTGAATGAGTTTCCGAGAGTTGTCATCTCAATTTCTAGAAAGATGCTAAGACCAAAGAATAAATGGAGTCGTCCTCATCATAACCGAAGTGCACTTGTATTAAGATATTTTCGCACCAAGAAAAATTTATGGTTCACAGAGAAATTAAATGGTCACCAGCCAACAGACTGATGGAACAAGTCAGCAAGCACATAGATTTCCAACTTCTTTTTATTTATAGTTTAAGTTTTTATAATTAATTAATATAAAAAAAAACTAGCTAGATATATATGGTTAGAAGTTCCGTGTCTCATGTACTTAAATCACCCATGCATGCACGTAACTACATTATAACCATTCAAAACACCACCTTAATTTTCAACTAGCAATCTTTATAATTAATATCTTGACATGTGGCCATTTTATCCCTTAATATATTTCTCATAATATACATAGGCAACAAACTTTCAATCCACTCCACATGGACAAGCCAACCTCCTCTAATTAAAAGGAGACAATGAAACAAAGTTTGCATGCAAATAGCTAAATCCTTTCACGTAAACCCAGCCTTGGATTTGTCTAAAAGCAAAATCCATGCAGATCAGTACCAAACTGAAAAAAGATAAATTTCTCAATCAAATATTTTCTTCATCAACTTAATTAATTATCACAGAATCATAAAAAAAACCAAACTTTCAAAGAGTGATCACAATCAGCTGGCTGCTGGCCATCATAAATGGCAGCCAAACTTCTCCAATATTAACAATTAAACCAGGCATGCACTGAAAACACCAAATGACATTAAAGAGATCACTTGATCCTGAGCTAACTGAGATCATTTATATTCAGTCCTTTTTTTTACCATTCACAACGGTTCCCAACTCACCATTAAATAACATCTTACAAGTCACAACCCACCCTTCTCCTCTCCTTCTTCTCCTCCTCCTCCTCCTCCATCTCCTCCTCTTCTCCTTTATTAGTCCTCCAAGTTGGTCGCTTAATGAAGGCACCTCAAGCTGTAAAGCATTAATGCCATGTGACTCTCTCCATTCATGCATATAAAACCCCCTCATCTTTCCCTTCTCTTCCTCTCCATAACATTCCTAGCTCCTCTTCTCCTTCTCCTTCTCTAAGTACTACCAGCTAGTCATGAAGCTCAAGTCTCTTCTATCCATCTTCACACCCATACAACTCCTCCAAGCCTCCTTCTTCACTCTCTTAGCACTCAGCCTAACACTCCATGCAATCCTCTCCTTCACTCCTACTCTCCTTAACCCACACCTCCTTCTTCTCTCCCAACACAAAGCCCTCCTCTTCTCCTTCCTCTACTGCATCATTCTCACTCTTCTCGCCTATCTTTGCACTCGCCCACGCCCAGTCTATCTCCTCAACTACTCTTGTTTCAAGCCTGACCATGACCGCAAGTGCAGCTACGAAGTCTGCGAATACTTCGTTCGCCGGAGCAAACGTTTCTCCGACGTCAGCGAGAACTTCATGCGTGGCATTTACCTCAAGTCCGGCCTCGGTAACGAGGCCTACGCCCCACCATTCATCTTCCAAACTGACTACGAAGCTAAGCTTCGTTCCGCCATTCAAGAAGCTGAGGAGGGTATGATCACCGCCGTTGACTCTCTCCTCTCCAAAACCAACGTATCTATCTCCATGATCGACACTGTTATCGTCACCTGCGGTATGTTTACCCCCAGCCCATCTCTAGCCAGCTTGCTCGTTAACCACTACAAGCTTGGCGACAGTGTGAAGAGCTATAACCTCAGTGGGATGGGGTGCAGTTCCGGCGCCGCCGCCGTTGACCTCGCCGCACGATTGCTTCGGAGCGGAGGGAAAACAGCGGGTTACGCGCTTGTTGTCGTCACTGAAAGCATTAGCTTGAACTGGTACTTCGGTGATGACCGGTCAATGCTTGTGACGAACTGCATCTTCAGGGTTGGTTGCGCGGCGGCGCTGATGACAAACGATGGCGCGCGGCGGAGAGACGCTAAGTTGGAGCTCCTTCACTCGCTGCGCACGCACCACGGCGCCGACGACTCCGCGTACGCGGCGGCGTACCAAGCCGAGGACACGCACGGGAACGTCGGAGTGGCGTTGAAGAAGGACTTGATCCGAGTGGCCGGCGAGGGGCTGCGATCGCACATCAAGAAGCTGGCGCCGCGAGTGCTGCCGGTGGTGCAGCTGGTGAACTATGGTTACCGGGCGGTGATGGGAGCGGTGAAGAAGGATGGGAAGCCTCACGTGCCGGACTTCACGACGGCGTTTGAGCACATGTGTGTGCACACGGGTGGGAAAGCGGTGATTGAGACGGTGGGCCGGTTGATGAGGTTGAGTGATGACTTGACTGAACCAGCTCGCATGTGTTTGCATCGGTTCGGGAACACGTCAAGTAGTTTGGTTTTCTATGAGCTTGCTTACTTTGAGGCTAAGAACCGGGTCAAGAAAGGGGACCGGGTTTGGATGCTGGCTTTTGGGACGGGGTTTAAGGTCTGTAGTTTGGTCTGGAAATCGCTTCAAGATTCGTGCATGGATGCTGATAATCCTTGGATGGATTGCATCCATAGATACCCTGTCAAAACTTGGTAAGAAGGCTAAGCCATGCCATTTAGTCATTTACTGTGTTTATAAGGATGAAGAGAAAACACAAGAGTAAGGTATTAGTGATAATAAAAAGAGAAAGAAGATAAAAAGATGGTGGTAAGTGATGTTATTATGAAACATACTGGGAGTTATTCCCATCTTTATGAAGGTGAAGGGTAGGGATGGGCTAAGCCAACTGTGTTATTCATGTTAAAAGTTGTTAATCATATATATTCCTATTGTTTTCATAATGTTTTTTTTTTGTTCTACTTGGAACTAATTTTATCTACAATGACGGTAGTCAATTGTCAAAGGAATTTACTGCTATTTAAAACTAGTTCTATTAGCGGAAAATTCTCACAAGTTGCATATGAATAGATATTAAAGTTTTGTAAATCCGGAAAGCTATAATTGTCAAGGAAAGTGGGTGTGAATGAAGCTCAAGAGTAAAGCCACCACTTTTTTTGGTAAAGAATTCACTTTGGGTAATAGATCCATGCGTATGTAGTTTCATGCGAATTAATTGTCGCTTGGTACACTACACACTGGGGACCAACGTGGTGGTCCTTTAGCAGCAGCGGTTTCATTAAAAAATTTTGGAAAAGAATCATCATATAATGGAATTAAGAACAAAGAAAGGAAAAAATGATAGTGAGCAAAAGATAGGAAAATTAACAGCAGATCAGATTATGTCAATAGGTGGAAAGAATCAGCTAACAGGACTTGAGCCTGGGTTTGCAGAGCTTTTGTCTTAAAGGTAATATCCATTCATTCAGGGAATGAATACAGAAGGGGCATTCTGGCAAAAGAAGCTCAAGAAAATGGGGCACCTTGAAAGCCAAAACTAGAAGAACATAAAAGAAGTGGCAGGCATTGCATTCTCTATTTTGTGCCAAGAGCTGCAGCATTGTCTTGTGTCTATATATTGTTCTTATGCCTAGTTGCGTATAAGGTGACAAACAGGAGGGGGTGGCAGGAGAGTTGGTTTGATGAATTGAATGCACTTCCAATTGTGATATTCAGACATTTGTCATTTTGGATGGATGTTTTAGCACAAGCTTGCTGAGCTTGGACCACTGCCTTGTATTTTTAACTTCCTGAGTTTGAAGCTTGTGCAGTCCTACCCTACACCGGAATTCATGTCACTAGAGGATGGCAATTATGGTGGATATGGCCGTCTATATAGATAAGCTCATTCTTATTCAAACATAAACACCGGAATGCTAGGATGAAAATGTAAGCAAAGTTGCGTAGCCTGATTCTGGTGTTTATGGAGCTGATCAAACTAGATGTCAAAGTTCTTTTCCTACACAAATAAAATAAGGAATAACCGGCGCCACTTGATGCATCCAAGGAAAACTTAAGACTGATATCTATACAGTAGAAATCACACCAAAAGTTAATTATTTCTTCAGGGCATGTTCTAAAATTGAATTTATGGTACAATGGAATGTCAGTGATTCAAATAAGATGAACAATTTCTGATTCCAATCCAGCACTACTCAGATTGATGAAATTTGGAAAAACGAGGGAGGAAAATAGAGCTTGATTCAGATAAAATGAGGTCACAGGAGGGTGAGACCAAAACATGAACGAAATAACAAGCTGCATCTCATCATCCTGCCAAAACTATGAAGAGCATTGCAAGCAAATAGAAATGCATAGACAAATTTTCCTTTAAATGAGCTATGAATTTATATAACCAGTTTGCGAAATAATAGTGGTAACAATAATGAGGAATGAAAACTGATTTAGAATGACCAGAAAGGCATGGATTACCTGCATGTTTTCAGCATCATGACACTATCAACTGAAACTACCAAACAGGTCATGTTCTATCCGACAATGCAGTCAATAGCTAAAGAAGCAGTTGCTCTGAATGAAGTGCACAAGTGACAAGCCTGCTAAAATTCAAACCTACAATCACTGAACCACGTATCATTTTGTATAGGTGTGCATCATATGTATTTACATTCTCTGATCATAAGTAGATTTCTGATGCTTTACATCAATCTTTGCATGTAGCCTTGAGCCCTGTGGAATTCCCAAGGGTGTGCTAGAACAAGAAGAATTGTCAACATCAAATAGCTCCCATTCCTTTATACTACACTTTTCTAAGGCAGAAATCAATCTCTGACCTCCCATATCAGGTGGATACATTCCATCAGGACTAACAAGAACAGCACCAGTGTAAGCCTGCCCTGCTGCTCGAGCCGCCCCACTATAGTGAAACAAACCCCAGCTGAAATCATTGCATACATCAACAATTGTCCAAAACTCTTTTGAAACTACACCATTATCGAGCACACTGAAGAAAAATGTGCCAGGAACCGTTGCTCTCACTACCCGGTACCTTCTCCGCCTCCAAACCAGTTTCCCTTCAAGAGTTCTGACTTGAAAGACGGGCTCATACCAGAAGGCGTTTCTAGACTTTCCCCTGTAGAATAATTGAAATTGACAAGGAAACTGATCATATGCAGGATTTTGGCCTGCCACAACTCGCCAACTCCAGTCCAGCTCTCCCAACCAACCGACAAAAAGATCTTCTGCAACTTCATGACTCAAAGCCTCTCCTCTGAATGCAGACAGAGGAGCTACAGACGGTTTGCTTGGGATCTCAGCATCTAACTCAAGGCAGTTGTTTTTTTCCAACACACAGAGAGAGAAGGCCTCCAAGTATTCACTCTCATAAGAGGCAATGCAGCGATAGTTACAGACTTGATCAGTTGGAGAGCAGGCATTTAAGCATTGAAGCGCCTTTCTACAGTTTGGATCCAACAAACAATCCATTACCTCTGATGCACAATTCTTCAACATACAATTAAGGGTGGAGAATCCCTTGGCCCTTAAATTCTTGAGCATTGTAACAGGTTTTATATATGCATTTATTATAACAAGCAAACAGAACCTGATGTCATCAGAATTATGCCGCCCCCATGCATCAGCCACAGTTTTAACAACTTGTGATGATTCTTTCTTGCTCTTTGAATTAGCAATGTCAACCAACTTGCCAAACATGTTCTTCCTCACTCTTTCTAGGAATTATAAACCCTCCAAGTTTGTATTCTAGAGCTGAAGAAGATTCAAAACAGATGACATTTGGAATATGTTCACTATTTACCTTGATCCAATCAATCGCTTCCTGATTTCTTAGGGCCGCATTGACCAAGAGATTGGCAGAAACTAGTTCCTTTTGTATATTCTGTAAATTGGTGTCTTTGGACAAGATAGATTGATCAGTAAATACAAGCATTTGAAATTCTTCATCTACCCACTTCAGCCTATTTGCCTGCAGTGAGACCCAACAGGTGAGGAAGTATTAGTGAACTGAATTCTACATGCTCAAAGCAAGTTTTCTTAGCACTGGGAGACATGATGCTCACTGCAAAACTTGGTAGCACATACATTTCATCCAATTGATAAAAAAAAACACCCGACTGGAAATTGCCATAATAATGAAGTCAATGTGATAAAGGTTCCATTGATAATCCTGACTTCTGAACCTTACTTATGATACAATCCCAGATAACATAGGGAACTCACTTTTGGCAACTCAATGAATTTATCAAATGACCACTAACAAGTCCATGACTAATTTATAGCAACTTTCTAACAATCAAACACAAAAAGATCATTATTTAAACAGATGCAACATGCGTCATGAGCTTGTGCATGATATAATTTTTGTAATGCCGAAATTTTCATCAAATTTTTTTTTTTTAATGCCTAAACCTTAAACATCCATGTTCAAATATCCAATCATTACATAAAAAATAACAAGACGGATCAAGTGAAGCATATGAACCAAAAAAAAAATTAGCATTTCTCTAATATTCCATCATTCCAATGAATCGCGAGTGAATAAGAGATAATCATCTCTTCTAACAATCAGAACAGTCAACTTGGCTCCTTTGATCGATAAATCACTATAATGTTCACATGCATACACACAGGAATTACAATGAGTACAAGAGAATCACAATTTCATTAATTGCTGGAATGGAAACAGAGATGAAGCTAGGGCTGCATGGAAGTTGTGTTCTTACAGTGTGGAGCATGACCTCTTCCCAGGATGCATCCTTCAGCGGGCTGATGCTTCCCTCTCCGACAATAGCCACAATCCTCACCGACGCATCCGGGATCCCTTGGGTTCCTGAGAGAGCTCGCAAAAGCGACGGTCCACGGCAGCCGGCAACGGTTCTCCGACGAGGGGTTCCGTTGCCTCGCAGAAATTGAGCAGAAGGGCAGTGATAGTGGTGGTGAGACTGGAAGTAGGACTTCTAGGGTTTGCGAATCGCGGGATGAACGCCTCTATGGTCATAGTTACCGCCATTTCCAGAGACTCGTGGAGCTTTGCGGTAGGCTCCGGTTTAACACTGGATACTTTAGAAAACATAGGGACCTATTAGTAAAGCTTCGATCTTTTAAGATTAAAAATAACCAAAATTCCCCCTGAAATACTGAATATTTTATATTTTATTAAATTTTTTTATGAAATCCACTATTCGTCCTTGAACTCCATTCACATGTTGATTTTGGTTGTTAAAAAAAACAATTTAATCTTAACATTTTAAAGCTGACTAAACTATTGCATGATTATAATTGTTTATCATTAAATTTAAATTTAACGGTTGATTAAAAGATATCTGTAGAAAGATTAACCCTTCTATAAAAATATTATGGCGGTTTATCATATTACAAAAAATATTTTAATTTAAAAATTAAAAAATTTTAAGTCACTTGTTATTAGTATGCATAAATATAGAATTATTATCTTAATTCACAGCTGGTCCCTTCGATGATAAAACACAAACATTTTAGTATGTTAGCATATTTTTTTTTATAATTAAAATATTTGGCAAACACTTAAAAATAAAAAAAAAATACTTAGTGGAATTCAACAGGTACTAAAATGAAAAATCAGAGGGACTGAAGTGAAATACTCCATGTATCAAACTCTGGCGCATGTTAGCATTCGTCCGCCAATCAGTGAAAGGATAAAACGAAAGCTCGACAGCGTCGTGCCCACCCGCGCAGACCTCAGCGATGCAATCTCTCCGTTTTGCTCTTCTTCTCCCCCAAACCCTCTTCTCATTCCCATGCCGTCGCCCTCGATTCCTCCCCAACACGCGGAGAAACCCCACTTCCCGTACCCTCAAACCTCTCATCGCCTTCTCCTCTCCCGCCGATGGCGAGCTCGAGCTCCTCGGCAAGCCCTTCCCCATCCCCGTCCCTGAAGAAGACGGCGATGAACCTCCCAAAACCTCAGAAGAAACTCTTGCCCCCTTCTTGAAGCTCTTTCGATCCGACGAACAAGGCGAAATCAAGCAGCGCGAGCTCGACCAAAAGCCGCATCACGGATTGGTTGGTGTGGAGTATTACGATCCGAAGCCTGGTGATTTTGTGGTCGGCGTCGTCGTCTCGGGGAATGAGAACAAGTTGGATGTCAACGTCGGGGCGGACATGCTTGGGAGTATGCTGACGAAGGAGATGTTGCCGTTTTACGAAGGAGAAATGCCGTATTTGCTTTGTGATTTGGAGAAGGATGCGGACGAGTTTAAGGTTGGTGGGAAGATTGGTGTTGTGAAGGACGACGAGGCGTTGAGTGGCGGGAAGGTGGCCGGGAGACCAGTGGTTGAGCCGGAGACGGTGATTTTTGCAGAGGTTCTTGGACGTACATTGAGCGGACGGCCGTTGTTGTCTTCTCGGAGGCTGTTCCGGCGGGTCGCATGGCATCGAGTGAGGCAGGTTCTCTTCTCTCGCTTTCTCTTTTTCTTGGAAGTGAAGCTCATTTCTTAATTAGTTGCTTAGATTCTTAGCACAGCACAATAGGATGCAGCTCTGAATTTTGAAAGTTTGGTTGAGCATGTGAGCTCTTTCTAAGATGCTTATTATCTAATTTGCTGAAAAGTACTACGCTTTGCATTCATGAATGTGTGAAATTCTTTTGTGAGGGCACACTTGAGGGCTAAAGCTGTTTTCTTTATGCTTACTTCTTTTACATTGGCTATATTGGACTAGGATTTGTATGTTTTGTTTTCTGATCTTGCTGCTTTATCATTAAGCTTGCTTTATTCATGATTTCAGTTAAAGCAACTGCATAACCCTATTGAGGTTAAAATTTTTGAGTGGAATACAGGGGGGCTGCTTACCCGAATTGAGGTATGTCTTTTGCTTAAGTTGTGAACTCTTTTGTAAAGAAGTAACAGTGCTCAGGCTGATGCAGTAACATGTTTGTCTCCAGGGTCTGAGAGCTTTCCTTCCGAAAGCTGAGATGATGAGTCGAGCCAGTAGTTTCATGGATTTAAAACAAAATGTAAGTTAAGAACCATTTTGAGTTATTATTATTTCATCTATAAGTAAAGCGGGTTCTGCGTCTGCATGCTGCTTTGGGGGGATTGTGGGATTTAGATTTTTTCAAGCTGGTAATTTATACATAATCTTAATTTAGGTAATCAACTTTGGTTTGTTTTTGTTCACAGTAAAGCTCCTTTTGATTTTAGTGCAGGTTGGTCGTCAGATGTTTGTTTGCATTAGCAGGATAGATGAAGAGAAGAATGATCTGATAATTAGTGAGAAAGAAGCTTGGGTCTGTTCTCTACTTCAAACATTCCTCTCATTTTTTTTGCCATTACTTGAGAAATTCTGTGATTAGAGTGAAAATGCTGGATGTGGTTCTGCCTTCTTTTCATTCTGAATATATTCTTATGCAGGACATGTTACACCTCAAAGAAGGGACTCTTTTAGATGGAACCATTAGGAAAGTTTTTCCATATGGAGCACAAGTGAGGATTGGTGAGACAAATAGAAGGTATGTATAATGTGATGACTTTAGGTGTCCTACAAAATTTTAGACTACAAAATTGTGTATTGATTATTTCACATGTAGCTCAGTATAAAATAAATAGTCTTCACTTTTGAATGCAATTTATGATTACCCATTAGCTTTTCGTTGATCATAATCTGAACAATGCTAACATAGATTTTTTTTTCTCTTTTTGCTCTGAACTACTTCATAAGACAGCATATGCAGAGTAGTATGCATTTCCTGGGATTCTTTATTTTCATGAATAAAATAATGCTATTCATCAATTTAAAGATATGATTTCTGAAGTAGTGGATGTAATGCATATGTGAAACAATAGAGATATTTACCAACACCCAAATGAATGAATGTTCATTTTTTTGGGATTGGACTTGGCAGTTTTATCGCACAAAGAATTGATGTCAACCTTTTTTATCTGTGGGCACCCAATCTTACAAGAAGGACCATTAATTTAGGCTTGAGATCACTTTTTGTCCATGTGTAGAAGAGCTAGACACTTAACCTAATATGTTAAAATCAGGTCTATTGAATTTAATCATAAACATAACTGCATTAAATAAGAATATGTGAGAAATACATAATTGACATTTGAATCATGCTGCTAATTAGAATAGATGCCATCTCTTTTCTGTATAATGTTGTTCTGTGGTTTCAAATAAATTCCCTGTGAACTTTCATGTCATTGATCCTTCCTGCAATTCTGTTAGTATTATATACCAAGGACTCCATATTATTCAAGTAGAATTTCCTTGTAAGTTATCTTTGCATATTTATGGTTAGTATGTGGTTAGAACAGTTGGCATTGATCTGAGGTACATTAGTGTTCTTCTTTCAGACCCAAAGGAATTGATGTGTTAATTTTGTTTTAAAGCACGTTGCTCCTGCCCAGATCCCTAGTATTCAAAATTGCTCATCGAATGTTTGTGACGTCGTATGGCATTGTACAGATTATGTGCTGAATCCGTAATGTGCTTATTAAACCCTTTCTTTGTAGTGGATTGCTACATATATCAAACATTACTCGAGCTCGTATTAGCTCTGTGGATGATGTTCTAAAAGTGGGTGAGAAGGTTAAAGTTCTTGTGGTCAAGTCAATGTTCCCTGACAAAATATCTCTTAGGTAAGCAAATATAGATAATTTTCTATCTTTTTCTTTCTTATTATTGGATTGATAGAACCTCTGAGGGAGTTTATTGTGTCACAAACAGTATTGCAGATCTAGAAAGTGAACCTGGTCTGTTTCTTTCAAATAAGGAGGTAATTTCCCATTCCCGCCAATCCAGTCTCTACACTTTCAAAATTCAGACAGGCACTAAATCAGTCTTTTCATTTGCCAGAAGGTGTTCTCTGAGGCTGAAGAGATGTCTAAACAGTATAGGCAAAGGCTGCCAGCCGTCTCCCGGACATCTGAATCCTTCCCAGCTAATGTACTCCCTTTTGATGATGAGCCTAAATTGTATGCAAACTGGGAATGGTTCAAGTTCGAACAAGAACAAGATCTAGAACCAAACTGCACTGACATTAGTACCCCCTGACTGTTTGTGTCAAGCAATCTGATAACCTTCTTATTCCCAGCTTGCTGACTATCTATGCATGCAGCTGGAGAAGGCCGGACAAACACTTGCCACCTTTTCAGTTGGTAAAGTCGCGCCGGAGTTTCTGTTGTGGGCTTACTCCGATGTCAGATGGAAGTTCAGCTACTCTAGAACCAAGAAAACACCTTCAAGGACTATGCCCTTAACTTCTCGTAGCAATTCATGCTTCTGTACTTGAACCTTGAGAATTTGATGTGCTTCTATTTTGGGATGAAGGAATCATTAGCTTATTGCCATTGATCAATGTAGATGGTTTAAACTGAGAATTCTCCTAAAATCATTTATTTTTATTCTTTTTATGAATGACAAGGTCCAGTCTTAGTGAAAATGGGGCCTTCTTGCACTATAATTTTTTTAATTATTTTTTTAAGAATAAATTATATAATAAAAATAAAAAAACTAAAAATTATTATTAATAATTTTAATAAAAAATATTTATTAAAAAAATCTAGAGATTTGAGATTTTTTTTAATCCTTTATTTAATTACATGTAATGCATTTAAAAACTCAATGATAAGATAATATTATGTCGATAGGATAATAATATATTATATTAAATAAAAATTTAAAATATTATTTTTTTAAATTTGTGGGGCCTATTATAAAACCAAATTTATAGCTTATCATAAATTAAGAATTATAGTTTAAAACACATTAAATTTTCAAGATTATAGTAGTCTATAATATAATAGTAAATGAAAATTATAAATATAATTCTTTTGAACAAAAACATAAATTGTGGGGAACCTAAAAAATTATGGGGTCTGTTATAAGATCAAATTTATTGTATAGTGATATTTTTATAAATTAAGTTTTATAGTTTTAGTAAACACTTAAAATTTGTATGATTATAATTATGCGATTGGATAATAGTAGATAAAAATTTTAAATATAATTAAAAAAAATGAATTATGGCACCTTAGAAAATTTCGGCCACTATTATAATACAAAATTTATTGGATATTGATATATCATATATTATAGTTTAAAAAGCAGTTATGAAATTTAAAATTATAATTATTCTGATAAAACAATAACTAAAAATATCAAATATAATTAAAAAATGATGCCCTGTAAAATTGCGGGACCCTAGACAAAGCCCTTGATCGTCTTTGCCTAAAACACACATAACCACTGAGAAGGAATTTAAAAATAGTACTGGATCCAAATGTACATTATATGAATAATATATGAACAATACTTGAGCATGGGTGAACATTGCATGAATAGTATATGAACATTGCATGTACAGTACATAAAAACAGTATTGCTAGGGGAAGGAATTGAACAGATGACCTCCTTTTTTTTACATTTTGATGTCATACCACTGAGCTATTCAATAATTGACGAGAGCTATTATATATGATTTTACTGCTGCTTTTTTATCTCACAATTTGTGTAACATTTGGGGATGTCAAGTAACAAGCTTCATGGGAGGTCGATCATGATTAAAAGATCTCAGCTTCAACTGCTATTTGAATTAAACTTTAGTCATTCTTTAACATGTAGAATTCCAAAAAAATTTATATTAAAGTAAATTTTATGATATTTTCTACCAAATAAGTAAATATTTTTTATAACTTTTCATTGAAACGAAATTATAAAAACTTTTCTAATACAACATTCATTTTTTTAGTGATGTTATCAACTAAAGTCAAACCATTTTTACAAACGTATGTATATAGTATATAGTTTACAAATATACCATGTAATCTAATATTACCGAAGACAACAATATTTGCATTAGATGAATCAATTAACTTGTAAAATCCAAAATATCAACTCAACTATTAATAGAATGAACTCAAATGAGCCAAAACCTCTATCCATTCAAATGAGCAATCCAAAATTGATCCTATTTCCTAATTGGAACAATCTCTTTTGTGCACTCAAATTCTAAGTTAGAAACAATCGGATCTGGATCCGAAAAGGAGATCCGATAACATATCGGATCCAGATTTTACTTCCCCACTCTTTATCGGGTCTCGGCCGTTAACTTAACACACTCAAATTCTGGTAGCCGTCAGATCATTGTTCAACGGCCGAGATTCTAAGAACTGACACCCCTGGGGCAAAAGAGGACAAAAGGCCAATAGCCCCACCCTCTCACACCATCCCATCTCTTCGATCTTCGCCAGCACCCCTCTCTTTGCTCGCGCTCCCCCTCGAGAAACCCTAGCTTCGTCGTGCTCCACCTCTCCCTCCTCACCCCGGCGCGGCTCTCTACGCTCCCTCCGGATCCGCTTCCAGGCCTTCTCTTTGCCGTCGATCGCCTCCTCTCGTTCTCCGCGTCGCGCGCCGCACTCGCCGCCCGCTGCCGGCATCGCCAGCACGCAGGGCTTCCGAAGTTCGAAGAAAGACAAGATTATAGTCTTGAAGGCTCGCGAGACGCTGAGGAGGACCCCATTTTGAATATATACATCATTTAGTGTCGCAGCTGTTAGAGGGTTCTTCTTTGCTTCGTGGCTGTTTCCTTGGTGCAGAGGAAGGATTTGGATTGCCGGTGAGTATTCAATCAAATTGCATTTGGTGATTCTTTTGTAATATTAGCATTCTCTTATCTGGGTTTTGAAGAGATCACTGCTGATTAGCCCACTGGCGGTACTGTTTGTAAGGATTCTTGTTTACTTTCTCTCTATTTATTTATCATGCGTATATCTGGATATTCTTGACATTTTAATGAGTATTTAGGGTTTAAGGTAGCATTCATGCAATGCTAGAGTTTGAGGGAATTTGAATGGGTTTAGTATCTGTATAGGGTTTGGCAGATGAGCGTCAAGTAACATGGTTTTTGAAGATGACATTTTTATCACCACTGCTTATGTGAGCGGAGCTTCAAAGGAACTGTTGAATTAGATAGTTATTCGGGGGAACAACATACAATCTTGCAGGCTATATAAAAAAAATTATTATTAAAAGTTAATACATAGCCTCTCAAGATTTATGTGAAAAGAGATTATATAGCTATAATTACTGGCACCTGGACCTCACTGATAGTCCATGTTGGCCTAGGTCATGCTTTGTGAGGCATATCTGAAATTATGTGGCAATGGCCCACGTAAACTTTCTATAATAAGCTCTTATGGATTTTTTTCCCTTGTTGGGTAATTATTATTTTGTCGTTACTGTCGATTGTACATTGCTTGTTGGCTTGGCATTTGTGTTTAGAATTGCTCCAAATATGCTACAGTGAAATATTTTATTGTTTACTTGCTGCAAGCCTTATGCATAAAAATGACAGGGAAACTTTTCTAATCGGTATAGGAGTTAGAAAATTAAGGCCTCATACTTCAGCAGTACACTTGCAATTGTCAATATTTGTGTGACCTTTACCAACTTCAAGATTTCTCTACTTTGCATTCCACCCATGTGCTGTAATAGGATATTTTCTAGTGAACTGCAATAACCTTGTGGAGCATATTTTCAATTATGAAGAACTCTGTCTGAGGTGCAAAAATCATAGTTTACTTGACATTTAAGTTAATTATGACTATCATGGTTGTATTGCGGCTTCTAAATGGAAGTTTCAAACTGAGAACAATGATGAGACTAGCCTTTCAATTTCATCTTCAATCTTAACTCTGGAAGAATCTCTTTCATGGTTGTGAAATAGTCCAAAATCTCAATTGATAAGCCATAAACAAATATGTGTAGTTTGAACTGCTAGAAATCCAATGTCAATGCGGTGCAGTGATGGGGTAGTTGCTTCTGCCAGTGGATGTCAAATCAGTTCACTAGTTAGTGCAGCTGTTAACTGCAGGCATGATCTTTTAGCACTGGATTAAGTAAGACTGGCTGCCATCAGTGACTTGCTGTGGAATAAGAGAAGGCAGGATGTGAGCAAGGATCTAAGGAGATGCTGAGTAATCCTTTAAGTATATGTCATTTTCAACCTGATTGTTTCATCAAGGTCGTGGGTTAAGTCTCTCTCTCTTTACTTCTATCTTGGCTTCATCCTTTAGAACCCACATTAATGGCACTTGGTCACTGACCCTTTTAACCTTTAACTCATGATGAGGAGAAACTGAAGTAGGGAATTAGGAAAATCTGTGGTTTTTGGAATCAAGATTCTCACTGAGATTGATTTTGGTTATTGACAACATTCTCATGTGCAAATCTAAATTAGTTGTTTTTAAGCTTTATAATATAATTATAGCGGTTCAAGCTTTGTATTTTTGGAAAATGGGAGAGATTTGAAGGGAATAAAGTGAAATTGGGCAACATTCAATATAAGGATCACAAGGATAAGAATGTGAACTATGCTCGGTTACTTCATATATAAGGAAACAACCCTATATATGGGTGTTTCCTTTTTTTTTTATCTCTTTCAACTTCTGTTTCCTGCGTGGAGTTGGTTCTGCAGAACCTAAGGCCGCTTGTTAGCAATCACCCCCTTTTGGTATATGAGTTGACTGTTTCTCTAGAAACTGAACACATCCTCTGGTGGATTATGGGACTGCATGTTCATTTTGTAGATTTTTTTTTTTAAAGAATAAATCAGATGAAACCTAAACCAGATATATGAAATAACCCAGCTCATGTAACCACAGATATAGTACAACAAATGTGGATCTTGTGAACTGTTATTTTGTCAAATAGCTTGAGAACAATGGTGTTTCTAGTAAGAATATTAACCTAATCCAAGCAACATTCTAAACTCTTATCACTATAACATTCTGAAATCTGTGATTGTATAACAATGGATATCTGGCAATACCAATGCAATTTGTATGTATGGTATGGTAATGTGAATGATTGAATAAGGCAGATTGCTCTGTTAAGGAAACATTCTTATGTGAGCATCATCTAGTAATATCTGCAACTGGTTTAGCTGGTTAAGATCTCACCTTAAATTGAACAAATTGCTTACAGAGCTTCTTCTTTTGTATGATTGACCAGGCTAATTCCTTGTTATTATTTTACAAGTTATGATGCTGCTGCATCTTAAAATAGGTCAAGGTTTCTCATCTATACCTCATTACTTTTTTTTTCTCTTCTTTTAGCTGTTAAACAACACTTTTTCTGAAATTAATAACACCTGACTGTGTTTTTGTTTGTCCTGATGAATAGTTATCCTGCTACATGCAACATACATCAGGATGTAGGGCCAGATAACGAAGTAATGGCCTCAAAGGGTCCTAGATCAAAGCTAGATCATGACACAAGAGCCAGACGCCAAAAGGTTGGTTGATGGAACTCTTCAATTCGCACTCATTCATTCATTCTTCTTATGTTGCTTTGCCTTTTTAGGGTAACTTCGATAGCTTATTGTTCATTTATTATTGGTGTAATATATGTGGTTTGCAATAGCTCCCATAACATTCCTGCTTGTGGATGGTTCACTTTATGATCTCAATGTTCATTGTTTATTTTGTTTTGAGATATGTGAGGATATGTGCCTGAAGGTTGTATTTTAGAGCAGTGTGAAATATTATCAGATCTTTTAATAGTAGGTGAGGTTTGGAATTTATTGTGGTGATCTTTGAAATTGACTCGAAAAGTAAAGCATGAGCAGACGAGCAATATATTGCGATTGTACATCTGGATTTTTTAGCAACTTCCACCAACTTTGAAAGATATTGCAATTCTTCTGCTGTTGCTTTTCTCTGATTTAACTAGTGCTTTCTAACTCTCTGACCTCTTCTTCACCATGAGAATATATATATTTTCTTGATCCTATTCTGGTCTTCTCCTAAAATTAAAGGTATTGGTTAGTTCACTGGCACCATTTATCATTGGTTTATTATTTATATATTTATTCATTTCCGGTTTAGGCTCTTGAAGCACCCAAAGAACCACCTCGACCTAAGGCTCATTGGGACCATGTTTTGGAAGAAATGGTTTGGCTATCAAAGGTAATGTACCATATCATCTTAAAATACCTAAAATGATTATTGGAGAAAGTTGTACTTACCTGCTATGAAGTTTGAAAAATTGTTAATTCTTATCATTGCATAACTTACTGTTTGCAGGATTTTGAGTCCGAAAGAAAATGGAAATTGACGCAGGCCAAGAAGGTCGCTGTAAGAGCCAGTAAGAGCATTCTTGAGCATGCAACAAGAGGAGAAAAGAAAGTGAAGGTTTGGCGGCATTGCCACTAAGGATTTGTTGATGATAATGATTGGGAGATTGCATACCAAATTCTTCATTTATTCTATCTTTTTATTGATTGGGTATGTTATGTTGATAATATTCAGGAAGAGGAACAACGAATGAGAAAAGTTGCAGCTAACATTTCAAAGGATGTGAAGAAATTTTGGATGAAAATAGAGAAGCTGGCAAGTCCATTTTTGTGAATGCTGGAGATTGCACTCCATTGTCTTTCATGCTTGAATTTGAATTATGTTTTTCATTTGTGATTTGTTGTTTTCTGCAAATTTAATAGGTTCTGTACAAGCATCAACTCGAGCTGGAAGAAAGAAAGAAGAAGGCATTAGATAAGCAGCTTAATTTTCTTCTAGGTCAAACTGAAAGGCAAGTATCACATCCTTGACCAAGGATCAATTTCTTGATCAGTAATTTTCCTTGTGGTGATTAAGTTTTTGGTTTCATAATTTCAACCAGTGATTGATCATTGATGCATTGCTCCCTTGTTTGTTTAACTGCCAGGTATTCGACCATGTTAGCTGAAAACCTTGTAGATAAACCCAATTCTTTTAAACAAGCTCCTGTAGATAGTGGAATAGAACAAACATGCATATTGGATAGGGAAAGGGATAAAAATGGCCTGACAGAAAGCACTTCAGAGCCTGGTATGTGGTAGTTTGGTTTTTTGTTTGTTTGGTTGTTTTCGGCATTGTTGTCTTAATATGTCTTGCAACTCATGAGTGATTGTGCTCATTCCCTCTGTGCAGTAAACCATTTAGAAAAAATGGAAAGTGATGATGATTATGGTTTGCAATCTGAAGAAGAACCGGTAAGTTATCTTTTATTCCTTACTGATGATACATTCTCTGTAACTTATTTATTCTGATCTCAGCTGTATATAGTGTGTTCTTTATTCTAGCTTTATCAACCTAAACTTCACCATTGTAGTGTATGTTCTGTAGTTAGAGATGCATATTTCTCTTTTTTGCTTTATATATGATTGATCATTAATGAAGAATGCCGAATCAGTTTTACTGGAAGAAACTGTTCTGCATGTTTTTGGTAACATAAAAAATCTGAAGGTTAGGAACATTTTTGCGAGCCTATATGTTTAAATTTGATGTCTGCAACTTCTCACCAAATGCCAGAACTTGACTACATCTGAGCTCAATATTTCTTGTAGTCTTCGTGGCCACCTGAATTGGCTAGTTTTGGCTGAATGGTTGATGATGTTGAAGGAAATAATTTCTTCAATAAAGAAAGAAGAGCCAAAAGAAAGAGAAAAATATTGCATGATAATTAGAACCAAAACATGATTGATATAAAAATGGTTGGAGATGTGTATATTGCCACATTCTTGACTGTGAACTGAGATGATCGTTTGGGCATTGTGTTCTCTATTGTTATTTATTATGAGACAAAAATGTCAAGGGATCAAGAACTAGAGGAGTTTAATGAGTTCATGTTTATCAGTGTGTGCTTGGTGAGCAGATGGCTTGTGTCTTCTTTGAATAACCTGAATGATTTAAGGAATATTTAGCATTTTGATTGGACTTCAGTCCAATGAGAAAAAGGATTTGCAGTGCCAAATTAAAATAAATACCTTTGGTTGTTGATCATTTGCTGTGTCTTTGATTCTATGCTTTCTACACAGAGGTGCACTCCTTGTGCGTGGCTGCCATTTATATTCTTGAAAGCTCTCATCTACAAGTGTTCTTATCTTCTAGATATGCTAATGCTGCAATTGGGCAGAATTTTTTACTAGTGTATTGGATGAAATATGCAGTTCAATAAAAGCATGACCCATTTCTGAAATGGATTTCATATTATCTTTTGTCTCCATTGCTGTCCATCCTAATCAGTATCTCCTTATTCGTTCATTTTTGGTTTTCTTTGTAATAGCGAATGAAATAATACCATACCATACTCTAATTTGTTAGGGAGTCCCATTCTTGCTATAGATGTTTGTGGCCATCAAATTGATCATGTCTTGTTGCATGCTTTTGCAGGGGGATGATGAGCAAACAATTGATGAAGATGAGGCTCTCATAACTGAAGCAGAGCAGGAAGAAGAATTAGCTGCTTTGCAGAATGAGGCTGATCAACCACTTGAGGAGATTCTCAAAAGCTACATGAACAACACAGGTGAATACATCCATTTTTGTCATGTTTTAAAATTTTTGCAAAGATTTTTATGTGTATTTTTTGTTTATACTATGGGAACCATCTTCCGGGATCATGATCAGTTTAAGCATTCTCAGTGAGCAGGGAAGTCAGTCCAGAAGGGGTTCAAAATGTCACTGAACCAGTTATGAAGCCAAAAGATCACATTAATGGTGAGAAAGATACCCATTAGTTGAATTTCCTCATTAGAGGGATTTATAATGTTGTTTTTCTGATTTCGTAGATTCATGGAACCAAGTAAATGGATCGAAACATGCTGAGGAATCAGTTGATGCTGCTCATCAAATTACAAGCGTTGAGGAGCATCACTCTCTTGACAGGACAATTCAAAACAGAAAATTGCTCAATTCCAATCATCTGCATCATGTAAGTTGGGCACCATCTTCTTTGCTTACAGATGGCAAAAATGTTTTTCAAGGTATTGAATTGTACTTGTCAGATGGACAGCAATGGTAACAATTCCTGTTTGGAGGGAAACTTCGGTATAAAGAAATTGCAATCTAAATCTCAGCCAACAAATTTGAATACAACAGACAAGGAATATTTGCCTCATAGTTCTGATGATGAAAGGGTAAGGGATCTTTTATATCAATTGGTGCTGCAATTTTGAGTTTGTTTTTCCATTTTCTCCTATAAAAGCAATCTCTTTTTAATCTTTAGAGTTGTGATTTTCATTGATCAAGACAAAGACTGATTAGTTCTTGGCTTAGGTGAAGTATTCTTGGTTTAAGTATGTTTCTGCACTATCAAGATTTGAGAGTTTCTATACATTTTAGATAGTAAACAGGGGGAAAAAATCCCGTCACGAGGAAACTGAACAGTGGTTATGAAAATGTGAAATAAATTGGAGGATTAAGAAATGGTTGAAGTATGCTTGGGTTCATTTTCCAATATCTGAATGATGTTGTTCATTTATAGTGCGTGTGTTAATGGGCCATCTGTCATTTAAATTCATTTGAGAAACTTAGTATAGCTAATGCATTTAATCTCTATGCAAATGGTCATAATAAGGGTTTGGGCTTCTTTTCCTAGAGGTCGTGTTGGAAAGAAACAATTAGTTGTTATTGAGGGATCAAGATCGCTCTAATATGCAGAGGATACAACCATATATCCATTGTTCATCTCATGCAGATGCACATTGAAATATGCTTTTAAAGTGTATGAATGAATCTGTCCTGGGCCAGTAAGTAGGCTTGATAATTTGTCTGCTAATTCAAAACTTTCAAATTGCAAGGAGTGCCATTGCCTAATTTTAGGGTTTGCCTAGTGAGTTCCATTCTATTTTCACCAATAATTAATCTAAAACGTATTTTCAGGATGATGAGACAACATTGTCAGAAGAGGAAAAATTGGCAGATGAAGAAGCACAAAATCCTCTAGATGAGGTAAAGAGGTTATCCTTACCCATTTTGCTTGTTTGACTGATATATCATCTGTTTTGTTTCTTCATGGTACTTTATGTTCTATATTTTCTAGATAAGCAAATATGTCTTAATCATCAATACACATGCATAGTCTGGGTGTTCCAGATTGAGTACCTGACAATTGATCTTAATGGAAGATCAGTTTGCTTTATTTCTCTTCTCAGCCTCTCTCATGTCCTCATGGTGCGGATACAACATTCATATATAGTTTAGAGAGTTTTTCTACTCTTAATGATTTTCATATATATATATATATATGCAAAGATACTTTTCAACCTACTGTTGATTGCCTTGTTTATCCTAAATATAAATGGGGCCTATTTTTCTAGTTTATTTTTAATATATTTATGCAATTAGTTGCTTATATTGCTTTGAGTTTTTACATAATTCTATTCATTCTCCAAATCAGATGCCAGCACACATGCAACATTGCTACAGGATTTCCTCTGTGTCAATGTGAACTTCATTTAACATCTCATGAATTAGGTCATAGCCAAATGATCCCAGCTCTTGGTATCATTTTCTCCTATGATAAATTTGTAAATTTTATTATACTCAATTATCTGATTTTAATCACAGTATGTTCCTATCCAAACAAATGATGATATATCCACATTGTTCTAGTTGTTGTTACTTTTTTCAGTCTTGCTGAATAGTGGTGTATATCTTGATGTTGGTGCTTCCAAAATCATATTGCTGGACAAAAAATGTTTTATCATACATATATTGAATTACATTTTGACGCCAAATTGGTCATTTGTTTTATTTTAGATGTTGAATCATTGCAGCAAGATAATTTCTGTTTCTAGATTTCACTGTGTTACCATCTTCTCTTCTGTGTGTGTGTGTGTGTCTGCACTGCAAGTTATGCAGTATTCTTTTAAAATAACGTTCATGTTCAACATTTACTTTGCATAGATCAAGTTACTTGAAGCAGAAAGCGAAGTGCCTCTTGCTGAACTGCTTGCAAGGTATAGGAAGGTAGGATTGTTTCTTCTTCTTCTTGGATTTTTTTTTTTTTGACTTCTATCAGTTTTAATTTATATTCTGGAATGCATTCCAATTATGATCACGTTTTGTCTTTTAGGATGCTGAAGCTGTTCATAACTCTGCTGAATCTGAATGTGCTTGCTCAAGTTCGGATGATCTAGTAGATAAAGTTGCAAATCAGGATTTTCAATGCAAAACTTCATATGGCCCATCTAATGAAGATCCACTTGACTTAGAAAATTCTGCTCAACTCAATGAGGGAGATGTTCACATTGATGAAGTAGAAGTGGAGAACAATAGCATACTAGAAAGGAGGGAGGGAGAGGATATAATTGCTGATGCTGCTGCTGCCGCAAGATCAGCACAACCAACGGGTAACACTTACTCAACAACGAAAGTCCGTACAAAATTGCCTTTCCTTCTAAAGCATTCTCTACGCGAATACCAGCATATTGGTTTGGATTGGCTGGTTACAATGTATGAAAAGAGGCTCAATGGAATTCTAGCGGATGAAATGGGTTTGGGAAAGACAATCATGACCATTGCGCTTTTGGCACACTTAGCATGCGAGAAAGGAATTTGGGGTCCTCATCTCATTGTAGTACCAACCAGTGTCATGCTTAATTGGGAAACAGAATTTCTGAAATGGTGTCCTGCTTTTAAAATACTGACATACTTTGGGAGTGCAAAGGAAAGAAAGCATAAACGTCAAGGCTGGTTGAAGCTGAATTCCTTTCATGTATGCATCACTACGTACAGACTGGTTATACAAGATTCAAAAGTATTCAAGCGAAAGAAGTGGAAATACCTTATCCTAGATGAAGCTCATTTAATAAAGAACTGGAAGTCTCAGAGATGGCAAACACTATTAAATTTTAATTCAAAGCGTCGGATTTTATTGACAGGGACACCGCTGCAAAATGACCTCATGGAACTCTGGTCTTTGATGCATTTTTTGATGCCTCATATTTTTCAGTCGCACCAGGAATTTAAAGATTGGTTTAGTAATCCAATATCTGGGATGGTTGAGGGTCAAGAGAAGGTTAACAAAGAAGTTGTAGATAGGTTGCACAATGTCCTTCGACCTTTCATACTGAGGAGGCTGAAACGAGATGTTGAGAAACAACTTCCGAAGAAGTTTGAGCATGTTATTTATTGCAGGCTTTCGAAAAGGCAAAGAAATCTGTATGAAGATTTCATTGCCAGCTCAGAGACACAAGCAACACTAGCAAGTGCAAATTATTTCGGCATGATAAGTGTTATAATGCAACTCCGTAAGGTTTGTAACCATCCAGATCTCTTTGAAGGTAGACCTATTATAAGTTCATATGACATGGCTGGTATCAACATGCAACTGAGCTCATTGATTTCTACTATGTTCTCACCTGGTCCATTTTCTGAAGTTGATCTCAAAGGATGCAATTTCGTCTTCACCCAGCATGACTTTAATATGACTTCTTGGGAGACTGATGAAGTTGCAGCGATTGCTTCTTCTTCAAAATTTCTAATTGATTCTCATGCAAAGGCTTCAAATCAAGCTCTGTTTTACATTAAAAAAAATGGCATCGAAAAGTGTAATTATGAATCAAACATATTTGAAGAGTTTCATAAGGCTCTTTTGGAGGAAAGGTTGAAAGAGTCAAAGGCAAGGGCAGCTACAATTGCTTGGTGGAATTCTCTCCGATGCAAAAAGAGGCCAATATATGGAACTGATTTAAGGGAACTTGTTACTGTCAAGCATCCTGTTGTTAATGTTCATGATCAGAAGAATAATCCCTCATGTTACTTAGATTTCTCATCCAAACTAGCTGACATTATCCTATCTCCGGTTGAGCGCTTGTTGGTGTTTGTTGGGCTGCTTGAGTCTTTTATGTTTGCAATCCCTGCTGCTCGAGCCCCTTTTCCCACTTGTTGGTGCAGTAGAGGAAGATCCCCTGTTCTTTTTGAACCATCTTACATTGGCAGATGCACAGAAGTCTTTGCTCCTCTTCTGACACCTATCAGGCCTGCCATTGTTCGAAGGCAAGTTTATTTCCCTGATAGGCGTCTGATACAATTTGACTGTGGAAAGTTGCAGGAGCTTGCTATCTTACTAAGGCGATTGAAATCTGAAGGCCACCGGGCATTAATTTTTACACAGATGACAAAAATGCTTGATATCTTGGAGGCTTTCATTAATTTATATGGTTATACATACATGCGTTTAGATGGTTCCACACAACCGGAAGAGAGGCAAACACTCATGCAGCGGTTCAATACAAATCCGAAATTTTTCCTTTTCATTTTATCCACTCGTAGTGGAGGTGTGGGAATTAATCTAGTTGGGGCAGACACAGTTATCTTCTATGACAGTGACTGGAATCCTGCTATGGACCAACAAGCACAAGATAGATGCCACAGAATCGGACAGACACGAGAAGTGCACATTTATCGACTTATTAGTGAGAGTACTATTGAGGAGAACATTTTGAAGAAAGCAAATCAGAAGCGAGTCCTAGATGATTTGGTCATACAAGGTGGTAGCTACAACACAGAGTTCTTTAAAAAGCTGGATCCAATGGAATTATTCTCTGGCCATAGAGCCCTACCTCCTGAAAATTTACATAAAGGGACCTCTGAAATTCCTGAACTTTCTCATAGTACAATGGGAGCAGATTTATCTAATGCGGATGTTGAAGCTGCTATCAAACATGCTGAAGATGAAGCAGATTATATGGCTCTTAAAAGAGTTGAGCAGGAAGAGGCTGTGGATAATCAAGAGTTCACTGAGGAGGCAATTGGGAGGTTAGAAGATGATGATTTACTTAATGAGGATGATATAAAGGCTGACGACAGGGGCCATGAGGAACAGGGCTGCTGGGCTTCTGTTACAAGCAAGAACACTGATGTCACCACCCCATTTGAGGGTGGTGAAAATGAAGAAAATGCTTTGGCATTGGCTGAGGGTGATGAAGACATTGACATGTTGGCTGATGTGAAGCAAATGGCAGCTGTGGCTGTGGCAGCTGGTCATGCAAGCTCATCATTTGAAAATCAGCTTCGACCAGTTGATAGATATGCAATGAGGTTTTTGGATCTCTGGGATCCAATAATAGACAAATCTGTAATAGATCTTCAGGTTAATCTTCAGGAGGAAGAGTGGGAGCTTGATCGAATTGAGAAACTCAAGGATGAGTTGGAAGCAGAAATTGATGAGGACCACGAACCTTTCCTATATGAAAGTAAGTATATTTCCTGTTGCTTATTGTTGTGCTTTCATACATAATTTTGTCTGATGAACTGCCAATCTGATTGTTCCCTTGTGTCTGTTTAATTTGAATTAAGATTATGTTTCATTAGGTTGCTCTTTTTCTGTTCAGTATTTTTGGCTGGTTGATTTGTTCCATTCTATGTTCTTAATTTTTTTTAGTCAATTCTCCAAGCCTTCTGGGATGTTTCAAGTTTATGACATGTGCATTTCATTTTATCTCAACATAGCTGTTTTGTTATTACTTTCTTTCAAGTTTATGAGTATCTTCACTTGCAGGATGGGATGCAGATTTTGCAACTACAGCATACCGGCAGCATGTAGAAACTTTAGCTCAGCGTCAGGTTTGGCCGGACAATTTTACTTTCATTATTTTTTATGTCTCTGGAATTATTATTATTATTATTATATTTTATTTTATTTTATTTTATGTTGTTGGTAGTTGATGGAAGAACAAGAATGCGAAGATCAAATGGAAAATGATGGTGGAGATGAAAATTGTGATGTGGCTAGGTACCAAGATTTTTATTCTAAATATTCCAAATTTCCATTTCATGCTGTTTTCATTCTTTTTCATTTAATGCCCTTGGCTATGTTTTTGAAATCAACTTTTGCACTAGATTGTTTGTAAACTCGAATAAAAATAAACATTGTCTTCTTTCCAAATTTGCTTTTGTCAAAGATCTTTGCACATAATTTGTGCTGTTGGTGATTGGTGTGTGGTTCTTATTTATCTCTTGTTATGCCCAAAGCCTGAAACTTTGCTGTGCCTAATACTGTATATTCATCTATTGAGTTGCTTTCATTTTATAGGAGGGAGGCTTCTGATGAACGCAAGCAGAAGTCAAAAAAGAAACAGAAGAAGACAAAGTTCAAATCTCTGAAGAAAGGACCTTTAGCATCTGAACTGGACACAGTACATGAGGAACCTTTGTTAGATTTTATTTCTGATGATGACAAGGCACATTCTCTGGGGTTCACCAGTCCTGAGTCACCACCATGCTCACCTGTCAAGAAAAAGAGGAAGAAGGCTACACCTGCACCCTACGAAGAGAGTTCAAAGAAAAATTCAAAGAAACGAAAGAGAACTGCTGACTGCAACCATGTTATAGCCAACTCGTTTGTGAAGCAACATGTACAAACAAAGGACTTGGATATTGGGGAGGGAATTAATGATTCTGACCTCAGGCCATCTAGCCGAGTGAAGGTTGGTGGCAAAGTCTCCATCATAACTATGCCTGTGAAACGTGTTTTGGTGGTCAGGCCAGAAAGGTTAAAAAAGAGAGGACATGTTTGGTCAAAAGATTGCTTTCCACCACCAGATGCTTGGTCATCAAGTGAGGATGCCATGTTGTGTGCAGCTGTACATGAGTATGGCACAAACTGGAGTCTTGTTAGCGATGTTCTTTATGACATTCCTGGTGGTGGATATCATAGAGGGAGGTTTCGCCATCCTGTACATTGTTGTGAGAGATTTCGTGAGCTATTTTTTAAATATGTTACGTCTACCACAGACAATTCGAACACTGAGAAGATCAATTCTTCAGGATCTGGGAAGGCTCTCCTTAAAGTAACTGAGGTAAATATATTGCCTTTTTGTTGTTTATAATGTCTGCTTGAGTTCAAGAATCAACTCTGATCCTATAAACTAATAGCTAATTGATATTGTAATGGATATGAAAATCAAGCTCTGTGCCAATATTTAAGTGCCAATATTTAAGTACTGTTCATAAGTTTCTTTTTACTGCTTTTTCCTATCACAGGCCTTCCATGTCAGGCTAAAACATAGGTAACAGATTTTGCATAGTTAATCTTTCTAATGTAATTATATCATCTACATGTAATGCTGATTTTGTGGACAAAATCTACTAGCTATGTAGTTCTCACTGTCTTCATCTATTCCTGTATATATATATGTATATTGACACACACATTTATCATATAGAGTTGGAGATTCAAATTAACACAGTTAGCTGCAATTTATCATGGAAACCTTCTACTTTTGCTTCAAGAAAGAAACTGAACGTAGTCTAAGCTAATGAATGGGATGATTGGGAAAACTTCAAAATAGGAGAGAGGGAGAAAAGGAATTTGATATGGGCTTATAGATGTTTACTTGATCTGTGGTTTGGTTTTTGTTCTGTTTAATTGAGATTGGAATTAGTTTATTACTGCTTGTAACATGAACTTCGAGATTTTGAAGTATTTTATGTGAAACTAAAGGATTCACCTTTTAAACCTGATCAGAAATTGATGTTTTATTTGGCACTACAAATTAAACCATTGGATACCTTCTGCAGTAACTTTATTTACTGAATGGGATTTTGGTTGAATTAGCCTATGTTCTTGTGTTTTTAGACACTCTATTGTCCATGAATTATTTGTCTCACACTTGTTTTAGTCTTTTAAAGTAAATGTCACTTTGACAACTAAAAGGAAGAATTTTGCAGGATCATGTACGGACATTGCTAGCAGTGACCAGCGAGCTGGCTGACAATGAGTTGCTTCTTCAGAAACATTATGTTGCTGTGCTTGCTTCTGTATGGAGGGCTAAGTACCGCACTGATCGATGTCAAACCGTGTCTTCTCAAAATGGCTTTCATTCAAATAGGTTTCTAGGGTATTTATCTGGAAGAATGCCTAGAAGACTGACTGAGAACTCAAACTTGGTGGGTTTAAGGAAGAGCATGAAGCTCATACTGATGGCCCTTAATGATGCAGATAAGAGGGGGAATCAAGGAGAACTACCAGTTTCTAGACAAACAGAGGCTCCTGCTAGAGATCAGTTGGATTTGACATTAGACTTCCCTGTTGACAAAGAAAACCAAGAAAATGATTTCCCACCAACCATTACCGTGTCTATTTCTGAGGATGATCATCCATCACAGTCAGCAGAAGGAACTCATGAGTCAACGCTGCTATCTGAACATTCTGTCAGAGTTGCTGAGAATCGATTGAGGTATGCAAATTTCCTAGATGTCTAAATTGTTCCTTTATTATGTCCTTTGCTTTTAATTTATAATCTCCTACTTAGGTCCTCTTCTATGTTTTTACAGTGTGAACTGTAAGAAATGCCTTTTTGTAGTTTGTCTCTTGTATCTTCAACCTTTACAAAGAGCTGTTGACATATGGAATCCCATGGATCATACCTTATATGGTGCACCATTGCTAAATTGGACTCAAGCGTCTTATAGCCCCAGATTGATTGTATGCAAATTCTTTAGATTTGTTAGCTCTTCATTCTATTATATGGAATCCTGTGGACCATTTCTTATATGGTGCACCTTTGCCAAATTAGACTCAAGTGTCTTATAGCCCCAGATTGATTGTATGCAAATTCTTTGGATTTGTTAGCTCTTCATTCTATTTATATGCTTTTACGTAGCAGCTGGTTAATGAAATTTTCTTCCCCTGTAATTTATATGAAACCCACAAGCACCGAGTTGTCTGATTTATCTACAAATTTTGTGATTTTGTCAACTTATCATTTAACATTTATGGCTTTACTCGTTATGGAATTCTTTTATTGCCTTCTCATGTATACTTAACCCCTTCTAGAGCCTTCCTTGCGTTTATTTTATCCATTTTGAAGGTAGCTGAGTCTGACAATTCACTGATCCTCTGAGCCAATGTTATATCCATTTTGATATATTCCTTATATTGTTTGCCTTTGATAAAACATAGGAATTCACACTAACTGTTTTAAAATTATGAATTAATTGTGATAGTTAATAATTTTTTTTTTTAAATCTATTATGATATAGGCTGTCATCAGAGGCTTGCTTTGAAGGTGAGGCTCGAGGGTGGGCATCAGCAGCTTTTCCCACCAGTGATGTTGTCAGGTATAAGCCCGGCATGAAGTCTCAATCTCTAGGCAAGCACAAATCTGTTTCAGATTCAGCCAAGCTTCCAAAATCCAAGGTTTTAAGGGTGGCAGAATCAAACGAAGATTGTACTGCCTTGACAAGTGGATCTCTTGCTCCTTCAAGTATTATGGATTGTCCCAGCTCACCTTGCCATAACAACTCATGGGATGATGATCTTGGCACCTCCTTCACTATGGATGTGCCTCTGCAAGACACTACTGTCCCACATGAGTTTGATCCAAATTTCATCACAGGCCTGGAAGACCTTGGATCGTTACTGAATATTACAGATGTCGGATGAGGTTTAGTGAGCTGTGTTTGAGCTTATGTATCTCATTCAGAAAAACCATCTGCACCCAGAAACTGGTCGGTTTTGAGCATTTTGACAACAATTTTGCAACTGATCTGCTAATTGGACTTTTACAGGTCAAAAGACAGATGGCAAAGCACAGGGAAACATAAAGACTTGCATTTTTCATGCTGGTTGGATGGTATGGGATGGGGTTCTGGCTGCTTACATAGAAATGTATAGTAGCGTAGGTTTTAGTGATGTAATATAGTTTTCCCCCTTTTTTTTAATCTCTTTAGGAAAATCTTGTAATTCATTACAACAGTTGATCTGCTTCTTTTCATGAGGAATTTTATACTGGGTTGATGCCCAGAAAAAAAAAAAAAGAGTAAATGTTGGGCGTTTATTTTCTAAATCAAGGGAGATGCCATGCTTTCTTTGTGAAGAGTAGATGACCTGCTCAAACTTTGACTTCTTGTTGAAGGGTAGATTGTGTCCTGAATTTCCAGATTGATGAATGACAAATATATGATCTACAGATTAAAGGAGTTGTTATTGTGAATCTTTCTCTGTTTTCCAGGAGTGGTTTTGTTGGAATGGATTCATACCATTCCTTCTCCATTAGTTTGCTAGGTCAAAACAGCTCCACTGCAGCCTTGCACTTTAAATGCCCTCCGAAGACGACCAGAAGAATCAGAGGCAAAAAAAATCGAGAGGGATGGCACGGCTGCTATTCTCGGGTGTCGCTGCTGGTGGTTCCAGTGATGTTGGCCTCTCTTTCGGGGCATCCCTTATTGTCTGCTCGTTTATAGTGATGGCTTGTGGATCTCACGTATGGTGGCGTCGGCGACGGTGTTCCACATCAGTTATGAGCATTCACCAGGTTCGGCCTGGTGAAGATGGCGATGTTTGTGTCTGGCAGAAGAGCATACTGATGGGCGAGAAATGTCAGCTTCCGGATTTCTCTGGCATTATTACTTATGATTCCGCTGGAAATCTAGTCACTCCTGGACGACCAAGAATGGCTTTATGTTAGCTTGCGGAAGCGCTTGTGCTTGAGAAAGAGAACTATTATGCTAGTGTTATTGAGTGAGAGGAAAATTTAAACCGTTTTCATCATTTCAAATCACTGTATAATTTATTAACTTGAATGAATGCATGGAATTTGAGAGTCTAAACCTTCTCATGCAGATTAAAGGATTAATTTGATATGGTATGCATTAGCAGGGTGCTGTGCAAGTTTGTGACATATCATGCACCATTTGGGCCAACCCTAAGTGTATTAACCAAGAAAATGTATAAACTAAGCATGTAGGGTACCAACTACCAAGCATAGTGCATGACACACAATCATAAAGAAAATTCAATCCTTTTACCTGCAAATGGACCTCCCCAATCTTCTCAATCTACGATTTCCTCAGAATGAGTTGAAAGCCGTTCACGCTCCTGATGTACATTAATGAATTATCATACAAATTTCGATAATTTGTATAGACAATGATCTCACTTATTTGTTGGTGAACGCCTGCATATAATCAGGGAATGAATATTTTTTTGGTTCAAGTCCAGTAAATCAAAATCTATTGAAGATGAATCAGTCTTACCTAGCTCAAAGTTTCAATCCAGCTACATCCAGGTTGCTTGGTCGAGCGAAATCTATTTATACGATTTCTCACATTCTCTACATTATCCCATCTACCAGCTGATCCATAAATGCTCATTAGATGAAAACACGGCATTCGATCAGTTGGATCCTCTGCAAATAGCTTAGTAGCCGCAACTTCAGCTACATCGACATTATAATTTACTCTGCTCCCACTAAGCAGAGAAGTCCATATCACTGAATCAGCCGCAAAGGGCATTGATTCAATTATTTTTCCTGCCTTTTCAACCATACCCATTCGGCATAAAAGATCAATCAGACATGCATAATGGTTTAATCTTGGTGCAATCCCAAAATCACATTTCATAGAATTGAAGTAATGTTCAGCCTCTCTCAAAAGACCATCATGAGTACAAGCAGATAACAAACATAGAAATGTAACATCATCAGGCTTACTGTTAGAGCATCTCATCTTCTCAAACAACTCAATAGCATTCTTGCCAAAGCCGTTGCATGCGAAGCTATAAATCATAACATTCCATGTCACCGTGTCACACTCATCCATCTTGCTAAAGATAGACTTAGCCATTGATATTTCACCGCATTTACCATATGCATCAATTAACAAATTACCAACCACAATGCTCGTATCATGCCCAAGTTTGATAGCCACAACATGGATTTCCTGGCTTGCCGTAAGCAACGATAACTTTGCAGATGCTCTGAGCAGACTTGTTATTATCGGTTCGGTTGGAAACATTGCCGACAATATCATCTCCCGATATAGTTGAAAGGCCTCAACATAGAGTCCATGCTCCACAAAACCAATCACTAAAACATTCCAGGATACATCATCCTTCTGAGGAGATTTGTTGAAGAGTGAATAAGCTTCAGCAACCTTTCCATGTTGCAACAAACCAGATATCATAACATTAAAAGTAACAACATTCTGTTCATGCATCTTGTTGAAATGTTCCCATGCTTTATCTAGCATTCCTTTCTCCATATAACCATGTATCAGAGTTGTGTTCGCAATGGCATCTACATCTAGTTGAGGGATCAAATCGAAAAGTTTCTGCGCATTCTCTATCTGGCCATTCTTTATGTAACCCGACATCAAAGCAGTAATTGCCTCAATTGTAGGTTCAGGCATTTTAGAGAACAAATCAAGAGCATCATCAATTCTATCAACTCTTGCATAACCACAAACCATTGAATTCCACGAGACATGGTCTCTCTCATTCATGCAATCAAACAGTTTCCGAGCTTCATCAATCTTGTTATCATCAATATAACCGCATATCAGTGAGTTCCATGACCCTATAAACTTGTACTCCATCTTGCTAAATTCTAGCTTCGCCTTTTCAATTTCTAAGCAATCACAGTACATCGATACAAGTGAAGCCTCGACAATTTGATTAGCAACAAATCCCAATTTTATCACTTGACAATGAATTTTTCTTCCTTGTTTGGGATTTCCAAATTCAGAACAAGCTCCAATTACCTTTACAACACTTTCCACAGTGGGTCTTACTCCAGAATTCATCATTTCAGTGTGAAGCTGAAATGCTTCTTTGAATCGATCATCGGAAACAAAACCTCCTATCATCACAGACCAGGACACAGAATTCTTAACTGGCATTGATTTGAACATCTCAAATGCAGTCCCAACTTTCTTAACCTCAATATAACCACTAACCATTGCAGTCCAAGAGACTACATTTCTGCTCGGCATTCTATCAAAAACCTCACGAGCATTGCTCAGCCTCCTGTTTAAAACAAAGCCTGAGAGCAATGCATTCCAAGACACTATATTTGGATAATCTATGCCATCAAAAACATGAACCAGACAATCAAACACACCACATTTTGAATACATTGTAATCAATGAAGTACCCACAAACACATTGTTGGAAGAACACATTTTTACCGAGAGGCAATGAATCTGCTTGCCTTCCCACAACTTTCTCAGCTTAGCACATGAGAACAGAACAGTGGACAGAGAAGTGGAACTTGGTTTCAATCCACTCCGGCGCATCTCCGAGAAGACTCTGATTGCTTCCTCATGGCAACCAACGCGTGCACGGGCAGCCATTATGCAATTCCAGGATACCACATCTCGTTCAGGCATTTCGTCGAACAGCTTCTGTGCACATACTAAGTCACCATTTTTAGAGCATTCACTGATCAATCTATTAACCAAAGTGAGATTTTGGCTTGTGCTTTGTGAATTATATACAGTACATGATTGAGCTCTTGAGTGATTCCATGAGAGCAAGGCCTTTGTTCTTGCTGTTCTGCATCTCATGGTGGACAAGAGATGAAGAGAGTGAAGCCATACAATGTCAATGATGGACATCTAATGTTTGCATGGTTCTTGTGATCTTATATATACTCTTCTCAATGTTTCATGCATGAGTTGTAACACGTAACTTGCATGCATGCCTTTTTGTGATTTGTTTATATATATTTAAATAAAAAATTATAACTTGCGAGTATGTTTTTATTTATTATTATCATTATTTGTTTAAAATGCAGGCGTGTTTACCACAGTTGCAAATAAAAAGAATTAGTATTTTATTTTCCTTTTAATTTTAGAGTTCAAATTCTTTCCGACACAATGTTCAAAGTTTGTGCTTTGATCACATTTTTAATAAAAAAACACGTGTTTATTATAATTATCTAGTAATTAAGGTATTTGACTCCATATAAAAGATAGAGTATCTGAGGTGGTTTATTCCTATTTGATAAAAATAGTATTTTTTTATTTAGATATTTAACATTTTTATTGTTTATATTCACGAGAGATTTATTTTAAAAAATATCTAAAACCATTTTTTAAGATGATGCGTCTATTATAATTTTTTTAAAATAAAATATTATCATGTGATTATTCCCACACTTAATTCATTTTTATTTTATGATCTTGAAATTAGTAGAGTAAATTGATAAATTAAACTAGTCAATCGTAAACAATTTTTTATCTGCTATATCATACTAAAACCAAATAAATTTACATATTTAATAGTGGAGACCCATTCGTCCATTTATATAATTTCTTTTTTCATCAACCACACTATGTAAACAAATATTTAAAAAAAATGCTTCAAATCAATCATATTAATTAAATTAAAATTATTGTTCATTTCTACTAATCTAACTTAAAAATAAGTTATTTTGAACATTCAACAAACATAAATATTTTAGCTTACTTATGAAATGTGAGCATAGACTGTCAAGATGGTCTTAGTTTATGTGTTTTATTTATTTATTTATTTTACTATATATATATATATATATATATATATATATATATATATATATATATATATATATATATATATATGCTTTGTTTAAAAGAAAAGAAAAGAGTCGAATGTTTTAGTTATTCAACAATTAAAATGATGGTTCAATCAATATATATATTTTATAATGTGAAAAAAAACCACACATATAATCTAATTTTGTTTCAATTAAATAACAATTATATAAATTAAAATACACAATTTTAATTTACACTATAATTTCACGAACAAACAACCAAATAACCCCTTAAACAGTATTTTAATTTACACTATAATTCCACTAACAAACAACTAAATAGTCATCCGCTTCCTACAGCTAGGGTTGGGCTGTGACTTTAGATGGATATCTTTACTAGTCCAGTTATTTTTTTTTTCCCGCTGTTTGACTGTTTTTATTTTGTTTGTTGTTTTCCTTACCTCTGATGAGGATTTCAGTCTATTTTTCTCTTTACGTGTGGTTGATTTTTTTTTGTCAAATATATACTGTTCTATTTTCTTTAATAAAATTATGATTTATTTATCCATTTTATTATAAAAAAAAAAAAACAACTAAACAACTCCTTAAACATTCACCAACTCGAATGTGTTAATCACATAGTCATTGAAAATGAAGGTGGTTTAGTGTATGCTTTTTATACAACTGAGCTGATACTTAAACATTAATTTGTAATTAAACAAGGATTAATATATCTATATATGCATATGCTTTGTTTAAAAGAAAAGAAAAGAAAAGGAAACGTTCGTTAAGACAGTTGAAAGCGTACCATCAATGAGGATGTTCAAGCATTTAAGAAGAAAGATTTGCTCAGCTCGTTTCCCACTGTACAAAATCCCCTTCCCAATCATCACGCCTTGGGAAACGTTCCCTTCTTTTTAATACTAATACTATCAATGCTGATATGACCCGTTTCCCCCGTTTCCCTTTTTTTAATTTTATTATATTCCTCTTTAATTCCCTCCATTGTTCTCCAACCGTCCGATTCTCATATCGGACGGTTCTCATACGCCTCACTGTGCCACGTAAACGATGACGCATGAGCCTCGTTTTGCCACACGTGCATTAAATTCTCCTGACACTGATCTGACGGCTGATATTTCGCACCACTCGATCAGCCGCCGGATCACCGCTCGATCGGCGAGTTGTGAAAGGACGAGTCGTTGCGGCGACTCATCCCGGTGCTTCGCTGACGCCTTCGTGACGTCACTGTCCATCGTGGGTTGCGTGTTGTGTTTGTTTAGGACGATTCTAACAAGGAGATTTGAATTTAATTGTTAATTAGTGAAGACTTAGAAAGTTGATTTGCAGTAAAGTAATAGTTTTTAATTAATGATTAAGTGAATAATGGTTGGATTAGCTGGCTAATTATGACTATCAATTTCTCTTATTAGTGCTCGCATGCCACACACGTTCCCACTGTTTATCGTGACAGCACCGCTTTGAGATTCACGTTTTCAAATTGATGCTTTATATATATATATATATATATGGGCTTTTTTACATATAAATCTCTAAAAAATAAGTAATTAGGTTTACATTTCTCACTAAAACTAAATGTGCTGGATTTCTTTACATAGTGTAGTTTATGAATTTAAATAATTTTCTAAATTTTTTTATAAAAATAATTTTTTATAATTTATTATATATTTCAATGATGTTATAGGGGAAGAGGGTGTATATGTACAAATAAATTAAATTTTAAGTAGTATTTATGGTATTAATTTTGATTGAAGAGTATATGTGCAATTAGGTGAATTTTAAGAGTATTGTATATGTTTTTTTTAATGTGCTCATATAACTAAAGTATGAATTTTCATTCATTGACTCCAACAAAGGTAAAAATCTCTTATTTTTTTATTTTAGGTTTTATAAGTTTTAATGATAATCTTAATATTTGTGCAAATTTCAAATATAACAATTAATATATAATGGAGAGAGTAACATCATCATTATTATCTATTTGATTATTTTTATGAAAAAATAAATCAAAATGCATTAATTGAATTTTTATGTTTTATTTAGTAAGTGTCCATTTTTAATCATTTTGAGGAAAAATAAGGAAAGTAGTTATAATTAAAAATTTTATAAACATTTAGCTTAACTTTCCTATTTAGCTTAACATTTAGCTTGTGCATATAAGGTTATCATGATGGAAAATATTGTATTTAACAATGTTTTAAAACCCGGGTTAACCCGGGTTGAACCGGACCCGGCCATAAAACCGGATCAAGTCAGGGTACAGTGTTGACCCGGTTGACTCGGCCTGGTACCCGGTGAACCGGCCGACTTGGCCCGGTCGAACCGGGTCAACCCAATTATATTATTATATGGTTAAAATTAAAATTTTGAGTAATAAATATGTAAGTATAGGGGGTTATAAATAAAATTTGCTTCAAAATCAAAACTCAATATCTAATTGCTAAGTTTTATTTATTAGATTGTATTGTGAAATTTAAAAGCTTGTATTGTGTTATTTTTTATTTGTTATTATGTTGTATTTTGCTTGAATTTGTATTTAAGATATTAAATTTGTATTTAAAAATTATAAGAAAACTATTTATTTGTTAAACTTTTCCATTGTCATTTTTAAAATTTTTTAGTAATTTATTATATATATATATATATATGACCGGGTCAACCCGGTTTGACCCCGGTTCGACCATTAACCCATGACCCGAGACCTCCCGGGGTCATATCCTCTAGAATACGGTATAACTTTTCCCTTTATTTTATCCAATTCTATATATAACCACTGTGGGTGGGTAATTTTGAGATTTAGCTATTTCAAAGTTGGTACATGTAAGTTTTTTTTTTAATTTTTTTTTCTACCCACCGTTATAAAATTGAAAAATTGTTTATATATCTTTCCTTAGTTAACTCACCTCAAATGAATAATTAGCGTCTTACCATATACATACCCAACGTCTTATCATATACATACCCAGAAGATTTTTAAAAATCAAACCAAGTTAATAAATTCCTATGACACACAACTCTGGAGGAAAAAAATATATATTTTTTTGACAAATTGGCGACAAACACTTTTTTTTTGAATTGTGCTTGAGAGGTTTCAAACTAGAAATCTCCTAAACACAAACAAAATAGAAAACTACTAGGCTATGCTTCATAGAAAAACAATATTTTCCCACAATATTTATATATTACTGCAAACAATACTCACATCCTACAAATTTTAATATTGATTTTGTCTATTCACCATTCAAATATCAATCCATTTCAGTTAACAGTGGTTTTTTTTCCTTTCCGTATTACTTATTTCAACTCTAAATCTCAAAATAATAATAATAATAAAATCTTTTCTAATAAAATCTAAAAAAATTATAAAAGGAAACCTAAACTATGATCTAGTTTTTCTACTCATAACAAAACATATAAAATAAAATAAAAAATCTATAAATCAAATTTTAATTAATAATTACCTACTTTCACAAGGTTATGAAAGCAAAAATTCCTTCCCATGTTAAAAATAGCATTCGTCCTGAAAACCCTAATAATAAAATAGGAAAGAGCTATAAAAGTCCATAAAAACACTCCCAAAAATAAAAAAAAAAGTTTTATTGCGGAGCAGTTGATGCCTTAGCACCTACAAAGCCCAAGCACCCTCTCAAACTCTCTCTCTCTCTCTCTCTCTCTCTCGCCTTCTCCTTCCCATCTTTCGCTTCATATATATATATATATATATATATATCTATATCTATATATAATATTATATAGTGGAGGAGAAGGAGAAGGAGAGGTTGGTGGGGAACATTGGGAGATAGAGAGCGAGGGAGTGGGGGAGAGATGGATATTAAAATGGAGGAAGAGAAGGAAGTGGGCGTCGTGCACAAGGTGATGGAAGAGAAGAGGTCTCGTTTCCGTAGGATTTGCGTTTTCTGTGGTAGTAGTCCTGGGAGGAAGCCTAGCTACCAGGAAGCTGCTGTTGAGCTTGGCAAGGAGCTGGTATTTAACTTTTATTTCTTCTTTTTCTTCTTATCGTTTGTTTGTTTTGGTTTTGATGAACAAGGGAGAGATGGGTGTGGGTTTTTTTTTGTTTGTTTGTTTGTGTTTTTAATTTGTTTTTATGGATGATACTGTATTGGTTTTTTTTTTTGGGGTCTGAAGGGGAAAAGATCTTCTTTTTGGTTATCAAAGGATGGTATGAATCCGATTCTTTGATTAGTATTTTTTTTTAATTGTTTTGGATTGCGTTTGGTTCGTGAAAAAGGTGATATTTTGTCGAGGTTTTTAATCTGTTTATCTTGATTCGAGGCCAGAAACTCATCCATTCGTCATTGGATGAAGCTTGACTCTTGTTGATATTCATAGTTTGGTTGTTAGTGCATTTGGTGCATGAAAAAGGTTCAGTTTTTCTGAGCATTCTTTCTTAATTATTTGTATCAGATTCAGTGTGTTTTTCTATGGAGTATTCGTTTATATAGAAAAAGGTGTTTATTCAAAATCTTTTGGTACGTATTACACCATTTTGAGAACTAAGGAATTTCTCCAGTTCAAACATATTTGTTGGACTTTTCTTTTTAACTTTTTCCTCCAAATCCCTATTCTCTCATCGTTTTTTTATGATAAGGTTTTAGATGTTGGTGCACTTAATGCATGCATATTGATGAGAGACCAAGTTTTCCCCCACTTTTGTCTTCGTTTTGTTAGAATTATTTGATTTTTAACTGAGTTTAGGTGTGTGCTGATGCTGAGCTTGTTGGCATGAGGGATTGCAAGCTGTCGTTGGCCTGGCTGTTGAGCAGCCTTCTTGCATGATCTCTGCCAAATTGTCACCTGTAATGCTTTAGACGATTTTAAATTTAAATTTAAACAAAAAGTTCTCATTTCCTTTCTTTTTGGTCTCAAAATTTCAATTTATCATTGATTCTTATTATAACATGGATTAACATAATTACGTACTTGTTTTGAGAGCTTTAGAAAATTTCACTTTTTTGATATCCAGGTGGAGAGAAATATTGATTTGGTGTACGGTGGTGGTAGCATAGGGTTGATGGGCCTTGTTTCTCAAGCAGTTCATGATGGTGGACGCCATGTCTTGGGGTTTGTTATTTCTATTAAACCCTTCTCAATTGTCTATGTATTATTTCCACTTGTTTCTTTAATATTCCTGTTCTTCTCTTCATCTTGTATGGACTTCAGGACTGAAGATTCCGTTTCCCACTCATTTTTTAACATTTTATTGCTTGTAGACCTGTTCTTGTATTTAGCTAATTCAACCAAGTGATAGGTCTTTGTGTTAATGACAATTGGTGGAGTTTTTCAATGATAGCACATATAACTTCAAACATTATTTTCCTTGTATGTTTTGAGCTTCCGATTCTTTCTTCTTCCACTGAATTTCTGTGATATGTTTTATAATCCTATATTAGACTAGGGTAGATCTTGAAATTCTCTAAGGTTTCTTGTGGGCAATTTAATATGATTTTAAAACTAATAAGCTTACTTTGGACCATGCAAGTGTATGTGCCTTGTGCACTTACCTCTCTACATTTGCTTAATTATTTATTTGCTTGGATTCCTTAAAGTTGGGGCTAATGTGTAATTCCTTGTTGTTTGGCAGGGTTATTCCAAAGTCTTTGATGCCGAGAGAGGTGAGTTTTAGAGAGAACAGTCTTAAAATTTTCATGGTTTCGTGAGTTATTGCTTTACTTGTCTCAGGGAATCCAAATCTTCTTTCTTGCCCCACTTTTTAGACTAGGTTTATTTTATTTTATTTTTATCCTTTTGGTTTGTTCATATCTCTCTGGCTTATTGCTTTAGATGTCACCATATGCAATCAGCCAATTAATATTGTGGCCCTCATGTTTATGCCTTGAGAATGCTCATGTCTATATCTTCCAATATAAAATTGCATCAGACTTTATAAAAGATGCTGCCATCTATGAGAGTTCTGGAATCTTTCTTATCTTCAAGGTATCAACAAGTTAAAGCAGGTGTCAAAACAACATGTCTCTGATATGAATCCAAATTTTCAATTAATATTTTCAAACTGCTACCTGTGAGATCCATATGATTTTCCTTAAATCATCCAATTAATTTGTTTCAACCCTTTAACCAAGGGTTTGCCATGGCCATATATAATTAAATGAATGGTCAATCCAGAGATGTATAAGTACCTCGTCTTTTTTAATACTCTGACTCCCAATCAGATTCAGGGATCATCAGATGCTAAGACTTTGGAGAGAAGCATATATATTTTCTTCACATTCATGTATTATTTTCATACTTTGTATGCCTTCATGTTATTGTACAATTTACATTAAGGAATTGATGAGGTAGAAAATCAATTTCTCTTCCGATTTGACATCAGACTATCATTGTTTATGATAAAAAGTTCCCAATACAACCTGTGCTACATGATAACAAGAAAATATTCCTGTGGGATGATTCAAGTAACAATCATGATTTTCATCTTCCTCCTTTCCTTTTGTTAATTTTTTTTCATCAATAATCAAGTTACAAGCTTGCAAGTCATTTTAACAAAAAGCTGCTATTGTTGCTTGAATGGCCATTTCTCATTACTTGTTGCGTGAAACCAGTATTATGCCAAATGTTATATGTACATATCAAGGATGAACCTTGACGCAATTTAATGGCAGCTAACTGGGGAGACTATTGGTGAAGTCAGAACCGTGTCAGACATGCATGAAAGGAAAGCGATGATGGCTCGTCTAGCAGATGCTTTCATTGCTTTACCAGGTGGCTTCTATTTCTAGATGTAATTGCAGTTAACGTTTCCTTCCACACCTGACATGTGTATCATGTATCAGGTGGCTATGGGACCCTTGAAGAGCTGCTTGAAGTCATCACATGGGCTCAGCTTGGTATCCATAACAAGCCAGTAAGTTGCTTACACATCATTTTAGCTTTAAGTCAATATGAATTTTTCTTTTCAGTTTTCACAAGACTTCTTGTCTTGAAAGCCAATATGATAGCCATCTGTATCTTGATTGGTGCTTGATAATTGACTTGTTCCCTTAGTGTGACTTTTACCCTTCATTCCTTTCACTCCTTCAAATACCTGTTGGAATATTCCACCACACTTGAAATTGACCCTTTTGTCTCTGTATGGTGGCAGCAATAAACAATTTGAGTTGCATTATTTTACCTCTATTTTAACTTTTCCTTCAAATTGTTTGTTTCTGCATTTAATTTAATACTTTTTCATATTTTAGTGTAGCAGATAATTTATTAAGTGAAGTATCTTTGATTAGTTCAAAGAAATCTGATTATTGAACTGATAGTTCGTCCGAGTTTCACACTGTTGGATTTTTGAGCATTTTTAATGGGGAATGATAATAGTCAATGCCGTGTTTGCGTATGATCATGTCTCTTATCTAAAATAATATGTGTGGCATGTCTTTGTTGCTTTAAAGGAAAACAAAAAACTATTGGAGTCAATTGCAAATGAGTCATAGCTGTGGCAGATTAGTTTATTTCTGTCAATGTGGTCATAGTTTGCAAAATGACATAGCTGGTGAGGTTTTAATAATTATGGTGCACCTAGTGCTGGTTAAACACTTTTTATCTCTTGTTACAGAAGAGACTGCCAACTCATTGCTGGTTGAAAGCTCTCTTATTTCATGAGGAACAATCAACTATTTTGGATCACACTGAGCATTTAAACAAGAATTGATGTGCAGGTGTCTGGATTATGTTGGTTAGACATTTCTTATAAGCAATAATTTAGAGTCTGAAGAGACAGTTGCTTGAGATTGTTAAATGAATCTTTTATATTTAATAATTTTCCGAAGAAGTAGAATTCTATGTACTTCCAATGGTGGGTTCCAAATTGTATATTAGAAAATTCAAAACCTCCCAAGTTTATCTCCTCTTTTTCAAATTTACAATTTCATTTGTAGGAGTTTTTTCTTTTTTTTACCAAGCTGCAGTTTGCGGTAGAGCTGATTTCACAACAATGCTTAAAAGTACTCTGTTTTCGAAAGTGGAAAGATATTAATTGTGTTTTGTAGTTTGTAGATAATGCGTCGACTTAAATTTTCATTCTTAGCTTTCCTATGCAATATTCAATTGTGTATTTTTAGAGACATCTGATTGTATGACATTCAACAAGTAAGCTGATTCATAGATAAGAAATTGATAATTTAGATTTGGTTCGAGGGGAGGTATCACCCGAAACAATCTTTTGACAACCATGATAGATATTATTGGATATATTAATCTTCTGTTACTTATTAAAGCAATTTGTTCTACCACTTGTCAGGTTGGACTTCTGAATGTCAATGGCTATTACAACTCACTGCTTTCGTTCATTGATGTGGCTGTTGGTGAAGGGTTCATATCCCAGACAGCTCGACGTATTATTGTCTCCTCTCCATCTGCCAAGGAACTGGTCAGAAAGTTGGAGGTAGTTTATCATATTATTAAATAATCGCAAAATAAGAACCTTCTCTCATTGACAAACTCCGTGTTACTGTCATATTGTTTTTAATTATCAACCACTCAAATCTAGATAACCACATATTGAAACATTCTCTATTTCTGTTAGTTGTTGAACATTTGCTATGCTTATGAGAGCGTATCTCACTGTCATTACTTAATTTTGTAGGAATATACACCGCAGCACGATGAATTTGTGTCGAAATTGAGCTGGGAGGTGGAACCACCGCTCAGCGTCGTCCCTGAGCCGGAACCTGGAATGGCATCCTAAAGTCTTCGTCTTGCTGCAACTGCACTAACTGAAACAAACATGATCTGAAAGAAAAAAGGAATGGCATCCTAAAGTCTTCGTCTTCGTCTTGCTGCAACTGCACTAACTGAAACAAACAAGATCTTGATACAAACTCAATGCCAGTGACCCTTTTGGTTTTTTTTTGGGTAAAGTCTATGGAATATGTCTTGTTTTTTGGCTGAATGCTTCAAAACTTATTTATATATTTATATACATGTTATACATGCATCAGGAGATGTAATTTTTTGTCCAGCTTTCTGAAGGCTGGGTTTGATTTATATTAAGAAATTATGCCAGTTTATGAGACCAGTGTTTCTTTGACCGTCATGAAGGTCACTGTAGTTTTGAATTAATTTAATTATATCAATGGGTTTAGTCACCTAACCCACACCCTGAGCAAGGGCTTTATTTATTTATTTATTTATTTATTTTCTTTTCTGTGTGCAATGGAAAGAAGCCACCTGAAATACATATATATAATTATTGGTGTGATGAGGCTTAATCATAATTTTCAAAGAGTGAAATGTAGTATAATTTGCATTAAAACGCATTTAAACTCAAGAGCGAATACAAAACATACATAAAAGAGCACAAAAACAGCAAAAATAGGGGTTTAAAAAAAAAGTACATAAAAATTCATTGGAAGTAAAAACAACATAGGGCGAAGTATTAAAAAGGATTGCATGCTAGTTGATGGGTGTTTGGGAACCATCATCAAGGCCATAAATGTAAGGCTTTAAAAATTGAATAATTTTCTTTTTGCAAATGAAAACTTTTAACCTTTATTTTTTTGCATTATAAGTTACAGTCTCCTAAAAGATAAACAAGTGATTGATTATCATAATCACAAAAAGATAATGAGAGTGATTTATAGTTAAAAATACAATCATTTCTTCTGAGTTATATTCGCCGAACATTAGGTTTTGGTAAAAGTAACCAAGCCAGAAATTTTTGTAGTTTTAAGCTCGTTGAGCCATATTTCAAACTCTTACAAGGGGTTTTTAGCAAAATATCAGTCATTATATTCTCCACAGCGCGCCAAAATTCCCGCCCGAGATCTATTTTGAATAGCTATTTGGGATCACCTTCTTCATCTCGCTCTCTTTCGATCATGGCGGAGATCTCCTTCATCGCCGTGCAATGCTTCCAGTGCTCGACCATGCAGGTACTACTTCACCACAAACCTTGTCTCCTTCTCTATTGCTTCTTCTCCTCAATGTGCAAATGGCTCGGCATCGGAGCAGGTAAAGCAGCAGAAGAAGAGCAGCAACAAATGGGTGTGCGCGGTGTGCAACGAACGGCAGTCGGTGCGGCAAATCCATGCCCGGAGTTACCTCGCCAGAGACGTTCGCCTCTTCGTCCAGTCCTTCAACATGTCCCGCCTCGCCCATCCAACTAACGCCCCTGATCTGATCCCGCCTCTGCTCCGATTGGACGAGGAAGCCTGTGGCACTGGAAATCGAAGGAAGAGGATGGATTGGACGGAGTATTTGGACCCAGATCGTGAGGAAGCAGAGAAGGAGGAAGATGGCGATGGCGGTGAGATTTTCCTTCCTTGAATAGCCCTCCATCGTTCCTGATATAACCCTCTTTTAAACTAGCAATTTTTTTTATAGGATCTGAATCCGAACCAAAGATAACTACTGAGTTGCCCCAAAAGAAACGTGGTAGGAACTTCACGAAATACCCTGGCGTAGGCCGTGCCAGCGGGGATGAACTCCAGCCTATTTCGTCCAAGAGACGAGCAGATCATTGCCAGGGTAATGGTTTATTAGAATTTTTCCACTTGGTTTTTCTTATGGATGTGTGTTTAGTTTGGGAAATTGATGAGAATGGTTACTATAAATTTAAAAAAAAAAATGCATTTTTTCATCTGAATATGCATCTTATTTTTTTTTTTAGATACTGGGCAAGAAAATAATTCTCATATTTATGTATACCTTTATATATAGTTCGCTTTATTGTACCTTTATGTTACGGTATGCATGTGTGTATTTATTTGTTCTTTTGATTCAAATATACTCCAAACACTGATTTAATTCTACTATGGATTGGAATTATTGTGATTTGTGTATCTTGTTGTAGGTGATACTTTGTCCATGAAATGCCAGAAGATAGATATGGCTAAAACAGAGTCCAAATGGAGTGAGTATTTGGAAGAGTGTGATGAGGAAGAGGAGAACAACAATATCTATGCTGATGGACAATTGGCGTCTGGGCTGAAGTTCCAGTTTAGTGATGTTCAAGTGGAAGAAGTTCATCCTGACTTCAATAGATAGCCTTCTCAAACTTCATTCCAGTAGTTCCCTCACTCTATTATTTTTGAAGTCGCCCTACTTTTGTTTGTTCAAATTACTGCATTTAATTTCAGTGATGTTCTTGTTAGGAGAATGAAGAGAGAGAAATGGAACAAGTGTATATGCTTGGACAACAAACATAAGTGACCCTTTGGGTCTACATATAGAGCATGATAAGTACATATATACGTCTATACATACATATATAAGTATACAAACATACACAATACAACAATACATCTAACACCCCCCCTCAAACTCAAGGTGGATCATACGTCTTGAGTTTGGATAACATGAATAGATGCTGATCACGTGTCTGCGCCTTAGTGAAAAAGTCAGCCACCTGGACCTCTGTAGGAAGATAGTGAAGTGACACAGTCTGGGCACGCACGTGACATCGTGTAAAGTGTGCATCCACACCAATGTGTTTGGTCAGCTCATGCTTGACCGGATCGGTAGCAATCTGAAGAGCTCCAGTACTGTCACAATGAATAGGAATGGGAGAAATGATCGGTACACCAAAATCCTGCAGAATCGAACGCAGCCAGAGCACCTCTTGGACGGTAGAAGCCAACGCACGAACCTCAGCCTCAGCACTAGACTTGGCAACAGTAGCCTGCTTCTTGGTCTTCCAAACAACAAGAGAAGATCCAAGAAAAATACAATAACCAGTGACAGAGACCCGATCATCAGGAGAGCTAGCCCAAGTAGCATCAGAATAGGCCTGCAGCTGGAGAGTGGACTGGCGCGGGTAGAATAAACCACGAGATACAGTGCCACGAAGATATCGTAGTACCCGAATAAGATGAGCATAATGAACAGAAGTGGGTGCTGCAACGAACTGACTGAGAATGTGAACTGCATGTGATATGTCAGGACGGGTGACGGCCAAGTAGACCAAGCTGCCAATCAGATGTCGATAGCGAGAAGGATCAGATAAGGGAACCCCATCAGAAGCGCGAAGCTGTAAATGTAACTCCATCGGTGTAGCGGCAGTACGAGTATCAGTCAAACCAGAGCGAGCAAGTAGGTCGTGAGTATAACGCTGCTGAGAAAGACGATAACCATCAGGATGAGAAGTGATCTCAATACCAAGGAAGTAACGAAGTGGACCCAAATCAGTCATCAAGAAAGTCTCGCATAACTTCTGCTTCACAAAGGTAATGTGAGCAGAATCATCGCCTGTAAGGATCATGTCATCTACATATAAAAGAAGAATGGTCCGACCACGAGGAGAAGAGTGAATGAAGACGGCCGGATCATGTATGCTCGGAGTGAAACCAGCAGCCTCAACTACTGTGCTGAACCGCTCAAACCAGGCTCGTGGAGCCTGTTTGAGCCCATAGAGAGCGCGACGAAGCCGACAAACAGAACCAGGAGGCACACGAAGTCCAGGGGGAGGAGTCATGTAAACTTCCTCCTTCAAGTCCCCATGAAGAAACGCGTTCTTCACATCAAGCTGATGAAGAACCCAACCACGAACAGCCGCAACAGCAACCAAAGTACGCACAGTGTGCATGTGGGCTACTGGAGCAAAAGTCTCCTCATAATCACGGCCATACTCCTGCTGAAAACCACGAGCAACTAAACGCGCTTTATAGCGCTCGAGAGACCCATCAGAACGAGTCTTCACACGGTAGATCCAGCGACAGGTGATGGGAACGGCATGAGAAGGAAGGGGAACGAGATCCCACGTATGAGTCCGAGTCAAGGCATCAAGCTCCTCTGCCATGGCAGTCCGCCACTCAGGTAATCGAACTGCTACCCTATAGGTACCTGGCTCAAAGACATCTGAAACACTGGTGCTAGCAGAAGCATAACGAATAGGGGGATGTAAAGTAGAGCGATCGCGTAAAGAATAAGTGTGAGAGGGTACCTCAGGAGCCGGATCGGTAGTAGGAGAAGTGTCAGAGATGACCGACCGAGATGGAGGCTCTGCGGGATCCCGACGGTGGTATGTGAAACGAACAGGCGGGTGAGCAAGAGGAAGCGAGGAAGGAGGGGAAGACACTGAAGGAGATTCAACAGATAAAAGAGGAGGAGACACAGCAGGAGACTCAACAGATAAAGGAGGAGAGGGGTCAAGAGAAGAGTGAGAAAGAAACTCTGTAGGAGGATTGAATGATGGAGGAGAGGAAGATACAGGGGGTGTATTTTCAGCCGAAGGAATAGGAAAAAGGAATGACAGAGGGACCGATGGAGATGGGGAGTCAGTGGAAGAAGGAGAAGCATAGAAAGGTGTGGACTCATCAAACGTGACATCACGGGAGATGCGAATACGACGAGTGACAGGATCATAACAACGATAACCCTTATGCTCAAGGCTATATCCTAGAAAAACACAAGAAACAGACTGGGATGTTAGCTTTGTTTTCTCCCGAGGTGAGAGCAAAACAAAGCAACGACAACCAAAAACACGAAGATGATCATAGCGGGGAGGTGTCCCATGAAGACACTCACCTGGACTACGACCATGAAGGTGAGAGGAGGGCTGTAGATTAATGAGATAAACAGCAGTACTGACAGCTTCAGCCCAGAAATGAGGGGGAAGAAAAGCACCTAAAAGAAGAGCACGTGTCGTCTCTAAGATGTGACGATGCTTGCGTTCAGCAACCCCATTTTGAGGATGAGCACCAGGACAAGATAACTGAGGCAAGGTGCCTTCAGAAGACAAAAAGGCACGAAAGGCATGAGAAGTGTACTCACCGCCAGAGTCAGATCGAAAAGTCTTAATAGAGGCAGAGAACTGGGTGTGGATCATAGCGGAAAAAGAGCGATAGATAGACAATAACTGGCTACGGTGAGACATAAAATAAAGCCACGTGAATCGAGTGTAGTCATCTATAAAAATAATATAATAACGATGACCCCCTTTAGAGACAAAAGGAGCAGGACCCCAAACATCAGAGTGAATGAGTTCAAAAGGAGCAGTAGTTTGTGACACACTCAAAGAATAAGGACGTTGAAGTTGCTTACCTAGTTTGCAGCCAAGACAAACGACATCAGAAGGAGGAGAGACAGTTCCTAAAACACCATGACGAATAAGGGACGACATACGAGACGGACATAAGTGGCCAAGACGATGATGCCACTTATGATGAGACTGAACGGCAGTATAACAGTGATGAACAGGTCCATGTGAGGATGGTAGACGAAGGGAATCCAACGCATAAACTCCATTATGACGGCGACCAACTCCAATCAACGTCCCACTGTGATCCTGCACACGACATGAGGTTCTATCAAAAATAACCTGACAACCATAATCAGTAAGTTGGCTTACAGACATGAGATTCATGGATAGACGAGGAACATGAGAAACAGAAGGGACAAAAAAATCATTGGATGAGAGATGACCAGTAGAGGAGACAGGAAGAAGTGTGCCATCAGCAGTACGAACACGAGTGATAAGTGATGGTGGACGGGAATGATGAAGATGAGTGGCATCAGGAGTCATGTGAAGAGAAGCACCAGAGTCAAGAAGCCAAAGAGGACAGGAACTACCTGAAGCGGATGGAGCAACCTGAGTCGAACTCGCATGCCCAGTGGAAAAAGTATAGTCTGCCTGGTAGGATTGCAAAAACTGCCGGAACATTGCCAAAAACTGATGATCCGCAAGAGATATTGGAGCATGAGATGGAGCCGGTGAAGAATCGCCAGGAGGAGCGACACACGTGAGTCCTCGTTGCTCGGTCCTCTTAGGCTGTGGAGGAGGCCTAGAGGAATCAAGGGAAGGAGTCTGGAGACGTGTTCCCTCAGTACAAATAAAGGGCGGACCATAAGTATTCATTTTTTTTTTTTTTTTTTTAATATATATATTAAAAATATATAAATAAAATTATATCACCGGGCCCAACATGTTGTCTCTGAGTGTGTGTAAAGATTCTGAGACAAAAACTGAAATGGTGGGCCTTAGTGTGATGTTGCCTCCATGTTTTTTTTTTTTTTTTTTTTTTTTTTTTTTTTTTTTTATGGGATGGCAGACCCCATCATATTCGTCTCCACTTGTTGGAAAAAAACAATTCAAAAGCTGACTAGAATTTGGGATGTGATGCTATGGTGGACCCCACGAGCTTTGTTGCCATGTGTTTGGAAAATCCAATGCAAGTCGTGATTGCTGGATTCTAGGGATTTGATGGATGCTTTGAAAGAATTCACAAGATTGGATGAAGAAATTCAATTGTTTGAAAAAAAAAAAAGGCTGGTTGTTGGGGGTGAGCGGTGGCACGGCTTCGGCGGGCTGTCACGGGATTTAGGCGATGATGGTGGCCGTTGATAGACCTGGTAGTAGGCGAGGATGGTCGGCCAGCAGTCAGGATTTTTTTTTTTTTTTTTTTTTTTTTTTTTTTTTTAAATGAAAGTGGCCGTTGACGAAGGATAAAGTTTGTCGGTGATGGGGAGGGAGGGCCGGTGATGAAGAGGAGGATGGCCAAAGACGGTGGCCTATGAAGGTTGCCGGATGATGCAATAGACAGAAAGAAAGAGAGAGAGAGCCGGTGAGGATGGGGAGGGCCGGCGATGAAGAAGAACCTTGCCGGTGATGAAGAGGAGGATGGCCAAAGACGGTGGCCTATGAAGGTTGCCGGATGATGCAGAAATGCAAGGGAAGAGAGAGTGGCCTGGATCTAGTTAGTTTTTTTTTTTTTTTTTTTTTTTTTTTTTTTTTTACAAGGAATAGAGAAGCAAGAGGAAGGAAAGAGATGGAGTCGGCAATGGTGACCGGAGGAGGAAAGGCAAGGGAAAAGAAGGGGGGGAGACTCGGCTAGTGAAAGAGAGAGATAGCCGATGGTGTGCACAGCGAGAGAGAGAGAAGGGAGGTGGTGGATGACCGGTGGCCCAAAAGGATGGCCGGAAAAATGGCCGGGAAAAACCTAAGCGTCTGATACCATGTTAGGAGAATGAAGAGAGAGAAATGGAACAAGTGTATATGCTTGGACAACAAACATAAGTGACCCTTTGGGTCTACATATAGAGCATGATAAGTACATATATACGTCTATACATACATATATAAGTATACAAACATACACAATACAACAATACATCTAACAGTTCTAGGCTCTCGGTGGAAAAGGATCTGCCTTGACTTCTAGTCATTGCTTTTCCACACCTCATTGTAATACTACCCTTACTCTGTTAAATGCTCAATAAGTCCTCTATTGCAACCATACCATGTTACCTAATAATTAGATGCTTGCAAATCTATGTCATTGATGTTACAGTTGAAGAAGAGCGAACACTTGCCTTCAACCTAAAGGCTAAAGCACTTTGATCAATGTGGTCCCTGAACAAGTGTGAAGTGATGCTCAGAAGGTCAGTATATCACTGATCTTTCCTTCTTTTTTTTTTTACTGTTTAAATGGTCAATTACCTATCTAATGATTATATGTGTGCATTCCAGTTTAGTGTTAGCCCAATGGAAGGGTTTCAAGTGTTTCAATTTAGTACTTCCCTTGCTCTATTACTGTGAAAAGATTATAGTGTTCCCTTTCCTAAATGTTTAATGAACTCCCTATGCTTACTATACCATCTTATCTAATAGTTAATGCAATCTTTAGCATTGATTAGATTGATTCTCTCTGTCATCTTCCATTCCATGCCAAGAACCTGATTCAAGCCCTACCCACATTAACATTGAAATTTAGAGCATGGTTAGTGTAATTGATGAATCACCAGTGGAAGGCACACTCACTTGTACCTGTAGGCCGTATATTTTATTATGACTTAGGAACCACTTTGTCTAGGTGTGGGAACAGACGTTGTGAGTATTTACTTTAGTATTTTTTGTATATATATATATATATATATATATATATATATATATATATATACGGTTTTTATCTGTCACCAAATAAAAAATAATAATAACGAAATTATTAACCCCATGTTCTTTTTATTTTATGTTATTTATCACACATTTTAAAAGAAGTGTTTTGATGTTTTAATTTGTGAGGAAATGATTTATTTATTTTTAAAATTCTTATAATTAGATATGAATGCAATAGGTTTTAATGAATAAATCATGGAGGTTTTATTAAAAATTAAAATGATATATAATTGGCTTTAATGAAAAAGGTATGATTTTTTTATTTAAAATAAAAATATTCTCATTTTTTTATGTTATATTGATGTGATACATTAGATTTTATTATAAACTAAAATATATATTTTTTAATTTAATTCTAAAAATAAAAATTGTTCTTCACACATAAAATAAAATTATTTTTAGAATAGGAGAAAAGTAATTCTTTTCTTTACTAAGTGAAAGGTGGGAGAGTTAATATTTTCTCACAATATTGGTTAAGATGTGTGATTTGCCACCTAATTAAACTAATTAATAAAATTAAAACAGTGGATAAATTTCAAAAAAGTTTGAATGGATAGAAAGTAATTTTACTTGTTCCACACGAAGTTGCATTTTGTTCTTTGAGGCAAGAAAATTTGAAAGAATATTTTTAATAAACTACTGTAATTTTTTTATAGTTAATGGCTAGTTAGGGTTTTCATTCTGGAGAAACCAGGCTTGAGATAAGGAGATTTATATCTCCGGTTCTCTTTGTGCTTTACATTGAGTATTTTTCTAAAATTTTAAATAAGGTGACTATTCATGGCTTGGGGGTCTGAACTGGTCATATTTAGAATGGGTGCGAATCATCCAATTCAGGAATGATGGACGATTCGATTCAAGTCTTCTGATTCACTAAATTTGGGTTATTTGTGTTGGGCTTATTAAAATTTTAAAGATTTAAAATCTCATATAATTTATAAGTTGAAAGCCCAAGCCCATAACTCAAGTCACATTAAAAAAAAGCCCTAAAATTGTCAATATTTATCTTTCCCTCGATCAACCGTCAAGATAGAAAGACAACGCTTGCAGATGCTGAAGAAAATCAAAATGAGTTTGACTTAGCTGAATTCTGATTATCACAAATGTTTTTTTATTTAGTTTTTATTTGTTTGTCATTGACAAAGTTTTAGAGTAATTTTAAGACTTACGAAATTTTAAGACTTATTATAAGTTATTTCTGAATCATCCGAATCAAGATTCGATATTCGGAAAATGAGCTTTCGATTGACAACTATGCACTGAACTGAAAATTTTTAACTGAAATTTTCACTACATGGCATTTTAAGATTTCCACCACTTCGATGGATTGCTTTTGAACCAAACACACCCTAATAACTGGTAGTTAATTCTGGGTGGCTTGTTGGTGATTGGTTGACAATAACTCTCTGATTTGTTTGATTGGCTAGGGAATTATGGGATGTGTATGTTGGGACGCAGTGGCTCAGGTCCATAGTCCCACATCGCCTGTGAGAGCCAATCTCCTTAGCCTTATATATCCTAAGCTAATCCTTCCCTCTAACTGCAGTTATGGAGAAGTTATGGTGGTGGGCCCCTGTATTAACATGGTATCAGAGCTACTATTCCTGATCGGCCGTGACTAGGATCTTGGGTCGCACATCCGCTGTGGACCCAGGGGGTGTTGGGATGCAGTGGCTCAGGTCCATAGTCCCACATCGCCTGTGAGAGCCAATCTCCCTAGCCTTATGTATCCTAAGCTAATCCTTACCTCTAACTGCAGTTATGGAGAAGTTAGGGTGGTGGGTCCCTGTATTAACAGTGTATAGTGCACTTGTTAGTGGTTGACAGCTAGTTGGATTGGTGGAGTTTTTCTCCAAGAATTGGTCTGTAGATACTTAGAAGTTTGGAATGTGGTTCATTGCTTGGTTTATGTGTCATAGGTTTAATGTTTTGATTAGCTAGTGTATTTTTGTTCCATTGTATAAGTGTCACATTTACCTAATTCACAACGATTAAAAAAAGTTAATTAAAATTAGTTGATTACCTAATAAAAAATTCCATTACTTTTCAAAACTACCCCTATTTAAAATCCCAGTAGTGCAGTATATAACTTAATGTTTAGTTGATTGTGATTTATTTAAAATTGTACAAGTACATTAAATTTAAAGGTAAATTTGGAAAAAAATTATTTAATGTTGTATAAAATTTCTAATGTGACAAGTAAAAATCAATAGAAAAGAGCTTTAAAACATGATAACTAAAAAGGAACGGAAGGAATATTCTTTTGTTTGAGCTTAATAAATATTTTACTTTGGTTGGACCAAATATATATATATATATATATATTTCTTAATCATAATCTTTCTAATCATGGGTATTGGAAGTGCCATATTGGAATATGCACAACATTGTAGACAAATTTATTGTTTAAAATGTTTACTGAGATTTGTACTGATAATGACCATTTTAAGCCGTCATTTTCATTATGTTGCTTGGCTATTAGTGGAAGAATGCTATGAATGATGAAGGTTCAAAGGAGGATTGCTTTTAGATAGTGGATTTTAGTTGAGGAATGTTGCTTGCGGCATATTATTGATCTACGTAAGGGCGTAGATAATAATGTTTTGGAAAAATTTATCATGAAACTTTAGGAGGATATTATGCTACAACTTTTTTGCTGTTATGTTAGGCCTTATTTCTCACTGGGTGGATATTGATAGGATAGTGATCTCTTTCAATTGACCAACAATCACCTAAACAAAGAGGCAAAATCACTTTAGCATTCATAGAAGAAGATAATGTATTCATTGGAAACTCAGACTTGCTCTCATTTCCTTCTAAAGAGAGTTCAAACATTTAAACAAACAAGTGATATTCATGCCAACCAGGTAGCTCACAAACATACATTCTAAAGTAGACAAAACACCAATACAGAGAAAGTAACTACAGTTTCTAAATAAACTGGAAAAACAAGCACAACATGTTAAGTAGTTTTGAATCTTATCAGCTTCCAATTCCAAAGTTCTTACACAGTCGAATTGACATGTTTTTGGATACCTGCTGCTTTTGGTTGCTATTGTGAAGGCTCTGATCAAGTCCTAACTCCAACATGCTCCCCTTGGTCAAAGAATTCTCCAACTCCCAGTCCTTCACGAAATGAATCAAATTTGATTCTTGGCAATACTTTAGTGAAGACATCTGCCAACTATGACTCAGTGTTACAATATTTCACTTGTATTATCTCATCTCACATTAGGTCACGGATGAAATGAAATCTAGTATCAATATGTTTTGTTTGACCTTGTAGGATTGGATTCTTTGCAATGGATAATGCCGATTGATTATCACAATAGATAACACTTGAATCTTTTTGTTTCTCATTAAAATATTCCAGCAATTGTCGCATCCACACTGCTTCGCAGGTAGCCGCTGTCAAAGAAATGTACTTTGCAATGGGCAATAATGTAATCGCTCCAGAGCCCGGAGAGAACACCCATCCTGTGGTGCTTTTCCGGTCGTATTGAGAACCTCCCTAGTCACTGTCTGAGTGACCAACTAGATTAAAAACTTCAGTCCTGCTGTAATGAATCTCATAATCAATTGTTCTACTAATGTAACAAAGGATTCTTTTAGCAGCTCCAAGGTGATTTTCACTTGATGATTGCATAAAACGAGAGATCACAGACACAACATACATAATGTCTGGACGTGTGTGAGTGAGGTATAACAATCCACCAACTAGCTTTCTGTATCTTAGGGGATTTGTATCACCATAATTGTCATGTGACTCGAGTTTTTCATTTGAATTCAATGGTGTGCCAACTGAGTTGCAATTTGACATCCCTGCTTAGTATAGAAGATCTGAAGCATACTTCTATTGGGATACGAACATAGAGCCTCTTTTTTGTGCTATCTCCAGACCAAGAAATTTCCTTACTGGTCCCTAATCCGACATCTCGAATGTCTTCATCATGGTCTCTTTATATTCCATGATCATTTCCTCATCTACATATAAAGAGAGTAAGAGAACATCAATGTTACCTCTCCTCTTTGTGTAGACTGTTGGTTCATTGCTGCTGTGAATAAAACCAATCTGGATGAATTGAGTGTCGATACGGCTATGCCAGGCTCTGGGAGCTTGGTGCAAACTGTACGGAGCTTTGTGAAGACAATGCCCCTGTTCTTCTTTACAATTAGTAGTGAATCCTTCTGGCTGTAAGACAAAGATTTCCTTCTTGAGTTCTCCGTTCAGAAGTGCGGATTTCACGTCCAACTGGTAGATACTCCACTCATTCTAAGTAGCAATAACCATGAACAGGCGCACAGTTTCCATTCATGTGATAGGGGAGAAAATTTCTTCAAAATCAACTCCTTCTCGCTGTGAAAATCCCTTTGCAACTAGACGAGCTTTCTTCTTGCTCTGAAAATCCCGTTGATTAATTTGATCAAATGCTGAGGATTTTTCAAGAGTATCTATGCTTTGCTCCATCTCCTTGTCACATGCTGGCTCACAGACTGAGACATTAGAGTCAGCTGAATTTGGCCAATCCTAACTCTTGCTTTCAAAAAAGTGCAAGTCTCTCCTGATGTGGACTCGATGAGAACCAGGCTCAATCACCTTGTACGCCTTTGACCTATCACAATAGCCCACAAATACACCTTCACGAGATTTGGAGTCGAATTTTACTCGTTGCTGCCAGTCAATATGTATGTAGATCAAATACCCAAAGGTTTTAAGATGGTCAACACAGGGGCTTGATCCGGTCAATGCCTCATACAGGGTTTGGGAATCTAGTGCTCTCGTCGGCGACTGATTGAGGAAGTAAATGGCAGTGGCGACAGCCTCGACCTAATATTTTGGTGGCAGTTTCTTTGCATGCATCATCACCCTCGCCATCTTGGTCACTGTCTTGTTCTTGTGCTCGGCCATCCCATTTTGTTAGGGTGTTCTTGGCGCCTTGAGCTAATGAAGAAGACCGGTGGTCTTGCAGAATGATTCAAATTCATGTGAAGTGAACTCGCCTCCATGATCCGTGTGTAAAGCTTTTACTAATCATGAGAATTGGGTCTATATCATCGGCTCGAATTGCTTGAACAGTTGCAAGGCCTCTGACTTCCTTTGCATAAAATATACCCAGCTATACCTTGAACAATAGTCAATGAATAACAGGAAATATGAGTTACCTCTGATGGAGTATGTCTTCACTGGACCAATAACATCAATGTACACGAGTTGAAACGGTGCACTTGCTCACCTGGACATTCGTGCAGGAAATTTGGCACGAGTTTGTTTTCCCAAAGAACAGGCTTCACATCTGCTTGTTTCAATGATAGATGGAAGACCTGACACCATTTGATGATTGGTTAATTTCTTCAAATCATGTTCAAGTACCCGAATCTTCTGTGCCAAAGTTTTGATATATCACTTGCATCTTGAGCTAAATTTGCATAGTGAATGTTATCTCCATCAAGTGGAAACAACCTGTGTATAGTCATAGGTACTTGAGCAACAATTGTTTTGGAATTTTCTTCTTTGATAACACATTCACCTTGTGTGAATTCCACTGCATATCCTGATGTCATCAGTTGTCCAACACTTAGCAGGTTGTGAGCTAAGTGTGGCACAAACTAGACATCACTCAAAGTTATAATCTTTCCATTACTTGATCGAAGAGAAACTTTGCATATCCCTTCCATTTGGAGAGCCTTACCATCGCCAAGTTTAATTGAATGCTTTGGAGTGGCTTCAATGCTCTAGAACATCATTCTGTCTCCTAACATATGGTTGGAGCATCCACGGTCAATAAGCCAAGTACCTTAATTTTCTTTTATATCATCAACTGCTGCCATGAATGCAACCTCTTCCTCTTCTTCTTCTTTTGTTTCTTTTACAACATTTGCTTCTTTATTTTTATAACAACATTGGGCTTTAACATGCCCATACTTTTTACATGCATAGCATTGTATTCCTTTGTGTTGCTTGCTGCTATCCACCTGATGAGATGATTCAACTTGGCCGGACTCTATGCTTCTTCCACGCCCAAGTCTGCGACCTCTACCCCTGGGAAAATGGTGACCTCAATCTCTTCCACCTCGGTGAGGATGTTTACTGAATTGTGTTGAACCTCTATCAGCGTGCAAGGCCTTTTCTCCTTCATTATGACTGTTTTCAATGTTGAGAATTGATTCATGATTTTTCAATGAGCTACTGAGTTGCTCAACTGTCAATGTGTTTAGATCCTTTGACTCAATGATGGAATGAACAACTAAGGAAAATCTGGGAGTGAGGTTTCTCAGGATTTTAGAAACCACAGACTTTTGGGGAAGCTCTTCATCATACGAATTTGATAAACTATATCTAGGACCCTTGTCACAAAGTCATGAACACACTCACCTTGTTTCATCTTAACTGCATCAAATTCCCGCTGAAGTGAATACAATTGAATTGTGGTGTTGTTTGAAATTCCATTAAATTTAGTCTTGATGATGTCCCAAGCTTCCTTAGCAATTTTGGCTTCAGATATCCTCACAAGTATTCTTGGGTCTACAACTTGCTGAATCAGGTACAAAGCTTTTGCATCCTTTTTTAAACTTTCATTAATTTCGGTTGCATCTCCTTCCTCACTGAAGCCTTTCTCAACAAGCTTCCACAAATCTTTTGAGCGAAACATTGTCTTCATCATCAGGCTCCAAAGATTGTAGTTATCACCTTTGAAGAAGGGAACATTAGCATCCTTAGCACTTGAAGAACTTGACATTTCCAATATCTCTGATACCACTGATAGGATCGTGATCTTTTTCAATTGACAAACAATCTCTGAAATATCAAGGAAGCATAGTCATGTGGCCATTCTTGCATGGGATGCCATCTCTGAAATATCAGAGAAGAAGAGATAATGATGTCATGTATCAGATAGATTTGGAGGAATCTTCAGATCGGTGCCTATTTCATTGGATCGTGATGAGAGTAGCTTCTGATGCTTCACATTTCCGATAATAATGTCAGAGCTTTTTCTTAGTTCTTACATTTGTTTCTTGTGTAAAAGTTGCTGCTGCTACTTGATTTTACACTCAACACTCACCGTGAATTAGTCACTCAATGTATGTGTATTTTTGCGTGGAAGGAATGAGAATGAGAAAATAAGAATTGGTCTGATAATTCTCCTGATATGATCTTCATTGATTCATTCAAACATTTAAACAAACACTTGCAATGTAAGCCAGCAAAGCAACATAGTTCATACAAACAAAACAACCAAATACTGAATTACAAACATACAGTAAAGCATAATTAAAGCAACATAAAACATTAAGATAACTTTGGGATGCTGAGAATCCCAATTCTAGGAATCCCGGTGTTGTAACTGTGGAAATTTTGACCAGGCTTGTAGCGTGTACAGCTCCATGGTAGCACACTGCTTCAGCTGGGTCTGATCAGTACGTCTTAACATCCTTCCCGTGATCAGAGAATTCTCTAACTCCCAGCTCAAATCGTTGTGCTTCAAACTTACATCTTGGCAAGGCTTTAGTAAAGATATCAGCTAACTGTTCCCCAGTTTTGCAGTGCTTCACATCAATAATTCCATCCTTTATAAGGTCTCGGATGAAGTGAAACCGGGTGTCAATGTGTTTCATACGCCAATGGAGAATTGGATTCTTGGCGATTGATAATGTAGATTGATTATCACACCAGATAACTGTTGGATTAATCTGATCTTCATTTAAATCTCCCAACAAACGCCTTAGCCAAACTGCTTCACAGGCAGCCGCAGTCAGAGAAATGTACTTTGCTTCAGTACTTGAAAGGGCAATGATTGCCTGCTTCTTGGAACACCAGGCAATGGCGCCTGACCCAAGTGTAAAAATCCATCCCGTGGTGCTTTTCCGGTCATCTGGTGATCCACTCCAATCGCTGTCGGAGTAACCAAATAAATTAAAAACTTCACTTTTGCTATAATGAATCCCAAATTTAGTTGTTCCACTAACATAGCGTAGGATTCGTTTCACAATTCCAAAGTGATGCACACTTGGAGCTTGCATAAACCGGGATCCAAGTGACACAGCGTAGGTTATATCTGGTCGAGAGTGAGTTAGATATAGCAGTCCACCAACTATTCTTCGATATCTCACCGGATCTGTTTCACCAGAACTGTCAAATAGAGATAGCTTTTCATTTACATTCAAAGGGGTATCAATTGCCTTGCAATTCTCCATTCCAGTTTTCCGAAGATCAACAGCCAACTTATGTTGTGAAACAAAGATTGAGCCCTCCATTTGCACAATTTCTAGACCAAGGAAGTACTTCATTGGTCCGAGATCGGACATCTCAAAAGTGTTCATCATGGAGCTTCTAAATTCCTTTAACTGCTTCTCAGAGGACCCCATGTAGAGAATGTCATCGACGTACAGGCAAAGCAGTAAAACACTGTGATCATCTTCCTTCTTGGAGTATACTGTTGGTTCATTTGGACTGCGAATGAAACCAAGATTAGTAAAATAAGAGTCAATGTGGCTATACCATGCTCGGGGAGCTTGACGGAGTCCATATAGAGCCATATGAAGACGATACACATAATCTTCTTTTCCTTGAACTGAGAACCCCTCTGGTTGTGAGACGAAAACTTCCTCCTTGAGTTCTCCATTGAGAAAGGCGGATTTAACATCAAGTTGGTATACAGTCCAACTACGTTGGGCACCAATAGACAGAAAAATCCTCACGGTTTCTAGACGAGCAACTGGGGAGAAGATTTCCTCAAAATCAATGCCCTCTTGCTATGAATAACCCTTTGCCACAATGCGAGCTTTCTTCTTCAAGAGTGTTCCATCAGGATTAAATTTCGACTTGAAAACCCACTTCAAGCCGATTGTTTCTAGTAATTGCCATAATTTCTTCTTCCATGGCTGCAACCCAATCCTTGTACTTCGCTGCATCTTCGTAAGTGATGGGGTCTCCAGCTGTGAGATTAAAAGAGCAAGAGTTGTAAATTTCTGTAATTTTTCGATACCTTGTCGGAGCGCCACCGTCTTCTCCGGCGAGGCCTTCACAGTTTGAAGAAGAGGAGTTATTTAGAAGACGACGATCCGACCGTTCAGCAAAAGGATCGGACAGTGTAGATTGCGCAATATTTTTATAACTCAAAGTCACGCCGTCCTCACGTGCAGGCTCATAGTTTGATGAGGCTGAGTCAGCATGATTCAGCCAATCCCACGTTTTCTCTTCAAAAAAACGAACACTCCTGCTGGCGTGTACGCGCTTAGAATATGGAACGATGATTTTATAGGCTCTTGAGTTCCAGCTGTAACCAATGAAAACTCCAGCTAGTGACGTGGAGTCGAACTTTGATCTGAGATGCGAATCAATCAGCATATATGCCACGCACCCGAAGACTCTGAAGTGATCTACTCTCGGCTTCTCTCCAGTCAGAGCTTCCACCGGCGTTCGGAGTTTTACTACCGAGGTGGGTGAGCAATTTAGTATATAGACGGCGGTAGCAACAGCTTCGGCCTAGTATTCCTATGGCACCTTCATCTGTTTCAACAGAGTGCGCCCCATTTCAATTACAGTTCGATTCTTCCTCTCGGCCACGCCATTCTGCTGCGGGGTTCGAGGAACAGACAGCTGACGGTGGATGCCGGCATCTCTACAATAAGCTTCGAACTGTGAAGATGTGAACTCTCCGCCACGATCGGTGCGCAAAACTTTCACCGGAAGAGACAACTGCTTCTCTACCAGCGCTCTGAATTGTTTGAATTTCTCAAAAGCTTCTAGCTTTCTCTGTATAAAATACACCCAACTGTATCTTGAGTAATCATCTGTCAATAAGAAGAAGTAGATTTTACCTCCTATTGATGGAGTTTTGATTGGTCCGATGAGGTCACCGTGAATTAGCTCCAGTGGAGCTGTTGCTCGCTTCGCCACTCCTTTGGGAAACTTGGTTTGAGTTTGCTTTCTTTCAGAGCAAGCTTCACAGGGTTTTACATTACCAATGTTTGGTAAACCCGACACTAGTTGTTGTTCTGTCAATTGCTTCAGCTTCTTCACATTTATATGGCCATATCTTTTGTGCCAGAGATCGGAAGCATCTCCAGGTTGAGCCATATATGCAGATTCAACATCGTCTGCCTCCAAAGGAAAAACTTTGTGCGAAGTCATACATACCTGTGCTACATGAGCTTTGGTTTTGGTATCCTTGATGTTGCATACTCCATCATACCCAGAATTCATCATCTGTCCAACACTCAACAAATTGTGAGCGAGATTGGGGACGAACTGCATATCATTTAAGGTGGTTATCTATCCTTTGCTAGAACAGAGACATACACTCCCAATACCTTCAACTTTGAGAGCATTCCCGTCTCCTACTGTGATTGTTCGACTTGGAATAGCTTCAAGACTTTGAAACAAACTGACATCTCCTGTCATGTGGTTGGAACAACCACTATCAATAAGCCAAACTCCCCCTTTTGTTTTTGATGCTTCACTGGTGACCATGAATGCAACCTCTTCTTCCTCTTTCTCCTTTTCTTTCTCCTTTTCTTCTTTCACAACATTTGCCTCTCTGTTTCTATACCAGCACTGGGCTTTAACATGCCCGAATTTCTTACATACAAAACATTGCACATTTTTGTATGTCTTGCTTCCTTCTCCTGAGCGACCTGCTTCTGTGCAGTCAACATCGAAGCTCCTGCCGCGTCCCCTTCCTCTTCCTCTGTAGAATTGCCGACCACGTCCTCTTCCACCAGTTTGAAGGTTTCCTCTTCCAATGTGAAGAGCCTTTTCTCCTTCTTGGTGATGTTCTACTTCAATGTTCATAATAGATTCGTGGTTCTTTAATAAACCACCAAGCTCTTCTACAGTGAGAGTGTTTAAGTCTTTTACAGATATAATTGAGTGCACAACTTGAGAGAATCTTGAGGTGAGTCCTCTTAGTAATTTAGACACTACAGTCTTTTGTGGGAGTTCTTCTTTCATGGCCCTGATTTGATAGACAATGTCTAAGACCCTGCTGATAAAGTCTTGGACTGATTCTCCTTGCTTCATCCTAGCAGCATCGAATTCTCGCTGAAGAGAATGGATTTGAACAATTTGATTGCTTGTATTGCCTTGGAACTCAGTTTTGATGATGTCCCAGGCTTGCTTTGCTGTTTTGGCTTCAGAGATTCTCACAAGGATTCTGGTGTCTAAAGCTTGTTGAATGAGGTACAAAGCCTTTGCATCTTTCTTTACACTTTCATTCAATCTAGCTCCATCACCCTCTTCACTAAATCCTTTCTCCACAAGTGTCCACAGATCTTTGGATCTGAACATTGTTTTCATCATCAGGCTCCAGAGGTTGTAATTCTCTCCTTTGAAGAATGGGACATTAGCTTCCCTTGCGGATGATGAACTGGCCATGAAACCAGGCTCTGATGCCACTGTAAAAGTTGCTGCTGATACTTGATTTTACACTCAACACTCACCGTGAATTAGTCACTCAATGTATGTGTATTTTTGTGTGGAAGGAATGAGAATGAGAAGATAAGAATTGGTCTGATAATTCTCCTGATATGATCTTCATTGATTCATTCAAACATTTAAACAAACACTTGCAATGCAAGCCAGCAAAGCAACATAGTTCATACAAACAGAACAACCAAATACTGAATTACAAACATACAGTAAAGCATTATTAAAGCAACATAAAACATTAAGATAACTTTGGGATGCTGAGAATCCCAATTCCAGGAATCCCGGTGTTGCAACTGTGGAAATTTTGACCAGGCTTGTAGCTTGTACAGCTCCATGGTAGCACACTGCTTCAGCTGGGTCCGATCAGTACGTCTTAACATCTTGATCCTTGTGTGTGTTTGTGTAGTTTATGCCGATGGTAGCATCTGCTTGGATATCGTGCAGAATCAATGGAGCCTAATATATGATGCTGGGGCAATTCTTACATCAATATAGTTAGGTGTCAAGCTTTTGAAATTTTGTTATTTTGTATCGAACAAAGTTTCCCTTTCTTTCAGCATTGTTGTGAAAATTTCTGCTAAGCTGCTTTTACAAATGTGATCTTAGTCATACAATATGTATCAAGTTCTCAAATAATTTCCACACTAGTAATGCAAAATCACGCTATGTAATTCTTTTTTTTTTTTTGGGATGGTGTTAAACTTGCTTTTTACAGCCACCTCTACTGTTCTTTCCATGATTTTTGTGTACAATTTAAAAGTAGTTGTGGAGTAGACCATGGGAAAATGGCATATGCCATCACTACGCATGAACACAATGTTGGGAAGTCTGGTTGCTAGATGGCATATTGGATGATTCAGCGAATAGTCTGGTGGAAATTTGGCTTTGGCCTAAAGCCAGTTCTGTACTCAAATATGTACTGGATTGTCTTTGTCATACTTTTGCAAGTTCCCATTCATTTCTCGTTATAGCTTACCACAAATAACATTTGATTGTGGCTTCCACAACTTAAATATGGCTTAAAGTATAAAGTAGAGTATTGGATGTTTGGATTCATTGTCGAGGGCATGAAATGAAAGGTTGGGACCACTCTAAGTAAATTAGGTTTGGCTTGTCACTATTTGAGACTATCATGGTGGTGTTTCTTAATTATCCTGAGTTCACTTGATGGTTGTCATGCCAAAGGATTTATGATTGGAAGAGTGCTATGCTATATCAGTACATTGAGTTTAAAGTCAGAGTAAAAATACAAGTAATATGAAACTCAAAGAGTTTAAAGTCCTGCTATGTTGAGTTTCTGGCTGAATGGCTGTAGGGAATCAGGGATAGGATTATGCAAAATAGCCTAGGTAATTTCACCAAGTTTCTAGGCAAGCATACCCACAAAATATAGCTTAAAGATAAGAAGATTGAATTCATTCCTTGACTAATTTTCGAAGAAGATCCGTCTCTCTTTTGTAGAAATTACAAACCTTATCCAAAGGATCGCCTCTTATCTTGTACTATTTTCCAAATCTTCCTGGGGTGTCATTAGCATCACAACATGTGTTTTCATGAGTAGCACCTGTGCATCTACATTTCCCTTGAAAGAAAAAAGCACAAATGCAATTTGGTTAATACGGTGAGGGATATTCTGATCAAGAGTTCAACTTGTGTATCAACGAAACATGCATAATCGATTTAAAGATCATTATTCTTTACCAAAAAATTTTCTTTTTCAGATGGACTTTTCAATATTAGAAAAAGTCAGTTGTTTAAATCACTTCAATGTTGATTTGGATGGTTTTGTTATCTTTTTTCATCAATTCAGTCACTACTCTATGATACAAATCCGAACTCTCCTGCAAATTCAGAAGCAGCACACATGTTTAGTGAGAACAAGTGGGAGTACAACAGGAGGTTTTGGGAGATCATGGAGCCGAACTGGACAGCTGACTGATGAAAATACTCTGCAATATATATGATTATTGTACCAAAAAAAACTTATATGTTGTGATGATCAATTGTTGCTCAAAAACATTCAACATAACTATACTATCTCTTGTCAATTTGTTTATTTGTCGAGAATTTTTCCAGATATGTTTGCTGCTTTTGAATCCCTTGAGCAATGGTGCTGTCAAATTTACGCCCTGACTCTGGTGATGACCATGGTGTCTTAAAGGTAAGACTGGTTTACCTAAATTATATTACATTCACCTTCCATGGAACCACAAAGGTGAGACTATTTTACCTAAATTATATTACATTCGCCTTCCATGTTCAACAACAGAGTCATAAGCATTGTTTGATTGTTGATGTTGGGCAATGAATTAGCCTGATGTCTTTGTTGCATGTGCGGATGCATCAGGAACTACCAGAGTACTGATCTTGACAGTCAGGAATTGGTACGTGAAAAATTAGTTTATTGCTACCATTACAGTCACAAGCATTTGCATTCATTCCTGCCGTATGGATTGAGTATTAGATTGCAATTGATGAAGAGTATTGCATTATATCTCAGAAATTTATTCTTCAGTAAAATGTGATAATTTTTGTGATTTCATGCTTTTACTGAGATTCAATTTTTCACATCTTACCACCACAGGCTGATAATTTATGTCCATGTCCAGGAGCCTGCAAGTCCAGATGGTGTCTGCCCAATTTGCTTCAGCAGAATTGTAAGGCAAGAATGCTCAACTCTGTGATTGGTTAAAAGTCAGTGATATTAATTCCTCTCTCAACCTCATTATTTATTTATTTTTCTTTCACCAGCATTAATTTTTAGATGAACCTACTTTTTGATTAGTAAAGGATCAGTGATTTTAAGTCATCTATTGACCTCAATGGTAAGATGAATCACCTTTACCTTAACAATTTTTTTTTTTTTGGTACATTCAAAAGCTCCCATGAATGTGGAAGAGTCACTTTGTCCTACTTTGCCAGCCTAGTATACTGCTTAATTTTCAGGCAATTTACCTTATGTGTCTCTGCCAAGTGGTCCGCTCTGCCCGGAGCCAACCTGAAATCAATAGATGAAACCATAAAAGCAACTAAAATGATATATAGCCTTTAGTAGCAATAGAGAACACTGTCAGTATGGTTGGTGAGCAATTTACTTTGTTGCAATGATGTATTGAACTATTGATGGTCCAAGTGACAGAAGAATGGGTAAATAATCCACTCACCTGATCTACTGAATATAGAGATAATTTTCTCTTTTTTTTACTTCACTTTTATCCCTTATATTTTTCTCTTCAATTCATAAAGTATTGTATAGATGAAGTGAGACATGTTAGGAGTAGGTGGTTGGATAAATAGAAGGCAACAAATGATCATAAATAGAGATGTACCTCCATGTCTCATTCTTATTGCAAAAATTAGCAAAAAGAGCGTTGCATGGTGAAAACTTTAAAATTTATTATCTTCTTCTTTATTGTTATGATCTAACAACCATTGTTGTGCCAACTACTCTAACTTTTCTCTCTCTGTCCAAAAATAAATTGAAAGGTTGTATGGTTCTAGGAAGGAATAAATAAGGAGAAAGACATGGGTATGGGATTCCACATTTTGAGCATCAAAGCACTAATAAAAAAAGACTAACTACTTAATGCACCCGGACTTTCTTTCCTTTATTTTTAATTAATAAATGTACGCTTTATCTTCTTTTTGATTAAAAAAAAAAATGGCATTCATTAATAGAGAGGCATTCCATCACCAACTTCTCGTTTGCCAAAAGGGAGCAGTGTTGCTGAATTTGAGTTCTTACAAATTATACTGTCTGCTATTAATATTCCGGTGGTGGTAGTGCTGTTGAATTTGAACTATTATGATTTGTCTCATTTGTAAATATATATGCATATGTATATTAGGGCTTGTTTAAATGTACTTTAAAAAAATTGATATAAACTTTTTTTTGGCTAAATTCTTATCAAGAAATAGTAGTATATATTTTTTAATATATTATATGATGTACAAATCATTTGAATTAGAATATTAAAACAAAAAATCAAGATGGGCTTGTGGGAGAGGTTCATGGTGTTTAGAGTAAAGGAATGATGAGAACCGCTCTGTAGCACAATAATTTTTTTATTTTGATAGTAAATAGACAGGTCACAGGTGCGCATTTAAAATTTTATACCCAAGTATTGTAGATTATTGTTCATTTTTTTTATTAGGATCAAATATTGTAATTGCTTTTATTTTTTGAATAAAATGGACAAACCACAGGTTTATTAAAAAAAAACATAACAAATAAACCAGGAACCAAACAGAGAATTGAAACAGAAAGAAAAAGACATAAACCACTACAAACTAGACAGGAAGCGAGAAGCAGTTATTAGCGATGAAGAACACCTCTATTTTTTAAAAATTTTAGAAAAACAATTTTATTTACAAAAATACTTTTTTTTAATGTGTTTTTGAGAAATAAAAAATCTTTCTTCCTAGTGGAATTGCTTTAATATTAATCAATAAAATTATAGTTTATTCATTTCTATTACACGAAAACCTTGTATATGTTTCCATAAAAACAAAAGTCATGAATAAAACACTAGTATTTCATTCTGGTAATGGAGTGTGTACCATTGGTAATGGAGTTAGTACTTCATTCTGGTATGACAAATGGCTTAATGGTCAAGCTCCTATGAACCTCTGGCCATCCCTTTTCACAAATTGTAATTACCCCGGGGTTAGCTTGAGATATTTCACCTGGTTGCTTAATTCACCGGCAAATCTTTTCCATTCTACGACTTCAGATAATATTTCCTCTCTTTTAGAGTTTATTCCGAATCACTTCAGTGATCAAGAAGATTCTTACTCTTGGGCACTTGAAAAGAAAGGGATCTTTACCGTTAAATCATTCTATAATTTCCTGATTGATGGTGGTACTCGCAGCCAACTTTATCCTCAATTTTGGAAAATTAATTCTCCCAGTAAAATTACCTTGTTTTGCTGGCTAGCCTGGGAGAATAAGATTCTCACCCTCGATAATCTTTTCAAAAAAAGGTGCAACTTGAACGCCACAGACACTTGTGTTCTCTGTCACAAAAACTCAGAATCAGTTGATCACCTTTTCCTTAACTGTGATTTTTCTGCCAGAATCTGGTCCTTCTTTAAACAATTCTTCAGCTCTGATCTTATGCCGTCCTCTGTTTCAAATATCTGGACAACATGGTTACCTTCCCTAAATTCCAATCTCCGAAACTTCTGTGATCTCAGTTCTCGAGCAATCTTCTGGAACTTATGGCTGGAACGGAATAATAGAATTTTTAACTTAAACTGCTCTTCTTTTCACTCTATAATCTTAAAGATTGCTAACTTGATTCTCTCTTGGCTTGCTACAGCTTCTGAGCCCCTTCCGCCCGCGACCACAGAAGCTTCTCAGAAAATCAAGCGCTCCCTCAACTTCTTGAGCACCCGGCTGGCTGGATCTTCCGGAGACGCAGAGCTCAACTTCGCTCGGGAGTAGTCGTCCCCCTTTTCTGCTAGGTCTGACCTCTGACGCCAGACGGCTGTCTTCGTAGACCTAGTTCTTATTGTTTTTTTTCTCTGTTTGTTGTTTCCCTCACCTCTGGTGAGTGCTTAGTTTCCTCTTCTTGTTTGGTTGTACTCCTCTTTGTGTCTTCCCTGTACTGTTTATTTCTTTTCCAATAAATCTGTGGTTTATCCACATTTATCAAAAAAAAAAAAAAAAAAACACTAGTATTTGAATTTAAACATCCCTTATCTGAATCTTATTGAAAAATTAATGTCAATTTAATTCGCCTCATGAATTATTATTAAATCTTCCCAGAAATCCGCAAGAAATATCGCATATAGATATAGGTGCCAGTGCTGCTCCTTCATGAGAAAAGACTAGTGCATTAATCTGAGCGCAGAGTTACACAGTGACACTAGCTGGTCCTCTCAGGTCCTCTCATTAAAAGTAAACGCTTTGTTTGAAACTCCATGCTGCATTAAATACACATTCAAGAAGCAAACATGTACATGTGCTTCCATCCAGTGAATTCAAATATGAAAGTTTCCACACCCCATAAAAATCATTCAATTAAAAATATAACAGTAAAAAAAAAATCCTACCCTAAAAGGAACCCATTTAACATAATCACACAGTAAACAATTCATTCTTTATCAATAACAACAACAACAACAATAATAATAATAACAACAAAGATAAATAAACACTCAACTTTCCCACGTACTTCTTGATATTCTTATTATAAAAAACACAAGTATCCCATAATCCATGCAGAAAGGACGCCACGTGAAGTCACAACCCTAAACCGGATACCTATGAATGCAGTCCCTCCATGGATTATCAGCATCCATCCATGAATCCTGAAGAGCTCTCCAAACAACACTACAAGCCTTGAATCCAGTCCCAAACGCCAGCATCCAAACTCTATCACCAGCTTTGATCCTCCCTTTAGCTTCAAAATAAGCAAACTCATACAACACCAAGCTGCTCGACGTATTGCCAAAGCGATGCAAGCACATGCGCGCAGGTTCCACTACATCCTCACTGAATTTCATCAGCCTCGCAACCGAATCAATCACTGCTTTCCCACCGGCATGAATGCACATGTGCTCGAACGCCGTTGTGAAGTCCGGCACATGCTGTGTCTTCTTGTCACCTCGAAACATCGACTTCACGACTAAGTAAGCAAACCGGAGAAGCTCGGACACGGGTAGCACACGGGGCGCTAGAGTGGTTATATGGCCTTTGAGCCCAGCGCCAGCCACACGGACGAGATCTTTTGTGAGTGCAACGCCGATGGTTCCGTTCTCATCCTCGCACTGTATGGCAGCGTTGTAAGCAGCGTCGTCAGCGCCGTGGTGCGTGCGCAGAGTGCGGATGAGCTCCATTTTGGCTGACCAGCGCCGGGATGGGTCGCTGGTCATGAGTGCAGCGGCAGTGCCAGCACGGAAGATACAGTTGGTTACGAGCATGTGACGGTTGTCACCGAAGTACCAGTTGAGACTAGTGCTTTCAGTGATGACAAGAAGAGCATAGCCGACACGGTGGCGGAGAATACTGGCAGCGAGGTCCATGGCCATTGTGCCGGCGCTGCAACCCATGCCTGATAAGTTGAAGGTTTTGACGTTTGATGGGAGTTTAAGGTGGTTGACGACGAAGGAGGAGAGGGATGGAGAAGGAGCGAACATGCTGCAAGCTACGATGAGGACGGTGATCTCAGAGGGAGAGACGCCGGACTTAGAGAGAACAGAGGCGGCGGAGGAGAACATGCCTTCTTCGGCTTCTAAGATGGCGTAAGTGAGCTTGGCTTCGTAATCAGTTTGGAAGAGGAAAGGTGGGCCGTATGTCTCGTCTCCGAGGCCGGATTTCCGGTAAATGGCGCGCATGAAGTCGGCGCTCTCTTCGGAGAATAGGCGGCTGCGGAGGCCGACGTACTCGCATACCTCGAGAGTGCACCGGCGGTCGTGGTCGGGCTTGAAGCACGTGTAGTTGAGAAGGAGAACTGGGAGTGGGCGTGTGGAGATGTAGGCTAAGATGGAAACCAAGGTGCACCATAAGAAGGAGAAAACAATAAGCTTGTTGTTTGAGAGTATGATCACTAGTTTTTGGTCTATGAGTTTTGATGATGATGTGAAGGAGAGGATTGCATGTAGAGCTAGTGTTAGTGATAGTAAGGTGAAGAAGATGAGTTTGAGAAGTTGGATTGTGGTTTGGGATTCCATGGGGTTTTGTGGTAAGATAACAGAGGTGTTTGAGGTGTTTGGTTTGGTGTTATATAGATGAAAGGTTGGGGATTGATGGTTATTGAACTCTTGAAGAGGGTGTTGTTCTGGCTGTATTTATTGAGCCACCTAACAAGGATGGGTATGCATGAATGAATAGAGTAGTCAAAGAGATCCAGAAGAAGTCAGTGTAGGCAGTGGCATGACAAGAGTAGTGTCTTCTGAGAAGGATTTAATGGATGCATGATGATGAGTAGATTGGTATATATATATATATATATATATATATATATATATATATGGTTCAAGAGTTGGAGATGTTGTGGAGTAAAGCATTCATTGCTAACTCATTGAAGCTATGCATGGCTCTTTAATGATAAATTATGGCAGAACATGAGCTATTATTATTGACATTTATTTGTGGCAATTAATTAAGGAGCTTTGGTTTGTTAAAGAGAAGTGGAAAAACATTCAACAATTGGAGGGATGAGATGTCTGATTGAATAGAAGATTAAAATTTAAATAAACTTTATTGTATTCATGTAGTAACTATGATTTAGGCAGCATTAAGACCTTTACCCTAGTTATTCTAAATAATAGTTCAAGTTTAATATATGGCTTTGTATTAGTTGACAATTACTGGTTTATCTCTGTAAAATCTAAATTAAAAATTTATGAAAAAACCAAAGTGCTCCTCATTTAAACTTTGGTAATTATTGGAGTACAGGCATGCAAGTAAACATGATTATGCCATAGGTGTGGATAAGCAATTATCTCTTTTTTATAGGGATATATATGTAATTTTCTGTTTTTTTTGTGTTTGTGTGAGTAATGGTAGAAAGTGGCTTTCTTTATATTGTGCTTTTCCTTTCTCTCTTTCTTCTTTGTAGTTTAAAATATCAATAAGCAAGTGAACTCTGCTTTCAGCCTTAATAGAAATTTTTATTTTTTATTTTTTAATAAAAATGGATGAATTACAACTTTATTTATTGAAAAAAAACGAGTAGGTAACATAAAAGAAATTCTCTTACCAGAGATGAAATACAAAAATAAAAAATAAAAATAAGTAGAAAAAATAAAAAATAAATAAACATAAGCTGCGTAAATGAAGAACACCCTCTGGGATCACAAGTCAGCCTAATCAGTAAGATGGAGTAATCTACTCATGCGTTAAGTCATAATCTAAATTACCGGTAAAAATTTGAATTAACACTTAATTCACTTAAAGATGCCATTGAGAGGTTGTTATTGCCCGTATATTTTAGAACACAAAACTCTATTTTTTAAAGTAATTATAATGTTAAAAGTTAATCAACATGCAAGCTTTATTTGAATTGAAGGTTGTTTTCAAGCCCAACAGTTGCACGGTCACACATCCAACCACATCGGTTGCACGGTCATGATACTTTTTTTCAAATAAGGCCTTAAAAATTTTAAAATTATTCCTTTTGGTTATCATCTGTCTTTTTTTTTTTTTCTCCTTTTATTTCTTTCAATAGCAGTCCATAGGTTAATTTTTTTTTTTTGATAAATCACTCAACTATGGTTAAATATCACTTTGATCACTGAATTTTGATTTGTTTTAAAATACTCACTAAAGTTACTAATCATTTCATCGATAGGTCACCTGATGAATTAACACCTTCATTAGCTGATATGGAGGTTGAAAAAAGGCCAGTCAGCGCACAGGTGGAGGCCTCCACATCAGTTAATGAAGGTGCTAATCTATCCGGTGACCTGTCGATGAAATGATTAGTAACTTTAGTGAGCATTTTGAAACAAATTAAAATTCAGTGATCAAAGTGATATTTGACCGTAGTTGAGTGATTTATCAAAAATAAATAAAAATAAAAATAAACTCAGTCCCATAACCTTTTAAAAACCCAATCAAATATTTGTCTACATTAAATTAAAACTAGTTAAATTTATTTATTTATTTATATATTTTTTGATCAAACAAATTTAATTTTTTTTCCTTTTAAAATTGTAACCGTTTTCGGATTTCGGATCTCCGAAAGATCCAAACCGGATATTTGGGCTCGGGTTTCGGGTGCGGACCGCTTTTGAACCGGATTCGCTTCGGTTGGAGGGAAGGTGGGACCCACATTTACCCTCCAATGGTTTCTTTTCAAATTCCCAAATTTTGTTTTTTTTTTTAATTTAATTTTTACTTTAAAATTTCTTTTGCTTTCATTCTCCGTTTCGTTCTTTTCATCTTTCTCTCTCTCGCTTCGCCGTGTGGTGGATCGTGAGAGGGAGGGAGGAGGGAGAGTGAGCTAGGGTTTGGCTCGGATGCTCTTGGTAAACATCTGGATCCTAAGGGATCTTTCTATTTTCTGATTTATTTATTTATTTTGCCTATTTTTCGTTGTTGCATTGGCTGCGGATGCTGTGGATGCGATGTGTTTATGGATGGATTCTGTTTAAGGGTTTCTCTATGTAGTTTGAGATGTGGATCGTTGTTGATTCAACTTGCATTGAGCTTTTGTGTTTTCAATGCGAGTTTATTTGAGTTATTGGTTCAAATGTCAGCTCTACTCAGCTTCGATTAGGTTTTTTTTGGGCAAGAATGGCATAGGATGCGTATTTGTGAGTTTCCATACTGCTTATCAGGTTCAGGGTTTTGATTCTGTTTTCTTTTTTAATTTTCAAGTTTTTTTTTCGGTTTCTATTGCTGCTTTCTTTTTTTTTTCTGTTTTAAAAGCTTTTTATTTTATTTTTTTGTTGTGAGTTTTTATTCGTGATTGAATCCGCCTTTCTTCTTATATATATATATAAATTTTTTTTTAGCTATTTCTGCTTTGGTGGATGCTTACATGATGTGAAGCTATGGAGTTGATCTGAATGTGACCATTGCTCAGACAAAAACTTGACATTGATTAGTGTTGTTGCAGGCCCTGAGATCAGTGATTTCAAGGTTTGAAATCAAGGGCTCTGGGTGATGGGGAAATCACCAGGCAAATGGATCAAGACGCTGCTCTTTGGAAAGAAAACAACCAGATCTCATTCTTCCAGAACAAAAGATAATTTGGTACGCAATTAAGCTGATTTGTTCCTTAGATGACCTGGATTGTGATGAAGTTCAAAGTGCTTTATTATAGTTTTGCTGGCTGCCTCACTAACAGTGTGTGTGCTATTGCCCGTGTTATTTGGATACAGTATAAAGTATTTGATGTTTATCCATTCACATTTTTATTTGCTATAGCAATTGTTGCTTTATTGTAAGCCAGTTGTGTGTCACTAACTCACATTTTTAGTATTTTCCACTGTCAAAAGTTTTGTTCATGAAAATATCATGTTACTTTTATCTTTAGGATCTTGATAGCATGTGTCTAGGATCAACCTAAACAGTATCTTGTCTCCATCTAAGCCTCCGGGCTTAAACTCTGATTTAGTAATACCATTATTTTTGTTTTCACATTTTTCAAATGCTTAAATGAAAAGACCATATTTCACTGATAAATCCTCTTTAAACAATGCAATTCTATTTTTCTCAGAGAGACAACTGATGTTTTAGTTGAAATGAGGTTTTTCTTTGTGATATTAGCGTTCTCATGAAAAATGTTTAATTGGAGAATGAGACATCTTGTTTTTTTTTTTTGCATATTCAAATTATCTTGTTGTTGAGACGTCATATTCATTTCACTGGTTTTGTCTTTTCAATGAAATCTTTCCATCAGGAATTTGAAATTGATACTTCCTGTAGCTCAAGATCCTTTAATGATCTCTCATTCTTCAGTAATGGTTTGCTGGTTTGTAATGTTTTCAGAGCATGTCTTAGAAAATCGTCATAGCTTATCTTATTACAGCCACACAATTTGTGTACTTTATCATTTATGGTACAAAGTATGCCCTCTATCTTATTCTTGGACTTAGCATTCAAGGTTTAAGTGGCTCATTGCAAAAAAAAAAAAAATCCCATGCCTAATTTTGTGGAAG